>CM074184.1:35041706-35599206 GCA_037179385.1 Holothuria scabra
AATATGGTTAATTCCCAATATTTCCCATAACTACTGTAAATGTAGTGGAATGATAAGTGAAGATGGCCTCATCTGTAATCACTGGATGCCTCAATCTTATGCATACTTGCAATGTTTCACTGTCAGTGGACTGTGTAACTGATCACTGAATGCTTGTTAACAGGGGAGTACAGTGAAGCATTGTTAAGATTAAAGATAAAAAAGAAAAAGGGACAAATATACATACAAAGATAATTTATGCAAGGTAAGAGAGGAATATTGTGGTTCAATTTAAGCTAATTACTAAGTGTACTAGTTTCACACAAATTTAAATGGGTAGGTCACAGATTGTTTTGTATATCAGTATGTTATTTTCACTGTTTTTTTTTTCCTTCTAATGTTTCAGAAAAACAGCAAGCTGAAAAACAGGAATGAAAGAGTGTCCCCACTAAAACAAACACCTAAAATGGTAAGATTGCAAACTGTGAGCTGAAGCCCAAGATAAACTTGATAAAAGGCAATTGGTCACATGTTTTGAAGTGAGGTTTGTTGTGGCTTTTGTCCCGAGTTTATTCAGGTTATCCAACCCACTGTCCAGATGGCATTCCGTGCATTACAATATGAAGATGTTTGGCGTGAGCACTGACACTTTTCCGGCTTAGCAGCAGTGAAATGGTAACTGCTGACACACTGAAGGCTTAAGCAGCAGGCCAAACTGGTTACCTCTTGCTGCCATAGTTTGTCATGTTGTCCAAGCCATGTTCTAAAAGTGTTCACTCTTTAAGGGCCAAACCTCTCAAGACAAACTACAATTTTGGTACAGGGGTACCGAAATTCTCAACTGGCTCAGCTCTTTGATTGACAGCTAATTCATACAATGCAGATTACCAAAGCTTATGTTACACAGCATGAACGGTACTGAGAGTGTTTTGATTAGTTTGTCTACACTCACCTTGAAGCAATAAACTGAAATTGTATCTAGATGAGGATGAATTTCGGACAATTGTGGGAGGGGTTTAAGTAAGAAGGTTAGGAGAATTGGTACTGTTTGGGGTGAGAGATTGCCTTTAATTCTGTCATTATGGCCAGGTATTGTTGTACATTGTGTTGTGTCAGTCAAGTTTGTGTCAGTGGCTATGGTAGTGACTAGACTGAGTAAGGATGTCTAAGCAGTTGTTTTGGTAAAAAAGCTGCTGTTGCACAGTAATGAGTATCAACAGTATTACTCTTCACTATCTTGAAAATTTTTCACTTTAACAGATGTGGAATCTTGCCTCATCTTTATCATAGGTGAATATAGATGGCGCTATCACTTTTTATGAAAGGCATTTGTAGAAGAAAGAAACCCAGAATGTAAATCTCATTCTCTTATAGATCTCTCCAAAGATCTTCCTGAACTGCTCAAGGAAACACTCTTCCAGCTCAACAACTCAAAAGAGATGCAAGTGCAAGAAAACCTATGAAAGAGTACCAGTGGAAGATATTCGTAACCTGTTACACATTTCGATATTAGGAGACCAAATATCACAGAGCCTTAGGTATGTTTGGTCTTTTCATATAAAGTATTAAATTTTGTTTAGGTAGATCACTGTTAGTTGCCCTTCAGTCAATGCCTTGGTCTGATTAACTTAATTAAGCTTTTCCTTCTCACCAAAATTCTATCCTTGTTTGAATTCTGTTTGTTGGTTCTACACCAGTAGTGCGGGACTAAATTTCTGCTTTATCCCCACCAAAGCAGTGAGCCTTTATTAACTATCAGATCACACAGCGTTGTCTTTCATAAGAATTCAAGCCCTCAGATTTGTACAAGTCTATAACTCCAATTCAAAAGATTACTAAATCTCTCCTTTTGCAGATGGTGCACAGTGAAACATCCAGCAAGAATCCCCCAAGTTTTACTTCTTATTGTTCGTGGCCTCAACAGTGGCTGCTACAGAAAGAACAAAGACTGCTTTAAGAAGTTACACAAAGCCATAACTTTAGTGAGTTCTTCCTGGTCATGATTAACTTCAGTAAGGCTGCCACGATAATCATGATATCGCAATATGGTCGATATGATTTTGCCCCAACGATATTGATCCATGTTTTGTCAAGATGTAATATCTCAACAGAATCAAAGAAGTGACTAAACCACACTGTGAAATCTCTTTTTTTATTGTCATAAGTCAGTAACCTAAAATCATCAAAGGCAAATATTGTAAAAGAATGTATTTCTGATGAAACTTTGAGCTTCAAACTGAATTTTATCGGCTTGGTTTATGAATATTGAGTATATATGTCCTTGATACACACATTGTGTGTCATTATTAGCATGCTGATGGCAAATGTTAAGACTACAGTTTTAAATGCACACTATCGTGGTATCGTCGTGGAAAATAAATATTGTGGCAGCCATAAACTTTAGCTGTATGTTGTATACATGTATGGTATTACTTCTAGTCTCTGATTTGTTGTCGCATTTAGTCAGTGCTATACATTGCAGGGTTTCCCCTGGGTTTTAGTACAGTAGTTGTGGGAGGTTTCAAGTCCATTGTTTGAAAAGATGGTGGCTTTGATAACAACAGGGATGGAGAACTATCACAATAAGCCAGTACAGGTGGCAGTTAGAGTAATTTATAGTGGTCAAAATTTGTGAAGTGGCTGCCTGGTGTAAAGAATGCCAGGGGAACCCTGCATTGTAGTACTGTACTGTGTCTTCTTTATGATTACCTCTCCACAATAACTCAGTTTGATTTGTGGTTTCTGTTGAAAGTGGTGACATGTCTCTAGATGGTAGTCCTAAAGTGGTTCCCATTTCCTTCAGAGGTGATATCTGTGGACAGGCTGTTCTATGACTGTTGTACCTTTAAAGAGGCTAGGGATGTTTACAGAGGTTTCTTATAGAAAAGCCAAAACATAATTTTTGCTTTCTTGATTGGAGATATGTGCATTCATGATGTAAGCTGTGTTTTGGGGCTAGGAAGGATATGTGTCTTAACTTGGCTTGTTGGTACAATATCTTAGAAAGAGAAACTCAAGAATAGTACCCTAGGAACCTCAATGGAGACAGGTCTGGTTGATCTGTATATCTGCAAATCTTGTGCATATTTGGTAGTTTACTAAAAATGGAATGAATATGTAGGCCATTATGACCTTGATAATGTGTAATGTGATCACAAAAATACTGCTAATGGCACCAAAAGTTCTGGAATACTTAAGTTTGTTTTTGTAGACTTGCACTATGAGTTTGTCATTAAGAAGACATTGAAACATTGGAGATGTTATAGGGTACAGTATGATCTGCTTGAATTGTCTCCATTTTTACCTTTGCAGGAAACCAAAGTTGCATTTCATTCCAATGTAGACATCACATCAGTGCTCTTCAATAATGTGCCAGAGGTCAAGCTGCCAGCTACTGTCTCTGACAAAGTGGGTAATACCAGTGATATGCTGAACAACTCCTCTAACAAGCCTGTTATGGAAAACTCCATAAAAGGTAATTATTTTCTTGAAGGTTACCTAGCGTGTGGGTTAATGGTGCGACATCTGACTCTCATCTACAGTAGGAGATCTGGGGTTTCATTCCCACACCCAGTATCCTTAGTCTCACATACCCTGAGACACTCACGGGTCCGCTGTATAGGCCCCCGTCTCATTGGTCCCCTGTCTCATTGGGCCCCCATTTAACATAATTCCTCTCATTAGTCCCCCATCTCATTAGTCCCTGGGGTTAGGGTTAGGGGACCAATGGGACGGGACTAATGAGTTGGGGGCCTAATGAGACGGGGGACTATTGAGGCGGGGGCTAATGAGACGTGGGCCTATTGAGATGGGACTATTGAGACGGGGACTATAGACATTAACCCCTCAGTGTTACCCTGTGTTTAAGGCAAAACAGCAGGTTAATGCCATGTTTTCCAGTCTTTGTCTCATGTACCCGAGTTTGGTTTATTAGGAAGTGCTTCCAAAGTAATGAGGTCAAGTATTTCACATACCAGTTATTGAAAAATGTTATCTGTCAAGAGTGTCATAAATACAGGTGGCATTGCTTGATAAAAACAAACAGTGTTTAAAGCTGCAGAACCCTGTAATTGGAGGTGGATTGAAATTTAAATACTGACCCCAAGTTAACCCGTGTTCCCACCTTCCTCAAGTGCGAGGTAACCCACTGTTACCTGGAGCACTGGGGTGCTGTACGTGAGACCACAGTGTTACTCAAGACTTGGAAATGGAACTTAGTTACAGTAGTTGCCATAATGCACAGGAGTGTGCCTACGCCGGGTGGCACCAGGTGTTGACATCTGGCACTCATGCATTTCACCCACTGCTCATCCCAAAATGACGAAAAGCATCCAGCACTTTTTTCAGTTTCCTAAACCATTATAAAATTTCCTACAATTATTCAAAATCATTCAGTAACATCAGCAGTAGTGTTGAGCCAATAACAGTGAATATCAAAAATTTTCCAAAAGGGGGAGGGAACACCCTCCCCTTAGCCTCGGCCCAGACCTCTCCCCAATGATGTATTCAGATACAGAATACCCAGCACTCAGAATCAAATGGGCACATCCCTGAATGCATGATGTTTAGCATAAACAAAGATGCAGGGAAAACAATTCAGTATACTACAAATGGAAAAGGGGTTGTGTCACGGACTTCCTATACATGGACAGAGCATACTGCACTGTACATTGTCTCTACCGTACGTGTGAGAAAAAGCACACCAAGATGGCCGTCTGCTATGATTTTTGTGTGAAAGCTTGGACTTGCTCAAGTATATTCCTATATTTTGCAAGAAAGTTGAAATGTTTTTGAAGTATGGCAAGGTAAGGTCAAAATCCCTTCACGTATTGCAGGAATATGATATTTTTTCCCATTCAAGTTTAACTTTTGCTTAAAATGTTACAGAGCCGTCATCAAATCAGACGATTTAGAGGTTGACGGCGGCCATCTTGGTGCACCTGTTTTGTCCCAATTGGTGATGACCAGCTACGGATAGGACGTACACGTTACGTGCTCTGTCCATGTATATAAGTCTGTGGGTTGTGTACATTGCTAAATTAAGACATAACACTCAATCAAATCATACCTTGTTGTGGAACAGGTGAGTTATCAATTCTGTTTAAATAAAAATGGTCAAATCCATGAAGCATGCATTGCCCAATGTGCAAACATGCATTAATTGCTTTGGTCCTGTTAAATCAGTGACACAATAAACATTTCTATCCTTTAGAAGTTTAAAAGCCTTTGTTAATTTTGTTTCCTTTGATTGATAGGCAGAGGGTTTGATGTGACATTAATTGAGAACATGGTATCTTAAGGTGGTTGTGTCAATTTATGCATAACACTTGGTGTTTACTTTAAAAATTTACTAGAAACAAACTTCATCAAATGTTGTCAAAAGTGTGAAACATTTGCAAACAGAAATTTCAAGAAAGAAAAACTTTATACTTAAGTGCCAAACCTAATATTTAGGGAAAAGAGTTACTGGAAGGTACTTTTGGCGTGAGGGGTGACCTATTATTATTGAAAAATCTTAAAATCATAATGTCTCAGGTGTAATTTTTTTTTGCCTTTGTTGGGAACCCCACCCGATTCCAGCAGAATGAAAGAATATGATGTGTACGTTTTCTTTTGATGAGAAACACAGATTAGGAATTGCAGATCTATTTTTCTTTTGGCAGGCAGGTCTACTTATTTGGTCTCAGGGAAAAAGATGATGCAGATGAATTATCCAATGAAGGATGATGAAGGCATAGTTTCCACTAACCATGCTAGTGATTTGCCAACTGATTCGAGTCCACTTTTGGCACTTGATTGTGAAATGGTTTGTACCCACTCAAATATAATCACAAGGTTCTCCGGCAAAGTTTTACATGTATATTACTACACAGCATTTTTGCAGTGTAAGAATTTTGTTGGATTTTCTTTCTTTTTCTTTTGGTTTGGTTTGCAAGTACTGGCAGTGATTATGCCAGTTTTATTTTTACAAGTTGGAAATGTAAGTACCAGTGAAAGTTGAGTGTAAATGGTGTGGGGGAGGGGGTGGTGAGGGTAAATGGTGTAAGGTATTGAGTGGGTCAGGGAGGGGGACACTGGGGAAGAGACCCTTTGGTTTGTGAAATAATATATAGCACTTGAACTGTAACATGGCACTTATCTTTGTCAAAGTTTGAACACTAGAAGATTAATGCAGTCTCAAACATTTTTTTCCTGGAATATTTTAGATATCACTCAAGGCTAGTTTCTTTGCTAGCCTCTTGAAAAAAAAAAAACTTTTTGTGTTTGGCCATAATTTCACACTTTTACATAATTTCACATATATTCAAGAGGAAGAGGGTGAATACCCAGTTGGCTTTTTGTCTTTGCAACTTTTGGGGGATCTGTGTCTTTCTCTCAGTTAACCTGTAATTTCTTTTCCCTCTCAACTGCAATTTATATTTGACAAGGTGGATAAAATATACAGTTGTTGAGACTGTGAAACTTAAGTTGCTTATCGCAACACTTTGATTTGACCGATCTTTTTGTATGGAGCAACATTCTAATCTTATAGGGAATTACAGTCAACCCAACTTGAATCAGTGGACTGTCATGTTCCATGATTGGCTCTTATGTATCATGTGACTATGTTTTTCTCCTCATTTGTGCAATTCACAAGGAGAAACTGCTTGGTTTACCTTGAGTATGCAATACTGAGGTCCTTAAATATTATAAAAGATACCTTGAAGAGAAATACAAAGAAAATCATGGGATTTAGCTGTTGCTCTAAAATAAGTTTGGAGCGATGGCTTTTGCACTTTGACAGAGACTTTTCACCATCTCATTTTGCAAATAGTAATTAGACTTGAAGATGATTTCTTTCTTGGAAATCATTACACTATGTAACTCCCTGATGTGTACGTTATGAAGATCATGAATGTATTTGCACTGTTCAAATAGCATCCTTACTTGTCGTAAATTTACTGGCTTACACTTTCCTACAAACTGAAAGAAGTGGATACAAAAACGCACATGGGATTCATGCGATGCGTATATGACCTCAACACTAAAACTGAAAGAGTATGCATACTCTTTTCATTCGTATTTGAATGCGTATTTGACCCTTTACATTACTGTTTTGATGCCTATTTGAACATGTAAATATGCACAATACGCACCCTAATGAAAGCCCTGATTAGTACATAAAGGTTAGGATGGATGTAGTTTTATGGCCCAGTTTCAAACCAATTGCTTATGTTGGACTGGCCCTGTGGCTTACTGGCTTGCTGTCCCTACTCCAGAGCTTATGTTGAGCCTTATCACCAACCATAATGGCAGTAGGTTCCGTTTTTTAAGTCTTCAGTATGACCCTACCAAGACTCAAACTCTCTGAACAATTCTGATGCTCAAACCACTTTACCATGCAGTTGGTCCATTGGTACATAAAGAATGTGTTGTTACCTTTAAGGTAATAAAGTTATGCTACAATATTTTTGTTATATTTTGAATTTTACAGTGTTTGACAGATGTTGGTATGGAACTCACCAAGATATGCCTTGTCAATGAAACTGGGAAAAGTGTATTGTGCACACTTGTTAAGCCACAAAACCCTATTAAAGATTATTTAACATCGTAAGTTTCCCTTTTTATGCTAGCAATGTTTACTTTCTTTAAAAGTACTAAAAGCTAGACATGAACCTGTCTAGCGTTGTCACCTTAAAGGGGAGCAATAGTGGCCATTTGACTCCCCCACATATGTGTAGTACATATATAAACATTAGATATTAACACTACTGTGTTGTTTTTCCACAAAAAACTCATACCGAAAAAAAAGTTTCAAATCTCCCGCTCTTCAAGACATGAGCATCGCCATACTCGAAGAAACACGACCATGGATCAGCTGATTGATGACGTAAAACCTGCACCTGATCAGATTTCACAAAAGTGGTTACCAACTTACGTACACTTACAGCTGAATTTATAATTACCCTTTACGAAGCTTAAAAAACTTCATAGTTGCTTTTGCTTTACTGATAAAAATTTTTTATAACCCAATAATTTTTTGTTCTTCTTTTTGTTTCATCCCTCAAATAAAAAATACTGGTTTTTTCTGACTGCTTTTGTTCAAACCAAGATAAGTTTCTTCCGGTAGACCCTGAAACTACAAGCAGTAACGACAACAAGCTGGGACTAGCGAGACCGTATTTTAGCATGCTTTTTGGTGCAACAGTTAGGTTCGTTTTCACTCATTTTCGCAAAGATTCGATATATTTGAACCTTTTGTAATTCTCGTAAGTAATGTAGGATATTTGTGGACACTTAAACGTTAAAAGAAGGCAATCATGAAGAGAAATCGGCTAAGACACCATACACATCGATCGGTGTTATTGTTATACGGCATAGGCTACGTATTGCTATACTAGTATAAGCCTATACGTAACGTACTGACCCTTGGTCTAACATTAGCTTGTATAGACTGTATGGCTGGTTCGCTGCGGGTCCTGGTCACATCGCTCGCAGGTGCTCGAGTTTTCCTTGGTCGAACTGGCTCAAAATCATATGCACTTGGCCCGGAAGAGGCAGCCATATGCTTTTAAGGAGTTAATCTTTTGATTTCTGAACCTTTATCTCAAACTCAACCGTTGAAACATTTGTAAAATGAATGAAACGATGGGCAGTTGTGCTAGTTTTCAGTAGTGTTACGAACGTTTGTGCAGTATAGTATATATGATATTCCGCAATAGCAAACAAAAGTATACATTAGGTGCAGGTTTTACGTCACTGTTCTGTTGCACTATGGGTAATTTCGGAGAAATATGGTGCTTTGCACTGCTTTGCCCAACTGCCTTCCAGACTTGCCTCGGAAAAACTCATACTACGTTTGACTTGGGATAAAATTGGTCTTTAATGATGCCACATTGCTTGGAATAATTATATTGAATTTCTGTGCTGTCTAGAAGGCTGTACAATTGCTTCCCTTTAAAGTAAGTCTTGTGGAGCTATGTAATTATCTTTATGAAATTTTATTTATTTTCATCTAAAAATAGTGATGAGCAAAAAGAGATGCCTTTAACTATTGTTCATATATGAGTGTTATAACTCAAGACTAGTTTTATCAAAGGGGCAATCAGAGTTTGACCACCAATATTAACCTCTAATTCTAGCACTATTTACCATAATCAACAGAAATTGACAAGGTCTTTCAAGTGACAAGAAACGTTAATTCTGTGTTAAGAACTGTTGAACTGTGATTGGTCCCCTTAAAATAGTTTGACACAAGTGCTTAATGCTGAACATTTAGTGGTACTGATTTATTGATTCCTTGCCGAAGGCAGGCAAGGAATCTATGCGATGGTGATGTCGTGTGTGTGTTTGTGTGTGCGTGTGTGTGTGTGTGTGTGTGTGTGTGTGTGACACAAACATTGTTTCTTCCATAACCCTAAAGAAAAAATGACGATAACATTAAATTTAGTATCAAAGATTGTTAAAAGTTACAGACAAACCTTGTGCCACTGTCCTCATAAGGACATGTAAGTGGGAACTAGATAATTAAATGCACCATGGGTAATTAGTTTTATAAAAAGAACTAAATAACTGATCATTTGGATCAAATACCCTTGAGCATGCTTGAACTGAGATTGTCTAATTGAATGAATCAAATTGTAACTGACCCACCAGAGTCTGTGAAAATTGCTGGTCACTGTTATTTTACCTAATTTATCACATTTGACTGCCACAGTGTCCTGAGGGGTTTTCTCATTGAATCATACAGCTCAATGGATTTAACCATTTCCTACCTGTCTAGAGATAGTGTCTGACACTTATTTAGCCCTCTCAGTAAGGCTTGTTTTTCAGAAAGTACTGTAGTTCATGTAATCAAAACAAGTATAATAGTATCCACTGTGTATCAAACAAAGGACACTTGACTTGTACTCTGTTATGTGGTGTTCCTACAAGCAGACAATTTAAGGCAAATTACAAATCTTGTTAATTTCTGGATTAATAGGGTTCCCATTTTTTGTTAATTTTCAAGGACGTCATTGTCATTGGGAAGGGCATTACACCAAAAAACAAATACGAAAGGATCACAACTAATAGCCAAGGTTACACCTTTCTGTTGAGATGTCTCTACTGTATGTTCCGATTTATGGATGACTGTTAGGATAAGGGCTTGTTCTAACACTAACCTCAATGCAGTCAACTTTTTGGATCATAGAGACACCATTATATCCAAAGCTATCCTCAGTACTGGAAATTTTGATTTAAAGGAGCATGTTTCAAAAATATCTCTTTATCAAGTTAATAGACAACATAGTTTACCAGCATCATAACTGTGTGGGAGGTCTCTCTTGTTTGTGGAGGTCAAAGGTTGGGGTCACAAAAGGGTAAAACCTTGTAGACGTGACATTTTTATGTGGTTATTGAACTGTGGAGGGATCTCATACTCAGTTTGTGAATTGCTCATATTTAGCATGTTGATGGTCTTTTTAGGTAGTTGCTCCCTATTGTTTTCAGTGACGGTGAAAGGTCATTTTGGGTCACATGATCTCAAAAGATTTTTACCTTACTAGTATACCTCAGTATTTGTGAGGGATCTCATGCTTGTCATGTGGGTATCCATGTTCATTATTACAATATATCATATGGCAAGGAATCACTAAGCCTTTTGGCTTTCAAGTTGTTTCGGTGGCCAAAAGGGAAATGTGAAGTCATTTTGATCGAGTATGCGACTATTTTAAGATAGTGTTAAACTGTATGGAAACAAGCAGATCAAGCACAGTGTTGTACTTGTGAATTGTCAGAATAAGGGCCATTTACAAGTCTGGTATACTCCATAATGTGTATAGATGATAAGAAAAAGAAACTGACTCATCAAATAAAGTATGTTTGCTGATGATATGAATATCATTAGACCGATAGCAAATGAGGGAGACGGGGGCATTACTAGCACAATATTGAAAAGCTTATTATGTGGACACAAGTGTGACAAGATAATTAGTTTAGTTAGATGAGACTTAACAAAATAACAACATCAATGTGTTATATTGTGTCATTTAGATATAAGTTCAAGTCCATTCCTTTTGTCACCTCTTATGAAAACAAAACCAATATATAAAAGCCAATATATGAAAGCGTGAAATACCATGGGATTATTCTACACCCACAGCCAACATAGGGGCACAAATGTGACAAATGGGGGGGGGGGGAAGGGTAAGGAGAAAGTTACCTGTAGTATTGGTTTCATTCAATGTTTGTTCTACTTATCAGTAAGGTACCTGGTTTGTGTACGTGAGTGTACTTCAAGTCTGACATTTCAAAAATATATATTACAAAGGATGAAAAACTTCCTCAGTCCAACTCCCATTTTCATTCCTTAGCTGAGAAATTTTGTACTGCAGTGGACTATTTTGATTTGAGCAAATATTTTTTAAACTTTAATTTCTCAGCCATGGAGCAAGCTTTGACAATGGAAGATGGATAAATAAGTTTTATTTGACATCTAAAATATACATTTTTTAAAACCTTTGGATCGGAGGTACACTTTAAGTTTATTGATCAAATTTTATGTTTTATTATGTTTTTCAGATACAGTGGTATAACTTGTGAAGACCTAACGTTAGTTGAAACCAGGCTGGTGGATGTCCAACAGAAACTGATATCATTAATTCCTCCAGACGGTATTTTGGTTGGTCAATCCATAGAAAATGACCTATGGGCTTTGAGGGTAAGCAATGATATAAAACATTTAGGTTAGGGAAAAAGTTGTTATTAAAGTCTCTTTCATGCAGCTATCTGCATGGTCAAGTGGTTAGAGCATCCCACTTGTAGCCGGGAGATCTTAAATTCAATTCCTTGCTGGGTCTAGCAGAAGATGTAGAAGACTTGGTTTGGGACCCGCAATTTTTAGCTGGGACCTCCACATTAAAGAGTACATGGGTTTGAGGACCCCTGGGAAAGAAATTCTCATGGAAGTCCTTGGAGTTCTGAATGTTTATGTGGCATGTATTCCCCAGTTTCATTCTGAAATATTAAGCAAGCTAATGTCAGGTGTCCCTACAGTCATGGAAAACCTGAGAAAATGAAAATTTGGAAAAGTATTTCAAGACTTGGAAAAGTTTTGAAATTCAGGGAAATTGTTTGAAGTGCTGGAAAAAGTCACGGGAATTTTCATGAAGTGATATTGGTTCATTCTCATTTGTGATATCCAAATTTGTTGTTGTGGTCACTTCCAACTTTTCTGTTATAGAATTAAACTTTATGAAAGATGTCAAGAGAAAGTTCATGGAAATTTTTATGTAGTCTCAGAAAAGTCATGGAAATTAATTCTTCAGGGAGTGCAAGAAAACTTTGTCATTAACTGACGTATTCATGATGTGTGGGTAGAATGCTCTACTTCAACAATAGTGCAGAGGGGTTCTGCCAGAAATTCAAACAAGGGGAGGGGGGTCAGGCATGTAGCCAGGATTATGTCATGGGGAGGGTTTTGGTGTAATGGGGGGTGAGGAATGACATGAGGGAAAAGTTTGAGGATAGAGAGAAAAAAATGCTATTTTAGGTGTCTTTTGCATTGCAAGGTTGGGTAAGGGGGGTTCTAACCCCCAAAACCACCTGTGGCTATGCCACTGGGGGGAGGGGGTTTCTCCCAAACCCAAGTCCAATTTGATGCTGCCCTTGACCAAAGTTACAGATGGGTTCAGGGGGCAAAAGCTTGCTTAAAGGTCCCTCCTGAAATGTTTCAAAGACCTTTAAAAAAGAAGAGTTCTAAAGGCCTTTTTAAGAGCTTTATGTAAGTTTGAAAATTACTGCAAAGGTGTCATGTTCTTAAATAGGAAACCAAGATACTGGCATTTTTGTTTTTATTTTAATGAAAATGAAAGGGGGAGGATTTTATCCTCCATCTAAAAAAGGGGACAAATCCCCTCTTTACCCCTTTTGATGGAAAACCTGGTGTAATGTCTTTTTTAAGCAAGAAAACCTCCAAAAGTCTCACAGAGAGTGATATTATGAATTCTTCTTTCAGATGTATCATCCATTTTGCATTGATACAAGTGACATGTTCACACAGCCTGGCCACCGTGTAAAATTGGCTGATCTGGCAAGTTTTTATTTAAGGTAAATGTTAGATGGTAGTTGAATATATTTTCATTAGTTTGTTGTAGTGTTTACAGTTTGTTCATAGTTTGTTCCTTATTATACATATACTACATTAATTATGCATACAAAGATTTGATCAAGCATTACATGTAGTAACATATAGAGTGTTTTCATGTGATGTCATTATTGGTTAGCCACACCCACTTCCAAACAAAGAATAGACAGTCATCATTTCTGTCACCAACTGCTTCTCAGCTAGCTCTAGATGAATCCAGACAGGCAAGTGGATGGTCTGATTTCAGTTGGCCATAACAGGGGTCTAACACCTTTTATCTTTCAATTTCTTTGCTTACCTGTATCATGAATGGTTTTACACTAAATTGCATCTTGATTTCTTCAATTTCACTGAATATGTGGGTTAAAAGTCATGTAGATAATAAATGAAGACGATCTGAGGCTGATGGACCCCACTAATGGCTGCCTACGGTCACTAAACATATACACTGATTAAATTCGTTTATACATACTTCACTACGGTTTTTGTCTCTCAATCAGAGAAAGGGGGGGGGCTTGTGATGTCAGTGAAAGTCCTCTAAAGGTCATTTATTGCAAATTGTTAGCTCTTGTTTGTTCTCTTATGTAAGATCTGTAAGCAGCATTGTTTATTCAAAAGTATATCAGTGCATAAGGAGAATTTATGCATCCAGGTCATGTGAGAAAAGGTAGCCATTACTGGGGCCCACCAGTTTTAACCTTTTCAAGTCTTTTGTCTACCTGCACCATGTATAGAGTGTTTCACTGATGTCTTAACTGGCAGGCTTTAGGTATACCTTCTAGATGAAAAGCAGCTGACGACCGTCATGATGACTGTTGATTTTCGCCTGGCAGTTGGTGTGGCTAACTGAAGTATGATGCCACATGAAACTATTGGGTATTTGTCCAATTCAAAACCTGCACTTTGTCTACTTGTATTGGGGCATTAGATTGCTTGCATCTATCCATAGACCTTTTTTTTAAATAACACTTACAAAGGATTGTGGGACAGGAATTTGGGTATGCAACACTAGCAGACTCCCGATACATTGACAGAGCATACTACACTGTAGATTGTTGCTACCGTACGTGTGAGAAAATGCATACCAAGATGGCCGTCTGCTATGGTTTTGTGTAAAAGTTTGGACTTGCTCAAGTAAATCAATAGATTTTGCAAGAAAGTTGAAATATTTTCAAAATAATGCAAGGAAATTTCAAAATAACTACACATGTTGCAAGAACATGATATCGTTTCTTATTCAAGTTAAACTTTTGTTTAAAATGTAAGACAGTCTTCATCAGACCATACAAATCATCATGGCGGCCATCTTGGTGCACCTTTTTTGTCCCAGACGGTGGCGACAATCCAAAATAGGACATATGCGTTACATGCTCTGTCCATGTATATAGGAAGTCCATGGCATCACCTTTGTCAGTTCCATTTAACTGTAGACAAAAATGACACATAGCAAAACTCCATCCCTTAATACTTTGTATTTAATATTTGGAAAAGGTCTGCAGCACTGGCAATCAAAACAAATCATTGAAGGAAGGCTGCCGGCACCCAGGTAATGGCAAATGTTAATCTTGCTGTCATCTGGCTGCTAAAAAATGTTGATTTCCAAAACTCTCCACTCTGTGTCTAATGGTTTTACATCAAAATTTCAACCCCCCCCCCCTCAATTTTTTGATGATTTTTACCGTGTCATATTTAATAACTGTTTTTGCAGTACCATATTCTACATTTCATCCTTGCAATGCTTCATTTGCCAACAGCCGTAATATTCAGGACAATGATAAGGGGCACGATCCATACGAAGATGCTCTGGCCGCCTTAGACCTTTGTAAACTCAAGCTTAAAATGGGTTCCAACCTTCCTAAATTCCGCAGACGCAGTATCCTACCTTCAAATGGAAGTGAAAACCTCAAACTGAGTAACAGGTAAGAAATGATTAAAGTCAAGGTAAGGGTCCTTAAACATTTTGGATACCTCCCTCCTGTCCCCGCCTTCCCCACCCCTCGTGTATATACCATATTATAGACATTATGCATACTTACCAACTTTTCCGTTCTAAGCAGAACGGTTCCAATTTTTGAGGTTCAAAACCCATAAAAATCAGAACTTTATGTATTTCTAACTTTTAGTATTAAAAATATACCAATACAAAATTGATCAGAAAAAGTGCAAAGCAAAAGTTTGGCAAAAGAAAGTTAATCACCGAAGTGTTTTCCACATATAATGTGAACATCTGGAGAGGAAGAGAGGAGTTTGGCCCCCTGAATCCTACTCACTGACGTTATTGCTTTTGTGCTCTCAGCATACAGTGGATCATGTGCTACATATGTTCCGTTTTCTGAGATGACAATAAATTTTGACAAGCATGCTTATGCAATGAAGTCACCACAGACGTTATTTTGGAGGATTAACAGTGCAAGTGTGGCCGCACCAGTGATCTTTGTGTAAGACATACGTAGATTAGTGGGCAGCACACAATATGATTTTCCCATGTGTGTACAAACCAACGGGTATATTCAATTGGTTGACCAATCAGATGTCTGCATTTGTTGCTGTTGGTTTACTATACATCCAGCCCGTGTTTGTTGCCTTTTCTTGCTGCCTAGCTACCAGTTCTCAAATGTTTAACCTATTTACATCCACATCATGAATAAAACTTGAGAGAAAAAATTGAGATCTAGAATTAGGTACTTACAGTTTATATCTTACTAAATCATTTGTTACATTTTTAATTTCAAGCACATTTGTTTTGTTCGAATGCTCAAAATTCTTTTCCGACCAATATTATACACCAGTTGCACTCAACAAATTATATTATCTAGCATGATATCAAGAGTTAAGTTGTGAATGTTCAACAAAAGAAGAACCAACACTGTTCATCAGGAGTACAGCACCATCATAGTGTAGGTAAAATGTTTTGTTAGAAATCAAGTAGTGGTTGGATGTAACTTGATAGAATGGTACACAAAAACTTGAGAATAGTAAATTTTGGTAACTCCAGCTGATATTTCTATAGTGGTATTAAGTCTGTAACTGTTGAGTGAAAACAGTTTTTTTGTGTCATTTCCACAGATCTTCAAGGAACTGGAAAAATCATTCATAGATCATGATACTGTTTTTAAGAAAAATTTTATCAAAAGTCTTGTTAGCATCAAAACAGGTATAAATCCTTCATTATGTAACATTAAAATTGAAATTTTACAGCAATAGTTTTTTTTTTAAATTTGTAGAACTGCAAAGTAAATCCAACCGCTATTTGGATTATCTATGTACTATTACTTGCTGCCAGTTATAGTAACGACAGGTGTGTATGGATTTTTTTTTTTTTCTTTACATCAGTCTTTTCGAGAGTTTCAAGAAAAACAAGAAATCAAGTGCGGTTGTTGATATCAGAAGAAATCTCCGACGATATAAAAACTTGGATGTACATCAAATAGAGTGCATAAATGATTTGGAGGTAAGGGAGTGCAGCTTTATTTTCTATTTCTTTTAGCTTCAGTGTCAGGGAAGTAGCTACAAGGATCGGCAATACATGGTAGCAATCCCTCTTTTTTGCCTACCCATACTTATGCAAAAATGAAGCCCTTCCATCATCCCTTACAAATTCCCACGATTTCTATAAATCAGCAAGCAGATTCTTAACTTGCTTAATAAAATTGCCCCCCAGCAAAGTTTTACTGCTTCATTAACTGAGAAAAGAAGACTAAGGAAAGAACCTTTTCTTGCCTCATTGGAAGCATGTTTTTGCCAAAATTTGTATGTAGGCTCCACATCAATTGGTTGTGGTGCTATATTTAGAAAGTCTACAATACACTTTGCATCCTACACTCAGATCCCCTTGTCTATAATCCTGTTCAGTGGAGAGTTTCAGAGAAACGAAATTTTATCTCAATTGTCAACTTGGTTATTTACATTTTGTATTGGAAACTATTCTTAAGCATTTGATGTAGCCGAGATTTTTGTTTGGGGTGGCCAACTGCAGGACTGGATCACAGGTCTGGTCTCCAGGAAGGGGGTGCACTCCTCCCCCTTTTAGAAATTTTTCAATATTTAAGTGGGATCAGCTGCTATCTGGTGCAGCATTAAGCATTGCTTGAAGTCAGTTTTGTTGGTCCCAATAAAAAAATTTTTTTTTTTTGAGGATTTCTATTGGGATACCGCTTCCCCCTCCCCCCTCCCCAGCATGAAAACTAGTCGAGAGATATTGAACAGTGTATCAAGACTGAAGAATCAATTCTTTCTTGAAGTTTTTCTTGTCTTTTTTGCAGACTGTGAAGAAAACTTTAGGTGCAATAAGAGGACATGAGTTTGTGTGTGCCCAGTTTCATGGTCTTCATACTCTCTTGCAAGGGGACTACCTTAGTGAGGATAATCTTAGGGTAAGCTTAGAAATATATCTGAATCAAAGTGCATTTCTCACAAAAAAGTGTCAGTGGGTTTCAAATCATTTAGGTTGTCATTTATCTGTCATGAATCAAGTATCTTCCATAAAAATCTGTTTTCCCTTGACATTGACACAGGTTGGCCACTTATCACACCTTGCCACAGAATTTCAAAGGGTCGACATAGAACTATTGTGGCTGTTAAAGACAATTTTAGCAAAGCATGATGAAACATCCCTTCTTCTCTGCCTGAATACATCTTATCACCTCAGGGATAAAATGAAACTCACCACACACACGCTTGATGTTGTCAGATTTCACATCATACATCGATTGACATTACCAGATATAAAAATACACAAAAAGTTTTGCAATATTTGGGGTTAGCTAACAGGCCAGTCAAGTATGTGTTGTTTTTCATGCAGTGTGAACACACTGAAGGCATAGATTGCCTGAAGGAACAGATCATGTAACAAACTCAGATACCAGTTGCACCCCACACTGCCTTTGATCTACTGTGGTGTCTTGTATTGCATTCTTAAAGGGAAATATTTCCTCTGTTTTGCAAGAAAAATTAATCTTTTTAAAACTAATATTTATTGACACAGGTTGATAGATTATCAAAAATAAGGCAGTATGGTAACCTTCTTTCCAAGAAATAAGTTTTCCACAGATAGAAATTTAGTTTTTTGTTGCTCGAGAATAATTTATTCACCCAAATTTACAAGGTTTCAATGGATGCAATGCCCATGGCTCTTCTTTCACATAGTATTCTGAAGAGATGAAGCTATTGCTGGGGTTTATTATTAAGGCTGGATTGTTGGATAGTGTCTGAGCCATTTTCTTTGTACCCTTCGTTAGGGCATTTTAAACACAATATTTCCCTTTAAGAAGCAACTTACTTGACAGCATGGAATTTAAAGCTAGAAAAGGTGTGTCAGAGTGCACAGAGGGTTTCTAATGGTGTTCACACTAAAGTCTAGGATTGCAGGATTCCTACACACATTTTGCAATTTATAACTACAAATAATTGTCTGTGGGAAATTCCAGCACAAATCTCCTGGCCTGCACTTGTGGTAACTTGGACGTTCAAAGAACTAGTTTCTGACACAGAAAAATGATCATACATTACCAGGATATCCATGAGTCATGCAATAGCCTATTTATTCCTAGGGGTTCATTTATCCCTGGACTGGATGTAGATATGGTTTATCATAAATGAAGTCACTGGCATTGGTTGATATCTGGAAATTGCACCTTGAATTTGGAATCCCCCCCCCCCCAACAAAAATTGGGGATGGTGAAAATTCCTCCAGATTCTGAGTCATAGAGTAAACACTGGTTCCAAAAACACAGGTTTTACCATGGATGCATAATTTAAATTGTGATTTCTTTTGTATTCCATGTATAATATCATGTGTGAGTTTGGCACAATTTGACATTTGGGTTTTTTTTTTTTTTTATTTTTTTTTGAATGAATGAATGGATTTGTACAGTATTTTGACAGCTCTTTTTTCCTTCATTTGGCCATGGGATTTCACTATTTTGGATTGTGTACCAGCAATGTGGGCAATTCTAGGGACTTCCGCCGGTGTCATGCAGGATCTAAAGGGATTTTCCTAAAAAAAAGTGCTTTTCTTAAAGAAGAATAGTGATTTGACCCACATGATACTTCCCAGTAATGAGTAGAAACTGGTCAAGGTTAAACTAGATGAAGTTTATGGCCCAGTATCTATCAGTTTCTATTAGTTATCTGGGCCAGCCACCACCTTTTTTCAGCTGTGGCTCACTGGCTTGTTCTCCCCTGTCTTTAGGTGCGTTCGATATAGCAGCTCAAGCCAGCTCAACTGGCACGGCCAGTTTCTCGACTGGACAACATGTGGAGTAAAATACGTCACACAGCTCGACTAGACCACCTTGGAGGGCTGGTCATCTTGGCCTGCTCAAGTTGTGACACTTTGATGACGTTGGGCTAACTTTTCTGAAAGCTCGAACGCTGGCCAGTTGAGCCGGCTCAAGCTGCTAAATCGAATGCACCTAATTTGTTCCATTTTTGGTTTCTATGAAAGAGAAACCTATGCATTCACGATGGCGTGTGTGTGTGTGTGTGTATGTGCGTGCGTGTGTGTGTGTATGTGTGTGTGTATGTGTGGATGTATGTGTGTGTGTTTGTGACACTTTGCTCATTAACACAATATCTCAAGATCAGAAACTTGGATAGATTTCATATTTGGTGTGTTGATGCGTTATGGTCAGGAGATGGTCCTTATTGTTTTTTGCCGAGGTCAAAGGTCATCTCAGGTCACGAGGGGTAAAAGTCTGAAAATGTTGTTAACACGATATCTCAAGATAGGATACTTGGATAGATTTCATATGTGGTATGTAGATGCGTTAAAGTCAGGAGATGGTCCCTATTGTTTTTGGTTTCGATGAAAAGAGAAACCTATGCATTCATGATGGCGTGTGTGTGTATGTATGTGTGTATGTGTGTTTGTATGTATGTGTGTATGTGTGTGTGTGTATGTGTGTGTGTATGTGTGTGTGTTTGTGACACTGCTTGTTTACACGATATCTTGAGAAGGGAAGGTCTGAAAATTCTCAAACTTGGTACACAGATACCCCATACTGAGAGGAAGAACCCTATCGATTTTGGTGGAGGTCAAAGGTCATCTGGGGTCACAGGGGGTCGAACCCTGAAATCCTTGTTTACAGGATATCTCAAGTTAGGAAACTTGGATTAATTTTAAACTTGATACTGTGATGCGTTATGATGTAAGGAAGAACTCTATTGATTTTGGTGGAGGTCAAAGGTCATTTGGGGTCACAGGGGGTCAGACCCCGAAATCCTTGTTTACACGATATCTCAAGATAGGAAACTTGGATTAACTTCAAACGTGATATGTTGATGCGTTATGATGTAAGGAAGAACCCTATTGATTTTGGTGGAGGTCAAAGGTCATTTGGGGTCACAGGGGGCCAAACCCCGAAATCCATGTTTACACGATATCTCATGGTAGGAAAATTGGATTAATTTCAAACATGATCTGTTGATGTGTTATGATGCAAGAAAGAACCCTATTGAAATTTTGGTGGAGGTCAAAGGTCATTTGGGGTCACACCCCGAAATCCTTGTTTACACTTTATCGCAAGGTAGGAAACTTGGATTCATTTCAAACTTGATATGTTGATGCGTTATGATGTAAGGAAGAACTGTATTGATTTTGGTGGAGGTCAGAGGTCACATGGGGTCAAACCCTGAAATCCTTGTTTACACTATATCGCAAGGTAGGAAACTTGGATTCATTTCAAACTTGATATGTTGATGCGTTTTGATGTGAGAAAGAACCCGTTGTATTTTTGTGGGAGTGAAAGGTCATTTGGGGTCACATGGGGTCAAACCCCGAAATCCTTAATTACACTATATCTCAAGGTAAAAAACTTGGATTGCTTTCAAACTTGATAGGTTAATGGGTTTTGATTAAAGAAAAAACCCAATTAATTTTGGTGGAGGTCAAAGGTCATTTGGGGTCACATGGGGTCAAACCCTGAAATCTTTGTTTACATGATACATCATCGTAGGAAACTTGGATTCATTTCAAGCTTGATATGTTGATGCGTTATGATGTAAAGAAGAACCCTATTTATTTTGGTGGAGGTCAAAGGTCAGAAGGGGACAAATCCAGAAAACTTTTTAACACAATATCTTAAGGTAGGAAGCTTGGATTGATTTTAAGCTTGATATGTTGATGCATTATGATGTAAAGAAGAACCCTATTGATTTTGGTAGAGGTCAAAGGTCATTTGGGGTCAAAGGGGGTCAAACTCTGAATACCTGTATAGGACAGCTCAAGGTACGAAACATGGATGTATTTCACAATTAGTTTGTGTATGAGTTATGGTGAGTTGAAAGTACTGTACCTGTTGTTTTTGGAGGTCAATGGCCATCTGGTATCACCTGGCATCAAACTCTGTAAACCTTGTTTGCAGAATATCTTAAGGCACAGTAGAAATTTGGCTTTTTGAATATAGGAGTGTTTTGGTTAAAAGAAAAACCAGTTACTTACAGGTTGAGTCAAAGGTCACTTTGGGTCACCAGTTGTTACAACAAATGTAGCATTTTATTGAAAAGAGCATGTATGTATCATCGAAACCTCAATGCATTTTTGCATTCTAGTTTGCGGAGGTCAAAGGTCATCTGGGGTCACTGGGGGTCAAAGTCTGAAAATCTCGTTAACACGATATCTCTAGATAGGAAGCTTGGGTAGGTATCATATTTGGTATGTTGATGTGTTATAGTCAGGAGATGGTCCCTATTGTTTTTTGTGGAGGTCAAAGGTCATCTGGGGTCACCAGGGGTCAAAGTCTGAAAATCTCGTTAACACAATATCTCAAGATCAGAAACTTGGATAGATTTCATATGTGGTATGTAGATGCATTAAAGTCAGGAGATGGTCCCTATTGTTTTTTTGCGGAGGTCAAAGGTCATCTGGGGTCACTGGGGGTCAAAGTCTGAAAATCTCATTAACATGTATCTCTAGATAGGAAGCTTGGGTAGATTTCATATTTGGTATGTAGATGCGTTAAAGTCAGGAGATGGTCCCTATTGTTTTTGCTGAGGTCAAAGGTCATCTGGGGTCAACAGGGGTCAAAGTCTGAAAATCTGGTTAACGTGATATCTCAGGTTAGGAAACTTGAATAGATTTTATATTTGGTGTGTGGATGGGTTGTATTTAGGAGATGGTTCCTATTGTTTTGGTGGAGGTCAAAGGTCATCTGGGGTCACGAGCGGCCAAAGTCTGAAAATCTCGTAAACACGATATCTCAAGATAGGAAACTTGGATAGATTGCATATTTGGTATGTGGATGGGTTATGGTCTGGAGATGGTGCCTATTGGTTTTGATGGAGGTCAAAGGTCATCTGGGGTCCCGGGGTCAAAGTCAGAAAATCTTGTTAATGGGATATCTCAAGATGTCTATCTATCTATGTATTGCTTTTGTTGAGGTCTAAAGGGCATTTGGAATAACATTACCTTTTGAACATGCTAGTATAACATTTGAGTGAGAAGATAATTTGGTGCATGATGGCAAATTTGAAATAGTACATTTATGTATCATCGAAACCTCAATGCATTTTTGCATTCTGGTTAAATTCAACTCCCCATTGCAAGTAAGGGTGCTCTACTACTTGACCATCAGTTGGTAAAACTGCTTTTCCAAAGGGCAGAATTTTGAACTTACTACTTAGACAAAACTGAAACTGCTCTTTAAAGAAATGAAAGGATGATTACATCCATGTACTATTGTAGCCAAGACCCCTTACCACACCCATAGTCAAACAATGTGCTGAAGGGCCAAGGGTCGACGTCAATTTCTGAAGGATGGTAGCGAGAAGTTTTATGACATAATGGAGGGCTCCCCCACCTTGGCTATGGGTTTGCAGTTTTCTCCCTTCTTCTTGGTGGTCGGCCAAAGAAGATCTGTCAGATGATCTTACTTGTAGTGGTGTTTTTCTCTTTGATTCTAGGTGTCTTTACAAACACTGGACAGTAGAGTGGACAGTCTGTACCAAGCACTTGCAGAAAATAGTCTTCTGATAGCCCTTACAGTACCAGCTGACCTACCCACAAGACAATTTGGGAGATGTTTTGCAGCTCTTAAGACAATGAAAGGTACAGGCAGTATCACCTAAGGTCACTGGATCTTCGTTAAGGTTTGAATTTCGTCAAACTAAGTGGAAGATGGAGATGATGGCGTTCTTTCAGAATGTTATTGCTAGAGAAGATAGTACTGCAGTTCATACGATTTCACAAGCTAGATCCATTGGAACTGAATAATGCGTATCTCTTATGTAATGCTTGTATGAAAATATGCACAGTACTTAGTCTATGCAGAGTTCTAGCTTAAGAATATTGAGAGGCAGTTGTGCTTTGTCAGTGTAGTGTGCAAAAAACATTGTGGGTCACTACTGTCCCTTTACCCACTGATGCAATGATGGGAGAGCAGAGACATTGTAGTAGCTTTTGCTAGCAATATTTATAATGGTTTGACACTGATTAATGCCCTGTTTTGCACCAAATGGCCAGATCAAAGTGAAGGTTGGTTCTTATTGCAACAATACATTTGTTTCCATGAATTTTCAGACACTTTGTTGTAGAATTTTCATTGAATTTTGCATCAGCCAGTAGTCTAGCAGTTTGCTTCTCCATTCCAGTCAGGTTACAGCCATCTACTGCTGGCCAGCATGGCCTGAACCCTGATTATATGTTATAGTGAGAAGATGCCGCATCAACTGCTCACCCTCTTTGTCAAATAACCTTTGATCAAGGACTCCCTATACATGGACAGAGCATACTCCATGGTCAAATGTAGCTACAGTACATGTGAGAAAAAGTGCACCAAGATGGCTGTCTGCTATGGTTTTGTGTGAAAGTTTGGACTTGCTCAAGTAAATCAACAGATTTTGCAAAAAAGTTGAAATATTTTCGAAAAAGTGCAAGTTAATATCAAAATTAATACAGGTATTGCAGGAATATATTATTTTTTCATTCAAGTTTAGCGTTTAAAATATTTTAGATCCTTCATTGAATCATACAAATTATAGCTCTATGGGGCCATCTTGGTGCGCCTGTTTTTCCCCAGTTGGTGGCAACAATCTACCGGTAGGACATACACATTTCATGCTCTGTCCATGTATATAGGAAGTCTGTGCCTTTGGTGCATACAATGCAAGGCTTGTATACTGACCCAGTGGCACAAAAACCAGATGTTTGAATTTGCTCAGACATATTAAAATATACTTCAGAATATTGACAGTGACAGGCCTCGAACCTTGGGGCCTGCGAGTGCGATCGCGCACAGTGATCACTTGCCTCAGATCACTGTGAGGAGTGTGATTTTTTGCTCACCTGGGAGCTCATGTAAAGCTATTGAAGTTTAATAAGACAGCACTCCTATCACACTTCTTAATTGCCTGAGGAGTGTTTTTTGTAGCACACCTGGAAATTTTAAAATTCAATGCCTTCAGTGATATTAACATGTTTTGTAAACTTTAAAAAACAGAGCCATGGCTTTCAAATATTATGGTTGCCGTGTTATTGCATTCAGGGATTATGGAGACTGATCCATTCAAGTTGTCATCATCTCAGATAATGTTGGATGCCTTGTACAAAAACCTTCAAACTTAACAGTATTTATATTACTAAACAGTTTCATCAGGTTGGTGAATTCAGTGTTCAACAGTTCATATGCCCAACCAGTAAGTGTATGACACAGTGAATGTTTGCAACTGATTTGGACTGCAGCCATCAACAGACTGAATAGTTCTTGTATGGTTCAGTGCTTCCCTTACCTTGCTTGTACAGTGGGGTGTTTTCTATTAGACAATATGGACAGATGCAACTGTCTGAAAATTTTCCCTCTAAAGCAACAGGAGTCACCAGTCAAAAGGTTCCTTTGAATGTCTATGTTAGGACTTTGTTATAAACTTCATGGTTAATCTAGCTGTGTCCACAGCCTTTTATTAAGTGAGGAATGGGATTGTTTTCCTTACCCCATTACTCATGCAGAGAGAGAGAACATCACCTCTTTGGCATTAGGTTCCAGGAAATTAAGTAAATTTCTATTAGGTTAGGTAAGATAGGGTTTTATAGTTCATCTTCTAACTTTTTGGTTTTAATTTAGCAGTGTCCACAGCCTTTTGCCACAAGATTGATATCCCTACTCTATTTCTAATGACACTGCTTAGATTGGGGGAGCACTTCCAGGCACTCAAAAACATGAAAATATCATTTTAATGTAAGCCTTTATAAGCCCAAATTAAACATGCGTGACCCTTTCAAATGCCCATTTTGGCTTACTGTTGTACTTCAACAAAGAAAGTAATGTAAGTAATGTAAAGTACAGGCTGCAATTAATCAGAGATCAGGATGTTTAAACCAAATGTGGCCATTGGTTAGAACAGGATGGAAAGACATTAAATGTCAGTCTGCATCATCCCAAACCCCAAAGGAAAGCACTTATTACTAAACCTTACTACCTACCCAAAAGAGAATTGTTGTTTGAATGTACATTTTGATCTAGTTTACCATCAATTAAAGGTTAAACAATCGATAAACTATGCATTGGCACAGTGCAAGTGAAACCAACAGTCATGACCAGTTTCATCAGCTGTAGCATCAAAGGTCAAGAGTAGTTCCCTCAAACTTATTTTGGAGAAAAAGCTAAATATCACAATTTTTGCCTTATTTCTCTTAGTTACTTTCCTTACATTTTAAAACTTCACTATTGCATACTGAAGGTAAATCAAGCAGTTACTAAGTAAATTTCACATTTGAAGAGAAAAAATGTTGTCACATGACTCTCAACAGCCAGTCATGAAACAGTATGGTCTACTACTCAAGTTGGGGTGACTGCTCTTGCCCTTTAAACCCCTGAAAGTGCATTATGGTGAACCTGTTTTAATGAATGGGTCCTGAGTTGTTTAAACTTGTTCATTCATGTACAACAATATTTAAATCTAAAATGAAGAAGAAATTAATAATTCCTTAATTTCCTTTAGAAATTAACCATGGCACAGCCCCTAGTAAAATTTAGTATCCCTTAGGTGTTTATTGCACAGACCTAAGTG
Organism: Holothuria scabra; assembly: GCA_037179385.1. Taxonomy (NCBI): domain Eukaryota; kingdom Metazoa; phylum Echinodermata; class Holothuroidea; order Aspidochirotida; family Holothuriidae; genus Holothuria; species Holothuria scabra. Next base: position 35,067,796 of record CM074184.1, read on the forward strand.
GTTTAATACCTGTATTGCGCAGAGACTGACTAAATAGTTATTAGTGGTTAGAGCATCAGACTTGCCCTCGGGAGGTTGGAAGTTTAAGTCCTGGCCGGGTCATACCTAAGACAAGCCAGTGAGCTGCGTAATACTGAAAAAAATTCTGTGAGGCACAACTAGGAAAAAGGCTGTGGCCAGCTCAACTTGAACCAGTTGACTGGAAACTGGGCCATAAAACTCCATCTAACCTAAGCTGTACAGTGCAGCAAATTGAGGATTTCTGCAGCACCCAAATACAATAGCTTAAGATGTCATTTTACATGTGTAGAATACTTTAGGTAAAGAAAGGCTATATAAAGTTGGACTTCATGTAAAAACCAGTGCAATCAAAGACTTGCTTTTGTCCAACCTCCCAAAATATGCAAACATATTGGAAAAAATATGTGGGTGCAATTCAGTGTAAAAAAATCATTGGTGCAATCAATTCCCTTAAGCAAACATAATTTCAGAAGACAACTGTAGGCATGTAGTCCACATGAAGCCAATTGCCAGAAAGGTGTAGAGAGGTAGTAGTAAATGTGGGAGGATCCTGTGATCAAGGACGTGTAACTCATAATTTGCTAAGACATAGATTGGTGCAAATCTATGGTTTATTCAGTACAGTAAAATTTTCTCTGTAAAATGCAGTCACCTGAGCGTAACGGAGCAAGAGAAGTTTATAGGATATTACAAAGTATTAATGAAAAGCTGTGATCTCATGATTGAAAATTATTTGCATTTTGAAGAAATAGGTGGCATCATCACTTCCAAATGAAGCTGAATAAAAAGAATGAGAAAAATTAAACTATCAAGTCTTTTTTTGTATATCACAAATGTCCACATTTATTTCACGTTTATTGATATTGTGAATGTGAAACTGAGATAACATTCTAATATAGCTTATTTTCGATAGAAATTCACACTTTCTCTTTTCACTATCTTTTAACAATTAAGGTGTATTGTCAAGTGCTACTTCTATAAGTCACATCTGACAGAACAAAAGGTAGTCTTCAAACTTATACTTTTGTGCTATAATACTTTTCAATAACTTGACTGACTCGACAATGAGAATACTCTCACCAACGATCTCCCATGTAACTTTTGACTATGAACAAACAATGAGTCAATAAAGAGCCGATTCTAAAACCATCTGTCTTGTGAGATAAAAACATGGATGAAGAATTAAAAATCTCTGTCAACCCTCCATACCCATTTACACTTTGTAATCCCCACTTACCCGCAGGAAGTCCCTGGCAAGCTTTTAATAGCACAGTGGCTCCAGATGACCTCCTGAAGAGGTCACCTGGGGAGGTCCTCTTCCCTCCCTGTCTGTCCAAAGAACTATGTTGCAGTTTGCAGGCAAGCACAAAGAGGACCTATACAAGAGAACCCCTGTGCTATTAAAAGCTTGCCAGGGACTTGCTGTGGGTAAGTGGGAATTACAAATTATAAATAGGAGGCAAGTATCAGGGCTCATAGATTCCCAAACCAGGTAGTTTTGGGAATTTTCCATATGTCTTCTTCCTCGTTGTGCTCAAATGTGATTTGTTTCCCCATCCTCTCCTCCAAATAAAAATCACCTCTAAATATCGTATGAAACAAATATAGGTTAATTATGCCAGCATAAGAAATTAAAAATGTTCCAGTAATTCTTCACATCCGGGGAGGGATAAGGAGATGAGTAACCATGCAGAGAATGAAATAATGCATAATCAAAATGGGGTAGGATGGTTAAAACATACTACAGGGTTCAATCAAATATGACACCAAGAATATCAAAACAATGAAAATGAAAGCTATTTGAAATTCTGCTGAAGACAATATTCAATAGTAACAAAAAAAAAGAAATTTTAGAGCCTTTTTCTTTTTGTGCTTGAGCTATTTTCAACAGTCATCTTTTAAGAAGTTGAGGTGCTTCACCCTTGTATAGCGACAGTAATGGCAAAAGAGTCCCTCTCAATACAAACTTAAAGATTTGCTGATGTTTGCATGACAATACACCAAGGAAATGGGCATCTGGTTAGAAAGCAAATGCATACAGTAATGCAAAGCTATAACCTAGACCAGGCCTTGAAAAATGTGTATTTCCCAGAGGGAAAGTAATAATTTCCCCGGGAAGGGAGCAAAATTTCCCACAGTTCTTTGAAATTTCCATGAGAAGAAAAGGGAAATGTAGGGAAATGTCCCTCCAATTGCCTAAATTTCCCTTCGGATGCCCAAATTTCCCAAGAAGGAGCCTCCCAGTTTCCCTACCTTTTCCACACTTGACTGAGACTGATGAGAGGCTAAAAATGTGCCCAAATAGTTTGCATAACATGTCTAAGAAACTGGCCAACTCAGCTACATTCTAACAATGTAATCTTTATTAACCCTTTACCGTTGTGCTCCGATCGGGGCATATTCGCGCGCCTCAGGGGTGGGCGGAAAAGCGGATGTAGCCCGCCCCGCATCGGCTTCCGTAGGCCATTGACCCAGTGACCTTAAACTATTGTCTCTCTCGTTGTTGTGGCCAAATTTTCGGGTAGCTACTCGCAGTTTCGAGCTCCGCGTGAAACAGTAAAGATGTGTGACAGCCGAGCTCTCCGCATGGGTCCAAAAGGACCCAAACAACGGTAAAGGGTTAACACAACTATCATGGAGATGATCTTTGCTTCTATTATAAATTTTAAGCAATACTTTATCTCCCTTTTTCCAATTGCTCGTTCTCTTTCTTCTGTCATTGATGAAGGGGTCATAACCTTCTCTCCCCTTTCAATCATCTCTTCAATTTGAATACTAATGTGTGAAAGCTAGACTGCTTCATCCAGTACCATTATGCACAAGTGTTAGCAATTCTTTTAGCCCATGAAGAGCAATGGGGCCCATATCACTTAAGTGTTTTAGACAACTATTACGAAAATTTCATGGAAGATCTAACCAACCGAACAACCAACCAACAGAACTATTCTGTTTGTGACACCAGGGAGTGCTATACCAACATACTGTGATTGACAACTTTGCCATTGCTGTCGCCTTTAAAGGTACAGAGCAGTCCCCCAAACTTATTTTGAAGAGAAAGCTTAATATCAAAATTTTCATCTTATTTCTCTTCAAAGTATCTTTCATTACATTTTATGATTTAACTATTGCATGTTCAAGGTAAACCAAGCAGTTATTTCTAGTAAATTTCACATTTGAAGGGAGAATGTGTCACATGACTCCCAACAGCCAACCATAATAAAACTGGACAGTCTACTACACTGCTTCAATTTGGGATGACTGCTCCTGCCCTTTAAATGTGAATGCATCTTAACAAAATACTTTTTCAGTACTGTCAAATTTTTCCAATCATATATATGCCAACCCACAAATCTGATGCAATGAATGAGATACCACTTTTTAGAAGTTTACTTGAACCAACATGCCAGCATCACTTGCATACTATCACCATGGGCGTCCGCAGGTATGGGCAAGGGGGGGCACTTGCCCCCCCATGGAAAATCAAAAATTTGAAAAAACGTATAAAAACTAAAGCAAAAACCCGAACCAAACGTGTTTTCTAAGTTTCTATGCGAAAAATAGGCTTTAGAAATGCCGTTTCCGGCGATCTGGGAGGCATTTTGGGCTGAAAGTTTTGCATGCTTTGTGTCAATTCATGGTGACTTGGAGGTTTTGCCCCTCCCTAGAAATTTTGCCCCCCTCTGACTTTTTTTCTGCGGACGCCCATGACTATCACTGACAGTGTAGACAGTCTTATTATCAGTCCAGGGCTACAAGACCCTGAGAAGGAGTGCAGGCCTCCAATAAGGGGGTTCTGTAATTTGATTTGGTGTTTATACAGTTCATGTACACATTCTCCAAATCACTGGGACAAACCATGGACTGTATTCCAATTCTGTTACAAATATGGAGCAAAGACTTTAATCAGCCATAGAGAAGGCCTGACACCCTACTCTCCCTTGGTTGGGTTTGATACTAGATTTATGCATAATGTTACATGCATGTTCTACATGAAAACAAGGGAATGCCACTGTGTGCTGAGCCTGGTTTGTGTATCCCATTGCATGCTCCGGAATCCCATGCAGCAACGAATTAACGAACTCGTCTGTTATTTCAAGCTAGAGGTAGTTTTGTCCTTCATATCCAAATTCATTAGCAGAAAATGCCCACATTCAGTTTAATATAGTTATGTCTCCTCCCACCCACAGCTGTCTTTCCATGAAACTTTGTAATTCAGGGTTGTCTGCAGGGTTCTCCTTTAAGAAAACTTTCAAAAAGGGAGTTTAGGTGTAAACTTGTTTACCTTTTCCAGTAGAAGTAATATTGATGCAGTTAAAATTACATGCCACCGTTGACAAAAATCATCGTCAAGCAAAATGGATTTCTTGAGAAGTTTGCTCACGACTTTCACTTCCCTTAAATCAGGAAATTTCCAGAACCCTTGCATCTTTGAATGCAACTTCCCCTTCCCCCAATTTTACCCCTCCCCCCAAATCTTGGACACTGTCTGATGGAACTGCCACCACCTATATCAGACAGCTGGTCTACAAGTATAAAAAATATGACAAACCAGAGTAGAAGTAACTGTCAATGCTACTTCTCAAGTCTCCCAATGAGTAGGATATATTTTTGACAGTTTATAAAGGGTGGATATTCGTGAATATTCCACATTCCAATTTAAAAATGATGTTAGCCTTCTCTGTAAATTGTGCTGATTGATATGGAGAAAAAATTCTTTTGGGAACTCCTTTCTCTACAACATATTGTACATGGAGTAAAAAAGACTAAACTAATCACCAAAATGTTAATGCCATTCAACTGGCAAGTCCTCAAGATTTAGTCCCTACAATCCTAATAAAAGCCTCCTTAGCTTGCCAAGACTACCAGCTTATGCAGCACAGAATATGAAATCCAAGATGCAAATCCAACTTTTCATAACCGTGGAGCAGCTTCAATATCTTCGAAGTCCGGTTGCTCACCACTGTCATAACACTGTCCTCCAAATCTTTGGAGCAAGCTATAATAGTTCACACTAGGAAGCCAACTTCTGTTTCGGCTTGCATCATCATCACCTTCAAGTTCAGCAGCTTCTTCGGGAGAAAGACCTACCTCTGGGTCTTGCGATGACCCTTGACCTCGAAACCTTTGAAGAATATTCATATTCATACTGGGTAAGTTGACACTCGGCATGCTGGGCATACTAGGAAAGCTTGGTAAACTTGGAAACCAACTGCGTCGACTAGCGATGAAATTCCGTGTCCTATGTGCCATTGCTGATGGTAAGCTAGAAGGTTGCATACGAGAAATATATGCACCAACCAGTTTCATATAATCTGTGAGATAGAGTCAAGGACATGAACAAGCTGACAAGCAACAAATAAATTTTTAACTGTTTTTAGATAGGTTTTATGCCCCTCAACTAATGACCTTCTGGTTTAACCTTGCCAGACTCACACACGGTTCCCAGCAATCAAAATAAATAAAATTCCATGATATATCCCTGATTTCTCCACGACGAAATTTCAAAATTCCAGGATGAAAACATCTACTTATTAAACAGTCCAGACAAAAGAACAGTAATTACAGTACTGAACTAGATTAACTGAAAGCTGCACTTTTTACACTTTACAAGAGTGTTCACACTTAGTTTAACTAATGTCAACATGTAAAAGATCACAAAGGCATAAAATGGCCTCCATTTCAACCCCATCACAGCCATCCATTTCTAACTTTAGGGAAGTAATAAGTATCACAACCCCAACCAGGCAGATGCTTTAGTTCATGTACCACAACCACCTAAACACACTAACAAGCCACCATAGCCAATCAAATCTTCAGCGTTTGTCTCTGGCTAATCAAATTCCATGGTTTTTCCAGGATTTGAAGCATTTTGCCTCAAATTCCACAACTTTTCCAGGATTATAGCATCTTTTTTAAATTCCATGACTTTTCCAGGTAAGACTGGGAACCCTGTCATAGTCTTCTTCCAGTTAAGTGGCAATGGATTGTTTCCCTACTACCATGTGGGGCTGCCACAGCATCACACACACAGTTTTATTGAAGATAACCTCCTTCATGTGACTCCCAGCAACAAGTATGATCTTAATTACTTAAGAGACTGAGACAAAAAAGAACAGGTTCAGTCTAAGAAATTTCTAGTGTGAGGCAGGCCTTAACTTTTGGATTCTCCAGGGGTGCTACAAATCACACTTTTCAGAAAATTAAGGTGTGTGGTAGGTGTGCTGTTTTATTAAACTTAAACAGATGTATGTGAGCTTGAAATGTTTCATCTAGGGGTGCAAAAAATCATACTGACTTCAAGTGAGTGATGGTGTGCAATCCCACTTGCACGCCTCAAAAGTCAAGGCCTGGTGAGGTGACCTTTCCATATGTGAAACCAACTTTTTTCAAAGAAGTTACTTTCATCTTCAGTCCAATTACAAATATTGTCTGGAATTGAGATGTTCATCCTTCTCACACTACAGGTGAATATACCAGCCAAATTGACTTGTTTTGATCCATTTATTTCTAAGCCACCTTCTGCAATACTGATCTGAAGAAGTATCATTCTTAAGAATTTGATTTCCGATATTTAACAAAAAATTTTCAGGAGATAATGTTTGAAAGAGCTGAAACATTTACTGACTAGTCATTTCCAAATTGCCTATTACATACAATGATCAAGTTACTGTATAAAACACATAATACAGACTTTAATAGGAGACTAATTCACAGCATGTGCAAGACAGAATATTCTTTATGAAAGACTTCATATCAGGGGAATGGATCCTGCGGAGAGGCATGAAAGTATAGGTGGGACAAATAGATGGTGTTGCCACACCCTCCCCCCCTCCCCCATGATTAAGGCAGATTAAAAAAAAAAAAAAGCAACAGACAACAGGCAGAATAAATAAAATGTATCTCTGTGGTAAAAACAGATTTATGGCTGTGAGAAACATCTATTTGAGCCTATTTAAATGATAATACTGCATCTATAACATGCACGTTTTGTGTTTGTGCATGTCATAGTGATTCTATATGGGTTTGTTTGCGTGCCTATACCTGTACTCACCTTTGTGCAGGTCCATTGTTTATGGAGGAATCCATTCCCGACATGATACAGGGTTCCAGCTGCTGGAAAGTCTCCCCCCCCCCACCCCCATCCAAAAACCAGATTGGCACCAACTGCTACATATGAAAGGTATGATAAAGTTAGTGAAATTTGAAATATGTTTACAAAGCTGTTTAACAGTATTTCAGTGGATGTCCCAAATTAGATCCAGATTGAAAGACTGCTCAAAACCCTAAACTTAGTATCAATCACTTCTTCACAAACAATGTTTTGTCAGAGTAATTTAACCTTGAAAGAATGCTTCTGAAATAAGGATGTAAAACTCGAAATTAATTGATATATAGCAAAAGAAGTCCAATGAATTAATTTAATGCTCTTTTATTTGGTTTCTGGTGTTAGGAAACCCTTAAAAGATTAATTAAGGGGAAATATCTTGTTGCAGTATATTTTGCACCCCACTCATTATTAAACAATAACCAGCTATCACAGAATCATCTTTGTCAATGAAATATGAATATTCATAAGCAAGTTGAAAAGGATATAGAAGTGTCCATGGTGGTTGACCTCCATTGATGTACAGAACATATGATAGTCCATCTTTTCCCTTGCCACGTATGGCATAGTAGTAAGGCAAGTACTCATGGCGTCGAAAGTTGTGCTTTTCGTAAAAGCTAATAGCGCTGGTATTTGAAGCTAGAACATGAAGGTATACGGCCTTCACACTAAGCTTCTCATGAGTATTTAAGTAGTTTAGAAGGTTGGTGAGAAGGGCTGTAGCTGTTGGTAAAATAGAAAATAAAAGGACAGTTAATAAATGCATCATCACACATATTCTGCTATAGACCAAAATATTGGCTTCAAAGATTTACTTTAATATTATATACTTAAATTACTGTTAAAGATATTTTTTATAGGTGCATGTTGTTGATACCTTGTTCTACTGATCCAGAGTTTTTAGATGCGGTTTTAGAGCCCAGTTCCTAGCCAATTGGTTTAGGGTGGGCTGGCAACAGCCTCTTCTCAGTTGTGGCTAACTGGTTTACTTTCCCTACTCCATTGCTTATGTTGAACACCCATTATTGACTGGTATAAGTTTTAGGGTCATCAATTCATGTAAATAGTCTTTCTTCACATGTGAATGTTACATAAACCACTGGTGGCAATACTCTTTCTTCAACCAAGATGGGGAACTAATGCCTCCAGCCACCTCCTCACCCTTCCAAATTCACTTTACAAAGAGTTATCTCCATCCGCTCATGTGGAAGAACCCCATGTTGGAACAAAATCAAATGACATGCAAGGGCATAGCTTCCTCTTCCAGCTATGAAAAGCACATTTAAATACTGTAAGTGAAGTCTGTAATTTGTTTTGGTAGCTATGCAGATGCATTTATCCTCTAAATTGTCAGGATAAACAAACCAATCCCACACCTACAACAGGTACTCCAAAGTTGAAATTTTCATGAAAATTTGGTGACATCATTCTTTCATAATCCAATGATAACATAAGGAGGAATCATAAAGAAGTTTCTGTACAGTGGACTTTTTCTAAATTGCATTTTTGGTCTAAAAATATGTAGTTTAAATCTGCCGTAGGTAGAGCTGAGTGCCTATTTTCCTTTGGGTTGGATATTCAAATGTACACTTAGTATTGTACACACATAATGCACAAAAACAACGAAACCCCATGCACTATGTGCTGAGCTGAGCTGGGTTTGTGCATCCCAGGCTGTGCCCCAAAATGCAACGAATTACCGAACTAGCTTATTGCACCCTTCCTTTCATTTATAAATGCTTCAGATCAAAACATTCTGAGGAATTAAAAAGATCTTCCAGCATGCCAAAATCTTTCCCACTGTGTTAACATTTGTAAAATTACATGACACTAACCAATTCCAAGCCTCCTGAAGGTTGAGACAACTCCAAGGCTGAGAATGTATGCCACCTGAGTTATGGAGGGAAAAGCTGAAGAAAGAATGGTCGAGTCCTGGAAGAAGGGAAACAAGTGTTTTTTATAGACGGCTGATATAATCAGTTATCAAAAATAATTCACCACTATACAGTTGTGAAGTACTTCTCACTTTTGATACCAGAAAATGTAAAAATATGGTCAAAGTATTCTTAATAACTGCAATACCTGAACTCATAGGTACTGCATACTGTACATTGCCATGTTCCTGATGTCTCTTGAGTGTTTAACGGCATCAAAATTTCTCATTTGTTAAAGGATATGACCTTAACCAGAACTTCTCCCAACAGCAAAATCACAAAGAAGAAATGGTCTATCCCATTCTTACCTAAGGAACCTGGGAAAAATTTGGACAAAGGATGATTTGTGGGGTAACTTTACACACAACACAGTTTTGCATCACAATGAAGTTTTTCATTTAAATACAAAATTTCAAATCCATATTAATACTGATCAACTCTTTCATGGCAAAAAATATTGACCAAAACTAAACTTGAACTGGTTGGTGAATTTCATGTGTTCACCAATGAAGCCTTAAACTGACCCTAGAATTCAAAACTAAAAACATAGATCCATTAAATGTGAATTACCCACACTAATGTCTTGAGTAAAGCTTTGTTCCCAATTAATTGTATCAATATAACAGTGATGGATTTTGATAGGTGTCTGGACTTCCAAGACAGCCAGAATTTCTGTGGCACTACCAAATAATATAATTACTTGTGTAGAAGGTTGTCCTGAGATCAACCAAACATTTTTGAGTGGATCAAAAGAAGTTTCCATACATGCAATCTAGAATGAAGATGGAATCAATCAACTTGTTCAATGAATTCCAGTTGAACCTCTCCATTTTGTTTGTCAAGTTAATATAGCAAATTGCTGAATAATCAGACGGACTACCAGATTTCCTGTGTGACAACCAGCTTTTTACTAAATGGTTGTCCTTTGGAAAACTATTTCATTTTCCTTGAAGGAATTCAATGTATGCAGAACAGATACAAAGAATGGTACAGCAATAGCTAATTACTACAGGTGCACATTTCCTTCAAGCAGAGGACTATTATGAAGCAGGAAACAATGCAAAAACTAGACATATGTACAATACAAACTCTAACTGCAGTGCTAATCTCATACTTAAATATGAACTTACTTCTCGGTGAAGCCTCGCTCTGGCTTTGACCTCAGAAACCAAAAGTCCTACAATTTTATTGTTGATGATAGCAGCCAGTGAATGAAACCGTTTGTCACTTGTAATGTCAGCATACCAGGAATCCGGATATCTATTGGATAAAAAGATAGCTGATGATGAAAGTATGTAGTTAGTTAGCTAGTTAGATGGAATTTTACGGCCCAGTTTTCAACCTATTGGTTCAAGTGTAGCCGACCACAGTCTTTTTTCCAGCTGTGGCTCACTGGCTTGTTTTCCCTACTCCATTGCTTATGCGGCGCATCATGCACAACGGCCGTATGTAAAACAGAGGTACTGAAATCAGGTCCACAGCAAAAACCATTGTAAGTTACATTGAAGTCCTTAGTATTTAAGGTTTCCTTCACCTTAATGCATTTTTAAACAAATGCCCCCCTCCCCCCGATTTGCTGAACGTAAATACACCACACGGCAAGTGATGGTAGTACGCTTCATGGGCAGTGTTAGAACTGCCCCCTAAGCTAAATTTTGCCCAAACTATTGCTGTGCATGTCACTAAATTACTGAAGACTTTTTGAAGTTAGTTTGATATCTCCACAGAGGTGGCAATCTTATTTTTATGCTACTACATGATACTGTTCATGTTTCCATATTATCTGAAGGAAATGCTAGGGGGCTGAAATACTTTGACCTTAAAAGCACTGAGAAAGGATGTACACTTACTCTACCGGAAACCAGTCACTGCAAAGGGCCTTAACTTCTGGGACGTCGTCCGGGCACAGCAGCCGAAGATGAAAGTGTTCTCTTATAGTTTCATTCACTTTGTTTTTCCCAACAACTGGTATTGTTGTAGGATGCTCTTGTTGTTTTTCTTTACAAGAGCGATTATCTTCAGTCTCGCCATCAGTTGGAGCACAGCTTGCATCTGAAGCTCCAATATTTTCAACACTATTTACAGACTTCACAGGACCATTTCCTGTTTGATCCGAGGTAGTTTCACCTGAGGGGTTCGGATTTTCCGCACAAGGTTTGCAAACCGGTGCATTTTCCAAAGTTTTAACTTTTGTTACAGGTGTCGCAGTGTCTTCCTTACATGTTGGCAAAGAAGGTTCAAAGGAAACCCTACTTTGCAGGTCTTTTTCTTTTCCCTGAATGGCTGCTCTCGCAGCAGGTGCCTCAACTTCTTCATTCTTTCCAATCGATGAAGCCGCTATGGTGGCACTAATGCTGGGTGCATAGTTAGAATGAGTTGGCTTGTCTTTACTTGAATGGTTAATCTTTGCAGCTGACAAGCTGCTTACCAATCCTTTGACTCCTTTAATGCCCGATTTTGCTACTCCTTTAGATGTAGATGCGGTCTTTGTATCTGACGATTTTGCTCCGGATGCATGTTGGACTGCTTTGTCTCTCTCCTTTCCCCTACTTGGGGGGAAAGGAAGAACCCGGGAATGACGATTCATACCATGTAATGGTTACTTACAGTATTTCTGAAGTCAATACCCCATTAAGCAGAAGTGAAAATCATACTCCAATTTGTTCTAGAAAAAGAAAATAGACAAAAAAGAATACAAATGAAATGAAAACAAATTATGACCTCAAACAGAATTTGAACATGCACTAGGCTAAATACAGTACCAGCCAGTGTAACCTGTTGGTTCTTAGATTCTATTCAGTAATATTCAATAACAAGCAAGTTAAATGGCTGGATTAAACCACGCATCTTACCATATAACCTTTCAGGACCACACCTACTGCACAACTCTGACACTCACAGTTGAGGTAAAAATATCCAAACCCTTGGAATTCAATTCCTTAATGATCACTTTAATATTGTTTGCTGTGGATGGAATGGGTTGCAATGGAACCACTCAAATTACAAAATTTTGTGGATGTCACAAACAATATGTATTCTTAACATAAGACTGTGGCTGTATTTATTACGTAAAGTTTTTGACACAAACCATCATGACATATCACTTCACATATTACAGTATATTAAAATAGTATACATGGTGACAGCTTTCGATTGGTTGAAAAGTTATTCCAAGGATCAGAAATAGTTTTATTTCATTGATTTGAATAATTCTCATTTCAAGATAACTTAATACAGTAAAGAGGTATCACAAGGCTACTGTAGGCTAACTTTTTTTTTTCATTTTGTAAATGATTTATGCAAAACATCATCTTAATTTGAACTTGACCTGTTTTGTCAATGACGTGACCAGGGATGCAGATAGCCAAATTTGAGTGCCGCGTAATTGTCTTATCTGGGGAAAGCAACCCACCCCATCCCATGGAATATCCCCCATTTTCAGCCATTATTTTTTCATTTTTCCCGTTTTTCTTTAGGGCGTAAATTTGGGGCTAGTTTTAGATCTCAATAAGCAGATTTGTGGTGGGTGGGGAGGTGTGTGTTTGCCTGGATTGCCGGGCAGGGAATATCGAGTGCTGGGCATGGCCGCCCAGCGCCGCCCACCGTAGCTACATCCCTTGACAGGACTGTATACAGTCAAAGTAAGAATGGTTCTACTGCACAAAATATTGTTGCTTACGAATTTGTCTGCCATTGGCATTGCCATTGGAATGTTTTTTTTAAATGATTGAAAAACCAAGCTTTCAGCTTAGAGACAATTCAAAGACCCTACTCAGAGCTGTTAAGTATCATGTAATTATTCTCATACACACAGTGTAAACAACAGTTAATTCCTTAGAGTTACAGTAAATAAACAATTAAATTGAAGAGATGATCAGGAAATAGGCTAATATGTACATGTAAGGTACTGCAACTGGAGTAAAGTAAGATACTTTGTATCCAGAAAGACTTCAAAACATTTTCTTAGAGCCTTTGGTACAACTACACTTCAGTTTAAATTTACTTTTATGGGGATCTTTGGGTAGTTCCAAGAAACTAGTTCCAATTTCCTTATAACTCCAAAACATGGAATTTAACTTATTTTGAAGGCTGAATTCGCACAAAACCACTTTTCCATTATCTTAGATTTTTAACCCACAAGGAACCAGGGGTCTGGTTTTCAGCTCTTGTAGCACTTTCGTATTAAATCCATTTATACGGATTTGTGTTTTAACTTATAGGCATGCACAATCTTGTGGACCAAATTAAATACAGAAATGGAACAAGCGAAGCACAAAAAGACTTCACCTAAAAATTTTAAGCTTGCTCTTCATGCTCCTCAGGGTCTGCACTCTTTCCATGGAATGTCATAATTTTCCTACTACTGTACATTACTGACTTTAAAGGCCTAATCCTCTGACCCTAGATAGTTCCAATTCTCCTAAACTGCTTACTTTAGCCCCTACTGCAACTTTCTAAAACTCATCCTCATTCATACATAATCTCAGTTTATTCTTTAAGGGCAAATGTGCAGTGAGTAATCAAAACACTCAGTACAGTACATGCTGAGTAATATCAGCTACAACACACTGCATTTTTTAACTCCCTGTCCAGGGTTGTCACCAAGCTGGTCGGCGCCGGTCGGGACTAACCGGCACTGGACATTGCCGACCGGTACAACACCTAAAAGGCAAGGCTTCCGACCGGCACAACAATGATCTTTTATACTGAAAAATAATGAAATTGACATTAGCCTATAGCTGAAAAATTCAATGGGTCAAAAATGAGGTGGATTCCATGGGGGTAAGGGTGAGGTACAAATATTGAGTCAGATGTTTAGCCGGGACTCAAATTGGGCTGGTGACAACCCTGTCCCTGTCCATCAAAGAGTTGTGCCAATTGAGAATTCCTGTAGACTACTATAAAAATTGCAGATTTTGTGCATTAAGTGCAAAGTTTTAAACTGTTTCTCCAAAAAGGTACAATGATTATCTCCCTTGGAGGATTCATTTATACAATGACAACTGGAGATGAAGTGGCTTTGGAAAAATCTGATTGTGAGAAGGATATAGGACTTCTTGTAGACAGAAGTTTTGGCCTTTTGGAGCACATTCAGCAGCATCAAGTGAGCGAGGCCAAAAGTGTTATGGGCCTTGTTAGGCGTACATATACATTTTTGGATGAGCAAATCTTTAAGTTATTATTGTTAAGCCACATTTGGTACATGCTGCTCCTGTTTGGTCACCTCATTACCAATGCAACATTGAAGTCCTAGAAAATGTTCAGAGGAGAGCAACCAGGTTGGTTCCATCCTTAAAGGATTTAAGTTATCCAGAAAGGTTAAAGAAACTTCAACTACCAACCCTAAAATATCGTAGATTGAGAGGTGACATGATTGAGGTATTTAAAACTGTCAGATGCGTACAACAGAGATCTAATGAAAGGGTTTCTCAGGTTTAGTGCAATTACCCATACCCATGGTCATAGTCAGAAGCTACTGAAAGTGCTTTGTAGGCTCAACATTAGAAAATTTAGTTTTGCTTGTAGAGTTGTTGATGTCTGGAATAGCCTCCCAGAAAGTGTAGTTTCAGTTGCTACTGTTTTCCAGTTTGAGGAGGCTTTAGAAAGGTCTTGGGTTGGCCAAAAGATTGTAAAACTGATTTGTATGTTGACTGAGTAATTGACTAGTATGGCAGTTACCCATCTGCCCGTAGCTGGCTATTACTGCATCAGTTGTAGATGGTACAGATGGTAAAGTACATGCAGACAAAGAGGTCTTTAAGAGCGGCATCCACGGAAAAGATAAAAATTGTAGTTTGGGGTGAAAACAGACTGCCCTAAACCTTTGCTCCCAGACCCATTTTCTTATTTGAAAGTTGAAACCCTGACCTTATGACCCCTAATCTAAACTTATAAATTAGCCTTTCCGACATCAATACTGCAAACTGTACAAATACATGAATCCAAGGTTATTTTCATATATGCTTGTAGAACACAGTATATGTATTTACAAGGGCACCAAGGTCAAAAAAAGGTACTGCGTTATCTGATACAGTAAAAGTTTTGCTCTGCTGGGAAAGAATGACGCACAGACAAACAAGACCTAGAGAGAGAGTTTTATACCATTTTACAACCCCTGAATTGTGTATTTTTAAAATTCTAGACTTTAGGTACAAAGTAATATTCCTTTGTCATTTTGCAATATAAAATGGCAACAGTACCAAACTAGCTGTAGCTTTACTACTAGTTAAGACCACTCCTATGTTCCATGAATTTCTGGACTCTCATAAGTTGGTGGCCTTTTACTTAGGTCTGGTAAAAAAGACAAAGATACAATATTCCAAACCATGCCTCCAAACCCTGTTGCAATACCCTTTTCATTAGTTAGTTAGTTACAGTAGTTAGTTACAGTAGAAGAGTTTTACATAAGGATGTACCGGATCCAAAATTTTGGATCCGGACGGAACTGGATTTTTGCAATGCAGATGAATAAAGTGAAATTCAGAAAAGCAGAGAAAGTCTGGGATAACAGATATCTGCTTTGTAACGTAATTGTTGTGAAGGACTAATGGGAAATGTCTATAAATTTGTCTTCAATTAGTGTTGTCCAAGTGCATGTGTTTACAGTACCTAATACTTTAACCAAATATTGCAATATAATAGCAAAAAGGCATGAAAAACTGTGTTCCTGCAGAATACTCCTTTTGAATTTTGAGTCATATTTGTTACATGTACATGTAAATCAGTTACTTTTATAACTTTGTTGTCTGTTTGGTTCAGTCATTTTTAAGGGCTAAATAAAGGTGTTCTGAATGTTATATAACATGCACTGATAAGCTATCATTTATGAACTTTAAATTAATTCTGAGACAGCTACTGCAGTTTTCATGTTTGTTGTAACTCAGATAATGTACACAATGCTACCCAAGCTTACAGGAAAATCCAGCCGGATTTAAAAAAAATCCGGCCGGACCCAAACAATTTTTCATTATCCAGCCGGATAATCCGGCCGGACCGGATATCCGGTGCATCCCTAGTTTTACAGCCCTTTTTGTAGTAAAGACATCTCCATTTTAGAGACTGGGTATTAATGTTGCTTAATATACACTGCAGCAGCATCCAAATTACAAACAAATTGAAATCAATGTCAAATTACGTGTATTCTGAATGCTTTAAAGAGTATGCCATTGAGATGCAGTTTTCACAACCTGTAAGAGAAAATTTTCCCTGCACATGAAATTTTTTCTGCATTTGTTGACATCTCTTGAAAATCCCTTTAAAGGCCTTACACTCTCATCCCTTACAATTCCAATTCTCCTGACCCACTTTCTTAAGCCTCTCCCTCAACCATAGGCATATGGGGATAATTTTTTGTGGGGAGGGCAAGAGCAAATTTTGCCCAAATGACACCCATTACCACGTTTTGCCCGAATGGACCAACTGTTTTTGCCCGAGTTGGGAGGGGAAGTGCCCCCTGCCCCTGCCTATAGGCCTATGCCCTAAACTGTCTAAAACTCATCCTCATCCAGAGATAATCTCAGCAACTGATGAAGGGTGAGTATATAAAACCCACCGAGTAATAAAAAAACACTCTCAGTACAATACCTGCTGTGTAACGTAAGCTAATGCATGTACAGTCTCTGCATTTTGGAAACTTGCTGGACTGCTATGGACTACTACAAATATTGCAGTTTGTTGTGAGAGATGAATGCCTTTAAAAACCTGGCCATAACTTACATTTTTGCTTTTAAGTAGCTCAATGAGATGGTTCCAAAAAGGGGGGCTGACTTAAGGGAAAGCAGGGAAGTAAGGGAGTTGCACTGCTCATTTCCTGTAGGTTTTATTATTGATCTGGCAAAAAAAGGGAGGGCTGAGGCCATAAAAGCTCCCATTGGATCTGCACAGGTCTACAGACACTTTTTCAAATCATGCACAAAACTGTTCAAAGTCAGGACACCACAAAACTCAAAATTTTAACTCTTTCATAAATACAGGACATAAAACTTGACTTATTTTGCTAACTATAAGATTGTCATGTGGTAATGATTCTTCAACACCAACACTCTCATTAATAATATCAATATCAACTTAATGAGCACATTAAACATCCAAAATATGGACACAAATAATTGGTTTTGATGTTGTTTGAAGAAAATGCATAACATGTGATTCTAACATTGCACTGAAGGCTTTTGACTGGTGTTCTGCATTTGAGACAACTAGGATTTCTGTTGGGCTACCACATATTGGAGGTCCTGTAGACAACTGAAAATTTTGAGTTAAATTTATGTGTGTACTTATATGTAAAATTTCCATGAATTCAAAAATGGAAGTGGAAGTCAATCAACTTGTTGTATCCTAATATTCAATAAAAGTGGAGTTGTCATGGGTTATGGTTAATGAGTAAAAGTGTAGTGGGCAGCATTTTAATGATAGTTATCTTGTCCTACAGAAATGAATAGAAAATTCAATAAGGAAAGAATTCGAGCTGTGACGGTTAATCGGTTAACCGGTAAACCGACCGACTCGTCGGTTACTCGTGTGTCATTCCTCTTCATAGATTAACCGTTTTTGTATTGCCAATAACTCAGTCGCCGCGGCGTGGCTTTGTTCGTAAACTGTTACACAAACATCGAGCAACAAACAGTGTCAGTTTCTCACATATTATCGCTTGAACAATAACTGTAAAAAGAGTTTTAAAATCGGCCGTTCGATTGAACAGATTAATTCCACAGCAGCTCCCCGAATTAAGTACATTATGATGAGTGACA
This sequence comes from Holothuria scabra, assembly GCA_037179385.1. Classification (NCBI taxonomy): domain Eukaryota; kingdom Metazoa; phylum Echinodermata; class Holothuroidea; order Aspidochirotida; family Holothuriidae; genus Holothuria; species Holothuria scabra. The sequence goes on from CM074184.1 coordinate 35,085,606, forward strand.
AGTAGCGCACCCATTGTTACTTTCGTTGGCAGAACTTTGTGTGCTCGTCTCCTAATCCCTTCAATAGCAACACCCAAGCACAACTTTAGAAATTAGCGGCATGTTTCAGAGGTTACCAAGCGAAAAGAAAGCCACAAGACAAGCAGGGAGCTGTAACAAAAGTTACCAAGCCCTGTATTTCTATGGCAATAAAACCTCCGTGAGACCATGTTTAGGGCACAAAAGTATATTTGAATAAGTCTTCCCACTGTAGCTAATCGAAATATTTTATCATGCTACACCTCCGTAAATTTCATTATTTTTCATTGTTAGTAGCAGTATTTGGGAAAAATTTAACCCGTCAAAATACGATCGTTAGCACCAGATAATTCCCGCCATTTTGTTGTTTGCCCAATATCATATAAAATGGAACATTCCATGTTGACTTTTATGAATAAGCATACGCAGTTCTTTGAACCGACTGGGTTGTAGTTGCGATAATGTACTGTACTGTAGAAGTCAACCCTACGATGCACATAAAAAAAAAGGATCTAATTTTTAACGGTCTTGGACAGCAAAAAATGGACTCGATTAACGTTATCTTATGGTTTCTTACTGATATAAATATCCCCATAATTTTGCCACTTCTTGTCCAAACCTTACCGTCTTGTATCAAAATAATCTGCAAATGAAATGCACTTAAGTCAGACCCCCGAAAAAATCCAAGTATGCACAGATTTGTGCTGCCGTTTCTTGGTGAATTTAGCACGGGGCTTGGCCGGCTGCACAGGTGGGCTATGTAAGCCTGGGAAGTGCGATCGTCGTAACGCAAACTCAATGGGGAAATTCGTTCGGAGGTCTGGTATTTTCACACACTAAATCCCATAGGCGATGGCGCGAGTTGTGATTGGCTGGCTCAGAATCAACGTATTTGAACCAATCACAATGCAAAGGCAAGTCAAATTTTGCAATAGATCGTGTGCATATGATGTCACCGAGCAAAACATGGTCCCTTGTTTAATGGTAAAAACGGATACGCACGCAAGTCTACTGCATGCATGGGACCACGTGCGTAATTGTTTATGTTCGTAACCACGTCATATGATAACATTCCATAAGTCCTACTGTAAATAACTTTACGGTAGGAATGCTGGGAATTCCTTAATTTATGCAGGAAAATAGGGCTAGGTTGTGCTGTTTGCGGCTGGTGGGCCGTTTACAGTGCAATTGTACAGATCGCTACTATGACACACACGTGAGCACTGTACATGTATTGAACACTGCATCGCAAGCAAGCTGCATCAAAACAGCGGTGTGGAAGTGTTTCATGAAATAACTGACAATATAACATAGGGTCAGGCGGGAATACAACAGTTGGTGGAATGTTAAAAAGTGCACATGGTCTGAAGAAAGCTTCAGTAAATGCGGGATGGGTTTTTACTATGAAAAGATGATATAAACTCAGCGCAAAATACCAACATTTTTGCCACATACTTACATGTGCGAACATGACTTACGGAGCCATTTTAGACTTGCACTTTCCTGTACAAAAGTGATGGCGCTCTTTGGAAATGTTGACTTTTTGTTGTGTGAACATTACGTCATTTTCGGTTAAACGGTTAACCGCCGGTTAATAAAATCGGTTAAACGGATAGTGAATTAACCGAAAATGCACAGCCCTAGAAAGAATAGAGAGGATGGGGAGGTTTTGGAAATAACCAGAAACAGAGATATAATAACAGGCTATGGTAGGTACATGTAGGTAGACATTTCAACAGAACATCTTTGTGTTACAAACATTAATCCACTACCATAGCTCTGGCAAATGGAAAAATTCAGTTAAACCATGTATATCCTAGGGCCTATACTTTCCTCCCTTTAAATATGTGGAAGGAAAATAAGTTTTCAGGAAAGGAAACTAACAGGTCAGGAAACTAACAGTTAACTACGGGTCCTACATTGGATCCAGGTCATTTTCCTAAATGGTATACAATACATTGCACTGCCATCATGATGAATCTTCTATCTTTTGTTAAGAACTCTTCTTCCATTAAACAATTTAAAACTAACTTAAAAACACATTTGTTTACTATTTCATACTGACTCCCTGTTGGGCAGTTTATTTAGCACCATGCGATTTCTTGTGTAAAGCACTTTATAAAAACTGTTTTTATTGTTATCATTACATTGCACCTAAACCTTTGCCATGTATCCTTGTATAGTGAAGACCCTGTGTCTGGCCTGCATCCCACAGTAGGCTGGAGCAGTTAAAAATTTCCAGCTGTAACCGTAACCAACATTACAGAACTTTGTAAATCGTAAAAATTGGCAGTGAAAATTCTGCCACTCTTTGAGTAATCTTTGTGAACATCTTTTGCCAAAAGGTAAATGCGGCGTCAGAGATTATCTGTGTGAAGTTTGGTGAGAATATTTTGTTATTTGGGGATGCAAGAGATGACATTCCCCTGGCGTCCTGGCTAGTGACTACGTTTGTGAACATTATCCGTGCGAGGGCTGTGTTGTGGGAGGAATGAGCCTAGGCTCTACAGGCTACAGTAGGCCATGTAAAGAACACACAGCCCTGTTCAAGGGCTAATTGGGCCTAAGTTACTCTCTAATGTTAGGCCCCTAGGCTAATGCTACCTAGGCCTAGTGCAACTTAGCAGGCTATAGGCCTAGGCTAGGTCTTGGGTCAGTGAAGGGAAAAGAGGACTGCACAATTTTGATGTAGGCCTAGGCCTAGTCTAAGTTTAGGCCTAACGTTAGCCCTAACCACAGGCGTTCGAAGCATTCTATACATATACTATACTAATATATATATACTAACAAGGTCGGACACTCCACACATGAAACCTACACACAGGAGGCACTCCTTGGCCTACTTCGACATTTTTAGCCTTGCTGCAAGCCTTCAAAGACTTCGTGAGTCCACGTCAGAAGTTCAAGTTGAACCTCAAACAGCATCTACCTGTTCCTCGAATACACTTTTTCCCTTAATATCACTTTGAAACGGTAAAAATTACTATGGAAACTTTTTTTGCAGGGTTCTGGGGCAACGTTTCTCAATCCCTTCTCGCCATTACTCTCCAGCACTTCCACTATGAGGTCTAAGTTTACGAATTGCGTTAAACTATTTCCTTAAATACAACGTACGATAGTTTTCACAATTGACCGACTGCATGTTTATTAGGGGTAATTAATTTGCAAAAAAGGTTTATATTTCATCTAAATCCCAGTTTTCTTACATGTTTACCGAAACTGTCGAACATTAGCAAAGTTTCTCAAAAAGCTGGATATTTCGAATTACTATAATTGGAAAGCATAACTATTACGAACCAAGCGATAATAACCTGCGCAGCTGTTGATGCATTCTTTTTTGCTCTATTTATGCAATGATACGTAAAATATACCAAGGAGGTACGAACGTGCAGGGTGCAGGCGTATAACTGACCCCTGGTTCCTAACAGCCATTTTTTCCACTTATTCCGAAGTATCTATTGGAGGAACTTTGCTGAATGATGCTCGACAGTTTCGGTAAACAAGTTAGAAAATCTAGATTTAAATGAAAAATAGACACTAATATCAAATTTATTACTCATAAAAAAAAATTGAACCGGTTAATTAGGAAAACTATCATTGGATGCCGGGAAATTGTTAAACGTAATCCGTAAAATACGACCTCAATGTGGAAGTGCTGGAGAGTACCAGCAAGAGTGGATTGAGAAACGTTGACCTAGAACCCTGCAAAAAAGTTTCTGTAGTAATTTTTATCATTTCGAAGTGACATTAAGGGAAAAATTGTCTCCGAGGAACAGATAGATGCTGTTTGAGGTTCACCTTGAACTTCTGACGTGAACTAACGAAGTCTTTTGAGGATTGCAGGAAGGCTAAAAATGTCAAAGTAGGCCCAGGTGGGCCTTCTGTGTGTAGGTTTCATGTGTGGAGTGTCCGACCTTGTTAGTATAGTATATGAATAGAACGCTTCGAACGCCTGTGGCCCTACCTTATTCTAAACACAGTCACAGCAGCAGTGTGCAAAACAATGAAGGGGTTTCATAAGTGAATGATAAAGCTAAGGCTAGTAGTGTACACGATGTCCACAGGCCTAACTTACGCCTAACTAGGCTAGTTTAACACAGTGGAAGAAGTGTATGCTTAGTTAGCAATAGCTGGTTAGCGCTTTGAGTATGAATGATATGTCGTCTCTTTGCCCATACTGTAATTTGCTTAGGCCTAACGTTAGCTCGACATACTTACTGTAGGCTACGTAAGACTACGTGGAACACTTTGCCTGTTTTTGCTCAAGCCATGAACCGAATTGCGAGTAGCAGTGATTGCGATTAGCCGATTGGTTCACCTAGCAGGCTTTCGTCCTGTACGGTGTAATTAGCATTTCGTCGATTTGTCCATCATTTTCAAACTCCTTTCTTATGAAGGCCTAGGCCTAGATCTTTTACAGTTCTTGCTGTCTATATAGCCTACATCAAACGTCGCTTGTAACTCCGTTAGCCAGCTTGGCCGCAGTCTAGTACAGTAGTTGCATTGATCGCATATTGTCGCACTTCTCTGCAGTGTACCGACTGTGTATATACTGTACTACAACTACTTCCACTAACACTGTGTATACTGCATAATAATACGTGTTTAGCCTATCAATCATACCACACACAATTATACTATGCCAATTAGGTACAAAGGTCATCATGCTTTTGTGAGGGCGTACTGGTATTTCTGGAAAGTTCCGAATCTGGCTCAAAGTTGGCATAAGTTTTTGCCAAAAATAAAAATACATAAACAAAAAAATAAAAACATACAAAATAATACTTGTACCAGTCGAGTCTGGAGAATCCGAGTCACGAGTCCGACACTTTTCAGCTTTCAAGGACTCAAGTCCCTGTACTTTCTCAATGGGAAAAATGAACCATACATTCTGACCAAGTCCTTCAAATTCGGAAATGCACGAGTCCAAGGCCGGACTCGACTGGGCCCAATTCAACAAAATACCCAAATTTTCAAGTATTCAAGGAGAAGGGGCTTACGTAAAAGGTTGGGACCATGTGATCTCCAGGTTGGGAGCACAAAAGTGTTACAATGTCCCTCCCTTATCGTCATGGTACCATGGAGTTAATTACCACCTCGGCGGTAACTCCACGATGGTACTAGGATCAAATCGCTCTATTTATGTTCCTTCACAGTTTCAGTTTTCATCATTTTTGAAAAAGTGCGGGGCCGACTCACTGTTTGGAGATGTTGCCCTAGCTTGCAAAAAAGTAAGGGCAATGCATTCCTAGCTGCCCCTCCTACTATCGATCCATGCCCATGGCAAAAAAAAAAAAAAAAAATTACACTTATTTTCCACAATACAGTGGCGTAGCCCCGAAGACCTCAGAGGGACCTTGCCCCCCAAAAAGTCAGTCAGCCGCCCCCCCCCCCCAAAAAAAACAAGGTTACCGTACGTGTTACCGAGGCGGGGGCAATGGGGTGACTGTCCCCGGATTTTCTCAAGATTTAAGATTCGAACAGGAATTTGGAATTAAAAATTGACATGGTTTTAAGAAAACGCCTAAAAGTGTCCGGAATCTTGCAACGATCATGATATGCCCGAAATTACTTTGAGGGAAACTCATGTTCGCGGCAATTTTTCATGAAAAATCACAATTACCAAGAAATTCGCTACACATTCGGGAGTTATAGAGCTATTATTCGTGTCTTTCTTGCAGCAGAAGGACCGAAATGGTCGAATATCAAAATTCTTGCAAACATTTTCCCGAAGAATTACTGACAAGCATGTAGTAGGCCTGTAATGAAAAACTAGAGTTGCACCACATTAGTGGGAAGTCTATTCATATCGAAAAGTTTCGATCATAAACCTCACAAATGCGTTATGCAGTGTGTGGACGCATGGTGTATTGTTCGGTTTTTCGCTTAATGTAGTGCTCGGGGTTGTGCTTTGAGGGTGTGTAATCTGCAGGGGCGTCGATTTGGTTCTCAAAGTGGGGGGGGGGGGGCGACATCTGGCCTAAATTTTTCCTCCTGTCCTGGTAAGGTGTGTACAGCGGCGTAGCTAGACACTTTTTCGGGAAGGGGGGGGGGGGAGTGGGACTGGGCACCCAGATTTTACGATTCTGTTGAGTGTGAACACCACTGTACTAGGGCAGTAATCTGTGGCGCGCGAAGCGAGCTGAAATTTTTGCCAGTTTTCAAATATTTGAAAATATGGAGCTTGTATTGCAGAAAAGTTTGGGTTCTGGTTTCCTTGTAAGAAAATTTGAAAAGTTGGCGGGTTACCGAAGAATTTGCATTTCCTATTGGCAAATCTGAAATTGAAGGGCGACCAAAGATCGTTGTTGCTACATAATCTAACCCAACCCGTAAGAAATGAGGCTCTCTGACGAAATTTTTTGAGTCAAGAACATATATTGGAGAAAATTTTGAATTTCATGAAAGAAAATTCATGGCATTGTACGTATACTGGTGTCACATGATGATCTGGTGTCAAATATAGCAAATTTCCGTTTTTCACTTACAAAGACTACAAACTGAAGTCCAGAGCTCGGAAAATTTTACTCAAGGTATGAGCAAGCAATCCTGGTTAGGAATTGCAATTTTTGGTGCGCGAAACGCGCGGAAAATTTTGCTTCTTTGAGACAAATAATGACGAATGTAGAGCTTTTAATGAGGAGATTTCGGAATTTCATGAGCTGTCAAAACCAAACGGTGGACTGGTTTCACCAATAGCAAATTTTCGAATTCTTTATTTTTCAGACGGAGCCGCTGCCCCCTGTAGCTACGCCACTGGGTGTCTAAGAGATGGTGCCCCGATGCAAATGGTGCTAAATGTTTCAATATTTTAGTTACTAGGAAACTCCAAAGTTTTCAAAACATTATATTGATAGTGAAGGTAATTACTTCAACGGACAATTTGGTCAATATGAATATAAATACCGGGTGTACTCTATAAGTAATTAGAATCACAACGAAAATTGCCATAGTTTGCGAAAGATTTGTGCAAAAGTTCTTAAAGTAAGGAACCATTTGTAATGGGAAGAAGGTAAAATATATCCATGACTTGATCAAAAGCACACTTTATACGGAATCACAAATCGAGGGGTGGGGGAGTGGTACCCACTGGTACTGTGCTACGTACTGAGACACCGTTGCATGGGCTAACCGGTGTAAAAGTGTTGATACAAAAACATTAAAATATGCTTTTTCGAACGACACCTCATCATACACTATCTGCAGACAGAGGATGGAGGTGTACCTCTAACTCCGGATTGAAGTCTCTTATCTATCAAACGTATCAAACGTCACTGTGATTTTACTTCTTTGATAAAAGTCTTAATACGAAATGGTCGAATCGCTATACAAATGAATGATGTGAACGTGTCGAAATTTTGCATTAGAAATCATACATTTTTCTGAAAAAAATGTTACACGCAGACTGTGCACCAAGACATTTTCAGTTTCCTTCAAATGGGTTTGCCAATTTCATCCTGCCAGGCTGGTCATTCACTTAAGACTTCAGACTTCATTAAAACTCAGTAGTGGACAATACGTCTTCTACGTATTCCTAAATATTGTGCCTCCTTCATTACCACACCTGCTGCCCTATGCACACGAACAATCGACATAATCATAGAGACCGATGAATAATGTATGTTTGATATGCAAGTGAAAAAAGAATATCAAGAAGACTGCAAGCGCGCGGAGCGAGCGAAAATTTTGGAGATTTGCAAAGTAAACATGTGGAGTTATTGATACAAAAAGCTAGTCGATCGTAATCGGTAGAGGACACCTTTCATAACCTACATGTATAGTCTTTTTGGTAGAACCTAATTTTTAAGTTTCACGTCACAAAAAGTGGGGGGGGGGGGGGACTTTAACGTTAGTGTCCCCCCACTCAAAAAAGTGGGGGACATGTCCCCGCTGCCCCCCAAAAAATCGACGTCCCTGTGTGTAATAGTACGACGTACTATTACATTGGGTATGTAATAATACGGCGTACTATTACACACCCAGTGAATACTTTTTTGATTGGGCACACCCTTTAATTTTGTCGTATATCATTAATTTATGAGAATTGATGTCTATAAGCAAAAATGTGCTTTTCACTCAAAATTTACATAATTAAGAGGATAACTACTTCTAGCTTCAAATATATCGAAATGCTAAACGCGTTTCTGGTAGCTGCATGTCATAGGTAGCAGTAGGAAAAGAGTTGGTTTTATTTGGATCTATAATTTTGTTGTAAACCGCGTTTGTGTGACATGAAAGGACCTATTATTTTGGGGAAATTCCCCCAAATTATGACGTCACAAAATTTTGAAATCGTCAAAAATCATGTTTTTCGAATGAAAATCGGCGTTTCAAAAGTTACTTTCACCTAGACATAGATCGTTTTAGTACAAAACTTTTCGATATGATTAAAAGAAACAATCATTCCTGAAACACAACGCATGATGGCCGATTATCTGAATTCTTTAAAACTTTGCCCGAAAAACAAAAAACGGAAAGTAAAATTTACATGGAAATTAGAATGATAGGATTTGCAGCACATCCGGGCAGCTTATTGAAAAGTTTTCATCAGCCCCACTTCATTCCGCAGTCTTGCAAAAATGGTAAAATTATTCTGGCAAAAATGTTTTCAATTGCAAAATTAAAGGCATATTTTCATCATCCCAAACAGTTCCAATTCTCCCAACCTACTTACTTCTAGCCCCTCCCTCATTTATCTAAAACTCATCTTTATCCAGACAAAATTCTAGTTTATTGCTTCATGGCTTGTCCCAGTGGCCATACAAGTCCATAATGTGTAATCAAGACACTCTCAGTGCCCATGCTGTGTAATTTAGCTATGATGCATTGTTTGAATGTGATGCCAATCAAAGAGCTGTACCAATTGAGAGTTCTGATATATGTATTCTGAAACTGTAGTTTGGGGTGACGAATGACTGCCTTTAAATACACGAACAGACGGCTGGGTGTTAAGTTGCACTGACCTGCATTGCCTAACAGTTTGCTATATACCCTCCCCACAGCTGAAATTCGGGCAACGGTTCCGGTAATGAAAATCGTGTAGGTTGTTTTTCGATTACACTATCTTAGTTGATATAGTGTGAAAATGTCTTCCCATGAGTCTGCTACAAAGTTCATTTAAACTCATCTTGTAACGTGACATTTTTCAAAAGTTGTTAGAAGTAAAACAGTTTATTGTCATGAGTTAGGGCAGTCACATAGAAATTTCATCAATTTAGGCCAATGAAGCCCCAAGATTTGCTATAGAATTTTTATTAGTATTTTCAACAGGCATTTCAAAGTATTTCCCTCGAATAGATAAGGACCACCCTCTTCAGTGATAGTGGTACATTTTATCTCGTAATTTTCTGATCCCTTGGAAATTTGCTGATTTTTGCTCTTTTTTTAAAAGAAAGCTAAAAATGACAATGCCATTTTCGGGTCTTTAAGGGATCCGATTTTTCGAAAGTTTCTGTACCTTCCTCGCCAACTGATGGCGTTCCACTTATAGTCTTTCAGGCAGAATTTCATTTCTCAGGCAAAAAAATCTTGTGTCCTGAAACTGAATCCCGCGCTCCCAAACGAATAAGGTTGTACCTTGGTCTTGGCCCTCTCAAAATGTGCTCTGCCCTGGTCCCAGTTATGAATTTCTGTGCCACTGTCACAATATAGTGAATTTACCAATTTATTGTGTACAAATTATGTTTTACTTGGTGTATTGCACGAAATATACATTTCTAAACTCTTGGTAAAATTCCGTGGAGGGTAATTTTCTGTTTCGACTGCAGAGAAGCAAGCGTTGATAGCCCTACCAGCACGACTAACCACATAACAACGATCTCAGCACACTGCGTAGAAGTTTATCCGTATATTTGGAGGCCGGGAATGCTACCAGCACTGATAGCATATCAGTTAAAGGCCAAATAGTGTCAATACTGGTACTGTTGTTCAATCACAGCTCCATGGTATGAATTCACTACAACAGAGCCTCAAGTCACCGTGATTTTGATAGCACAGTCAGTACCTTTTCATTCTGCACGCAGATGCACAGTCGTGCCAGGTTGACACGGATTTTGTAAACGGCAGACAAAAAGGCAAAGGCACAGGCACACACCATCATACTCAACTGATGAAGAGAAAAGCGAGAATTGAGTTTTTCAATATTTTGTTGAAAGTATACCATGTAAAATTTAGAGTCAGGTGATGTCAAGCGCGGATCCAGGAGGAGCCAAGGGGTCCGGAGCCCCTGCCCTTGGCCACCCGAAATTTTGAAAAGCGTCTTTTTAAACACGTGTGTCACGAGGGCGGATTCCTTACAAGTCAGGTGTGTCTTCTGCTGCAAGTTGCTACTCGGATGTTTCATCCAGCCAAATGAACTATATAGCGTTCATGCGACCTTAGAAGCGCCTAAAATCCAATTTTTCGCGCGCCTGATAGTTTCATTGATACCAGTATTATCAATTGCGTATCAAACCCTTCTCACATTAGTCATAGACCCGGTTGCTTGAGTGCACAGGCTAATGGGTTTCGTTATGGAGGATCACAGAATTTAATACAAGGGGATTATTTTTGCCTTCCTCGCTCTTGAAAATTTTATCTGATGTCCAGGCTGCAAATTCTCCCTGTAAGATGTCTAGGCGCAGAGTCTGTTATAAAAGTTAATGATTTCTAATACATAATTTCGGAACGCATGTGATCGCATTTTGTATCAGATTATTTCCTTAGGAAAAATATCTTCATCCTCTGTCTCTGCAGGAAGTTTGTGAGGTACATATTTCATGAATAATGGTTGCGTCAGTTCCAATTTCTGACATTTTTTGTTTGCAATTTGCCAATTCTCGTGGAATCAATTCAATATTTGCTTTTATTTTATTCATAAAACTATCTCAATAGTGCGGGGATGAAACCCCAATTTTTTATTTATTTTAATGCCCTATTTTATGCTCCCCATAAAATTTCAAACAATGCAGCATTGAAATTTAACTTTCCCACTTAGAATGCACTTTAACATTTTTGTTCCCATACTGGTCGTGAAGATGGGGCATTGACCCTGGGAGGCAGGGGCAATCGCCCCACCAATGAAAATATTGGGGGGACATTATTTTTCCCCCTCCCAAAAAGTCAAGTAGATTAAAAAAACAACAGGCACAATAAAAAATGTATGTTATAGTGCAAACAGTGCCATAGCTATGGGGGGGGGGGGGGAGAGGAATTACCCCCTTGGCTCTGAAGATTGAAAAATTGTTGAAATTTTTTATTTGTGACACCAACCAACTACAGTGTGGTTTACCCAACTGTTTCATAAAATTCCCAATTCTCTTCAACAAAAGTTAAATATTTGTAATTGTTTCCAAAAAGCAAAATTTTCTGCTTGCTTCGCTGACAGAGTTCCTAATGCAGCAGTGGCCGCTCATAAATTAGTTTGGTAAACTTTTCCAAGCTCTGGAGATGACAAAATTGGAAATTTACCATGTATGACACTAGATCAGTAAGTAACAGTGGCAACTACAGTGCTATTTCCATAAATCTTCTTTCATGAAGTTCCAAATTTTCTCCAATATAAGCTCCTGACTTAAAAAATGTCGCCTGAGAGCCTCCATTGGCAGGCCTTGTGCATGCTATAACGATCTTTGGTCGCCGTGCAATCTAAGATTTGCCCATAGGAAATGTAGTATTCAGTAATCCCCAAAGATATCAAATTTCCTTGCAGGAAACCCAGGATCCAAAAATTTCTGCTATAAGAGCTCCATCTTTTCAAATATTTGTCTAAAAATGGCAAACAAATTTGGTGCAAAAAGCGTGCCCCAAATTACCTTCCTCATTATGGGGTGTTGAAGCTTTTAAAAAAATCGCAAAAATTTGGGTGCCCCCCCATACCCTACCCCCCTGGAAAATGTCTAGCTGGGCTAGCACTAGCTAGTGTTTTTTGGTAAATGAACTAACAATTGACAAAAACAAAAAATTCAGAGATTAAGTCAATGTACCAAATTATTTAATTAAACATTTTGGTGACATATATTTCTTATTAACAAGTGACCTGTGAACAACCAAACTACAAGAATATTACTGTGATACTTCAGATAAAGTACACCTTTACATGTAAATTCACTTGCTTTGAAGAACATTTTTTCTAGACAAGTACAGGAGAATGCAATTTAATTTCTGAAACAATTCAGCTGTTTTCAGCTGTGGCACTCCCTAAAACTACATACATGAACACTTTCAAGCTATGTCAGAATAATAAATTAAAGTGTCACAAAAACATAAAAGCAAGCCTCAAATTTCGTTTTTCTAACAGAGGTTATTTCTTGGTGACTGAGTGAGTGTGTGGACGTCCTTATCCTGAGAAAATACTGTGTATCCACGTCCTCCTTTTTAAAACAAAATTGCAGCTTCTTTGACATTAGATGTCACGACTATAAGATCTTGTTACCAAAAATTATTCGACAGTATGGGACATTTTATTTTGATGTAAGGGTAAATATAATGTTTTTAGATTGATTTCCATAAGGTGAGTGCATATACATGCAGAGAATTTCAAAAATAACATACTTACTTAATGGTTACACAACATGAAGATAACAACCATAACAAGACAAATTTCTAGTTTTGACAAGTATCTGTCAACATTTGTGTTGCCTATATTTAATGGAAAAAATTATATTCAAGTCTTTTGCCAGAATGCAGCCCAGGAGTCATTTTGACTCCATGTGGTCAGCCCATGGGTCATTTTGACTCCATGTGGTCAGCCCATGGGTCATTTGCACTCCATAAATCCTAAATTTTCTCATATGTGGAGTAGATTTACTGCAGAAACGTTATTATAAATACCTCTTTGGACTTCCTGAGCTCACCATTCTGGCTAAAATCCTGATGAGGGCCTTGATTACATGATTAGTATCTTAGGACCAAATCACAAACAAAATCACTTCAAGCCTGGAAAGTACTACCTGATCAATTGTTCCTTCATTTACAAACCTGTAACACAAGATTCGTCTGTGGGTAACACTTTAATCGACACAACATTAAATTATTCAACGTAAATGTTCACAACATGCACTTTGCTGGGTCTAAGAAAATTCAATAACATAGAACATTATGGTAGCTATATATGTTATGGGTAATAAAACTGGATAGGAACTTTTGAAAGCCATAAATACACCACAACGTAACAGGAGATGCTGAGTTAGCTGCAACATGATACATACCACCAGGTAATCTTGAAAATTGGTTGTTAGAGTCGAGTTAAGCTGAATACAGAGGTATTTCATGTGAAGTCAAGCAAATTGGGTGTATTCAGCATTGTGGGGAATGGCACATGCACAGAATAGGTCTTTACAGTGAATGTACACAGCATGACCATAGCTACTACTGTGACACAATGAACGCAACATACTAAATATCCAATTATTAGAGACAGGGGACCACGTAACATCAGTGACACGCCTTTATATGTAACAAATTAAGACATGAGACAATAAGAGATACTCTCCAATAAAAATAATTTAAATATCAAGGAATCACACAAAAAAAATTTAATTGTCTTTACTAAACAGACCCACTACTGTATCATAAGTGCTATTTACAAAACGCTTTACTCAGCTTATCATGCAATGCCTACGTAGACATGAAAGCCTAGCGTCAAACCATTAATTTCTCTCCTTTTTTATGGTTTAAACGCTTTCCTGTGACAAATATTTTCCACCACTGAAAGGAGCATGAGAAACACTGGGGTATTCTGTCAGAATTTGGTATCTCTGTTAAATAGTATAGTAAAATTTATTAACTATTCATGCACATGTAATACATTGCATATACATATATACACCGACGAGCTTGCCCATTTAAAGACTTGCAGGTATTATAACAAGGATATCCATGAAATGTGGAAGAACTCAAGTCACAGACTTGCAAAAACACCCCCAAACCCATTCGTGAAATAAACTGTTACTATAAGTTACGCCAAATAAAAAATGACTACTAGTTTCTCGTCAACACCCATATGCTTGTCAGGCTGCATGGATTTTTGTTCTAATAGCAAAACCTGAATATTTTAATTGAAAATGTGAAACTTCCTCTCCATAGGCTGAGCTTCAGTTTGAGTATGCAATAGTGTTTAAGGACAGGATTGTAAATGCAAAGCAGCCTAAGCCTAAATTACTACTTTGCCATCAAATGTGTAAATCCTGATACTAAGAGATCCTTATAATGGGATTTACACACACAAAAAGAAGAAAAGGCCTGCAATCTTAAATTATTTTAAAATTTGGGACAATAAACTAGTTTCATTTTTCACTTGGCCTTGAGCAAGGAGAGATTTCACAAAAATAAAAACATCATTCTGAGTGGTCCATAGAGGAGAAACAAACAGTTGACAGCTGATTCAAAATGTAACAACTACAAACGAAGGATACTTTACTCTCAACTTCTTCAAATTCCCTCCAACTTTGAAAGAAATGAAAGAATGACTTGAAACCATGAAAATTTGATAAAACTGTAATAATAAGAAGGCATTCTGATCACCTTTCTAGCATTGGATATACCTTGACTCTGATAAAGCACTGCAGTAGTGCTACAACTGACTGCATTCCCTGCTAAAACCATCGGTTTCAAATTGCATTTCTTTCACTTCTAAGTCAATCACGCTGTCTTTTTGTTTCGTTTCTGGGCTTATGACGGTAAAATAACAATTTCTTGTTTTACATAAGTGGAACCATTTTTGATTCAAGTTCGTTTCTTCACACTGATAGTTGAACAAAACTGTTGTACTGGGCAATGTTTCTTTTAAGGATGTCTCCACAGGATCCAAGCACACGTTCAAAACGTTGACGGTCTAGTTTGACACATTTGAGAGGGCCACGGGCCACTACAGTTGCTGCTCTTGGCCTGTCCAATAGAAGAGCAATCTCACCTGAAAAGCAAAAAGTAGTAACATGTCATTATCACCATCTTTGAAATTTATATTGAGACCCTCAATTTGTTTAAAAGATACTCTGGCTGGAAACTTTGATTCATTTCATTAAAAAATAGATTAAGAATAGACTTAGTTTCGTTGCCAATTAAAATGTTTGGAAGTTGCAACAAATTTTCTTCTTGTAGAAATATATATCATGCTGAAAATTACATTGCTAACATCACAATAACACTATTAAATGAGATGCACTCAAGTAACGTTGAATAATGTGCATGCCATGTCTCATATACACCATACATGTCACTGCTGGGATTCAAATTTTAAAGCTTCTCATGTAAATTTCATCTAAAAGGGACACATTTACAAAGGTGACAACTTGAAGATCTAGAATGGCACAAATATACTACAACCACTAAGTAATTAGGACATTAAGTTTTTCAAAATGGAAGTTTCATTGTTACTGGAAATCCTGTCTGGGGTAAGACTCTGAGGTGACAACAGGGTGACCATGAATGCCTATAGAGTGCATTCATATGACTTCAAAATTGGTAAGCCACTCACACTGTCAGATAAAAACCTAAAGAGGGCTGCAGCCACAGAGACACTAGGCAGGCTAGTGCACTACACTAGTTTCCAAAAAGGATGGGGCTTATGACTTCAGTGAAAGCATTCTATCAGACAAGCAGTGCTGATTCTATCTCCCATGTAACTTAAAGACCAATTAAGTAATCAATGATGAGCGAAAAAAAGCTATTTTTAATTTTCTCAACACCTTGCTGAATACTTGATCTGATGAATTAAATTTACTGATCTAACTTTGGGTGACAAATTGAGAATTATTTCATTGTACATTTAAATTTATCATGAAAAGGTAAAAAAGTAAAAATTAAAAAAAGAAGGTTATTATGATGGTAAAAAAGAGAAAAAATTTGGTATGTGTTTCTCATAGCTGCCTCTAATGTACTCTTATGTATTTTTCATAGGCAGTTCTCCAATCATTTCTTAGATTTTAAGTGACAGTTCTCTGATTATTCCTTTGATTTAAAACAACAATTCTACTATTATTCCTTAGATTTAAATCATGTCTCACCAAAATAGTCTGATGGTCCCAGGCGTCCCACTTCAATAAAGTCTTCACCTTCTGCCCTTCGCTGCAACACAGCTGCCTGGCCCTAAAAAAGTTGAAAAAATATATATAAAAACGACCTGATGAAAAATCAATATAAAACTAGAGCATCAGCAATTATGAGGACAATTTTGCAATGCTTCTAGGAGAAAATAGCTCTACAAAATATTTACATCTATGGCCTTAAAACATGGTCAAACAGCTAGAAGCCCTTCAAAAAGTCCATTAAACATGCCATGTTTGGTAACTATCAGTCTCACAGGTGCAAAGCAATGGCACCACATTAAAAACAGTCCCACCCTTTGATCTTGTATGACCTCGAATGACCTTGGATAAAAGAATCTATGTACAAGACTCAAGAACCACTACATAAGGAATATTACAGCCAACTTTCAAGGACATTGAACACTATCAGTGGGAGAAGATACACTTAAAAGATATTCACAAAACAGCCATTAATGACCCCTAGATGACCTATAACCCCAACTTTTTGAACACAACATGTAGCCCTACATGCAATGACCAATGTGTCCAATTTTTGTTACAATTCATCAAGAAATGAGCCCCTGAGAGCATTAAAGGCAATGGTTAACAGACATGATAGAAAGACAGATAGACAGAGTGACAGTAGCAGATTACAAAAGCTCAAACAGCTGTTTGAGCTGGTTTGAGCTAAAAGCAATACATTGCTTTCAGAAATTACAACCCCAAGTCACATAATCATCACAAAGCTTGTTTGTTGTTGGTATTTTGTTCCATTTTGCATAACACACATCAGAGTTAAGAATGAATTTGGGAAAGGGCATTCCACTCGTGAACTCCTTAAAGTGTTGTGATAAAGGTTAACTCCACCGCTAATCAATAAAGACAGTATTGAGGGTATTGCTTAAGATTTTAACAAGAGGGCAATCCATGGAATAGCTCATCACATCTACTTCCTTCAAATGTGGAAAAATCAATTACAGTGAGCAGGAAATACTGGAAGAATAAATTGTATGAAAGAAATTGTGATCTACTGCCCATCTTCAAATCCCTCCTCTCCTCTTTGTTGTGTTCACATCCTTAAAATGATCTGTGACATTGCCTTAGTTTTGTTAGAATATGACATTTTTTAGAATTACAACAAAACAAAGCAGATACACAAAGAGTTGGCTTGCAACAGAAGCAAAGGGAGAACACTCTGCAAAGCAACACACCCTCACAACCCCCCCCCCCACCAAAAAACAAGAGCCCAAGGGCACTATGGTTCCTTGCATTAAAGATGATATTGTATTAAGGTAGTCCCAAGGTAAGGCATAATTTGCACCTTTAACCCCAATGACTTTTGGCCATCACCCAAAAACATAGGGGCACATTAAATTTCAAAATCATACAAGCACTTGCCGTTTGAGAGAAATGGAACACTAAACTTTTCAAATTATCACAATGCACACTGCCCACTTCCATGCGACAAATACATTCATCACCTTTCACTAAAATGTCATTTACTTGAGTTTGGGGTAGTATAGGAGGGTAGTTAATTGCCTTTTTGGTCAATCTCAACAATTCAAATCCAGACCTCTAAAAGAAGTCACAAAGGTCAAATACAGTCAAGGTAGATCAAAACTGATTTTAAATAAACACAGTCTCTTCTGCACCAAAGAAATTTAACAGTCATCTGGTCATTCCTGACCACCAAAATTTATGATGGATGACTAGAAATTATGTCATGGTTGTCCTTTAGACTACCCAATGTGTTTGCCTGAAAAGCAAAAATAAGGAAAAGCCCACAATTCTGCTACTAAAGGCAGCCCGATAGTGATTTATTTATGTGGGTGGAGATGGCTTGGTGGTTTGAGCGTACTGCCTTGCATACTGAAGGTCCCCGGATCAAATCCCGGTGGAACCACTTGGAAATTTTCCGGGGTCTAAAAATTAACTTGTTCAGCATGGCTGTTCACAGTGATGCTGAGGGGGTTTAAAATTGGTGAATTACAAAATTGGGAATTTGGTTGTCCGTTTCAGGAAGTTGTCCGTTTCAGGAAGTTGTCCGACTCAGGAAGTTGTCAGCTTGCTCAGTTCAGCTGTTGAGCAGTGGTGCAGAGCAAGCATAACCTCCACCCCCTCCAGCCTTTGGGAAAGTGGCTAAAGACTGGGGATACGCTCACGTCCGTCGGATGGGGACGTTAAATGGCGGTCCCGGGAGCAGGATTGGGAGCTATTAGTACACGCCTGCCTCGTTACCTCTGAGCACTAGTCGAAAAGAGCAGGCGAAGTTCGCCGGTGTTCATCCACACTCACCCTGGCATTGGGATCTTCGAAAAAGTTAATTGACTTTCAACTTGACCTTTTAACCTAAAGAGGGTGTTAGAAACAGCATTGTAGTCCCTAGGGTAAAAGCAGAGGTAAAGAAGAGAAACTGCTTTCATATTTTACTATTGAAATTGGAATCTTAGCTTGCACTGTGAATAACTTTATTCAATACTGTATGTGAGGAAAAGGTTGTTTTTAATAATAATTGCATTACTGTCCTGATTGTTAACTAAACTGCTTTTAGACTGAGAGGGGGTTATAATTCTTCTTTTCTTTTATACATTGCATTTGTCTAAAGGCATTAAACTTCAGCTGGACTTTTAAACCAATTGAACAAAGACCCGAAGACACCCAAAGAGTCTTCACGTGCACTTTACTTAGACGAACACAACTTTCCATTATTTCCACTATGTTACTTGGTTATTGAGTAATTGCACCGCATACCTGGCATTGCAATAGGCCTACATATGACCTACATGTACACACTAGCCTGTCATTTAAATGTCAGTAACTCAAGTAACGAACATTGTAGGAGGGTAGTGTAATAGCCTTTTTGGTTCGTCTGATCAAAACAAATCTTGACGTCACAAAAAAGTCACGAAAAAGTCACAAAGGTCAAAAGGTCAATAGGTCAAATGAGGTCAAGTGAGGTCAAGGGGGGTCATCACGTGCATTTCACTTAGACGTACACAAATCTCCATTACACCACCCCTCTAAAATGTTTCAGTGGCAAGATATCAATAAAACATTACTTTTTGACCTTTTGACCCTTTCCAATTATTTTGGTTAATGTACCAACATTTTCACCTCCTACCAATCTAACTTATCCTAAAATGATGCCACTGCTTGAACAACGGATACTGAGTTACAGCTACTAACAGAAATTCAGTTTTTGGCCTCTGGTGATCACCAGTGACCTTTGACCTCCACCAAAAATGATAGGGCACATCTACTCTACAACATCTACATACATACCAAGTTTGAAAAAAATTGATCACTTGGTTATTGAGTTATCGCACCACATACCTCGCATTCCAATCCGTCACATACACACACACACACACACACATACATACATACGCCAAGGTGACTGCATAGGTTCCTTTGTTACACAAGGAACCAAAAAGGAAAAAAAAACTTCACAAATCAACATGTAGTAAAGTAATATTCTGGTATTGAAATGCCCTCATTTCATGCCACAAAATGGCATTTACACTTTTATTTCGCCTGATAACTGGTTACATCGATGTCCTTGAAAATTCTGTACCCTTATCAAAATCAGGATAATTTAATTACACTGACCCACTGGTTTCCTACAATGAAAGCCTGTTTTCTCCTCTATGAAATATCAGTCTTTCTCAGAAAATGTTAAATTTTTTTCTTAAATGTTCCTTTAAATTACTACACCAAATCTACAAACAAATATAATTTTGGTTTAACCAAATAGTGATGGTTTTCTTATTAAGCAAAGACAATGTAGAGGGCAGCAAACATTGTGCAAAGCTGACCCTTCTCACACCAATCAAGTAAACAGGCCCTTTGCTACATTTCTTTACATCATAGGCACATTTCTTAAAGCTAGTCAGCAATGTAGAATACATAATTTTCTTCAAACTTCTTCAATAGAATGGCCATCCCTCTAATTTTAACTTTCTCAATGTACCACATACATTTGGGTTACCAAACATTAACACAGTTTCTTGTAAGTAGACTGCAGGAATCATGTAGTGTTACTTGCATTTGCTTTACTACAATTAGCAATAGGAGTAATATGAGCATTTGCAGGCTTCACTTCTCAAACAAAGGGTTTGAGCAAAAATTTTATTTAAACCTGTGAAAGAAAAATTAAATCTACATCAATTGGTGGAACTTACATTCAAAGTGGACATGCATTTCTTATGATATCAGCAAATGAAGCTGATACATTTGTAACCAAAAGTGAGCTTGAGGCATGCAGTGGTTACAGGACTTTCTCAGGTTCATAATGTGACTGCTTTGTTTACTTTCCTTTTTAGTACCTTGTGTTGACTTTGGAGTTTACAGAGAAGCAGGATTTCCCTTTTTCCATTTCCTTTTAAGTTGCCACTGATGCAGTTAAATTATGATACCAAAGTATTGTTGAGAAGAAAATAAGTTGCAAAGATTAATGAAAACAAAAGGCTGCTCACTTATGTGAAGATATGACATCATATGTACCCAGTTCTATTTCCTTTCATCATGAAATGTGACAGGTACAAATGCTGACATCGCATTGCAAAGCAAATTTTACCAGATTGCTAAGAACAAGTATCCCTCTAACAAATTAAATTTTGCTTTGACCTTGGACACTCCTTTTATTGCCACTGCTTACCTCAATAATCATAAAGAAATCATCCCCGGGTTCTCCTTGCACCACAATCTTCTCTTGGTCTTCAAACTGTACTGACTCAAGAGAATCTGCCACTGTTAATCGCTCCCACTCATCCAGATTTTCTGAACAAAGGAAAAAAAGTACACAACATTTGAAAAAAGTCATAACTGCACTCTAATAGTAAAGACAACATGCCAAACCTGTCACCAGTGGCATAACCAGGGGGAAGGGGGTTGGGTGTTGGGGTTAGAACCCCCATGACCCAACTTTGCAATGCAAAAAACACCTAAAAATAGCATTTTTTTCTCTCTATCCTTAGACTTTTCCGTCATGTCATGCCCCAACCACCCCCCATCCCCCAGCCACTGTAACATACTGTAGGGTCAATTGAGAAAGTTATTTAAACATTTTATCTCCAACTAGGGAGGGTTTCCTCAGGAATGTGTTATTTCAAGTTAAATGTTTTGTTCCTCTCTTTCAAAACTGTATTTTCATAACTAAGCTAGAAGGGATCAATTGCACCTAGTGTAAGCTGAGGCCTCCGTGTTGGCTACATGTACTGTTTAAAGGGCTAGAGCAGTCTCCCCAACTTGTAGTAGCGTAGTAGGCTGTCCTGTTTCATGATTGGTTGTGAGTCTTGTCACAACATATTTTTCTTCTCAAATGTGACACTTACTAGAAGTTAACTGTTTGGTTCACCTTGTCTATAAAATATCAGTCATAGTCCTAAAATATCATGAAAGATACTTTTAAACAGAAATAAGATGAGAATTGGGAGAACAGTTGTTGTTTGAAAATAAGTTTCTGACCTTCGACCTTTAAATGTTTCATAACAATTACAATGAAATCTCTATTATGAAATCTTTATCCCCTCACAGGATATGAAGTCAGTATTAGGCAATTTAGCATGAGAACTTCTGATTCAATAATTTGTCTGAAGAATTTCAGAGACCCATCAAGATCTACATCATATTTGTTGGAAGTAAATCACTGTTGGCCCTGTTAATTTTCATACACAATTGTGCCACATACATTGAAAGGCACCACAAGTACCCACCTGGGAATGTTCTTCAGTGATCAGGACTATTGGTCGTTACCCTTGATACCACTAACTTCATTTTAAGCTGTTGTAAATAGGATGCTTTAATCTGGTTTCAAACTGGTTTTGGAGTGAGCTGTATGGAAATGCAACTTTTTTGCAGAGGTCTCCCAAATTACCCCATATGATACCTAACAAAGTGCAGATAAATAGAGAATGTATGCCACTCTTCTCAAAATTGTCATGTTTCCAAGTAAACTGCAGTTGCACTTGTCACTTGGAGTCAACTACTAATATTGGTCTAGCTACAACCCTAGTACTGCCAACTGTTCATCAGCAGGTTTTATGAAATCACGAACCACTTCTTTTTTTTTAAACTCATTACAAACTTTAAACATAGGGTAACAGGTTTTTGTTGAGTTGATAGTATATATACTATGTTCATGACTGATACCAATGTTGATATATGAAGGATGGCCTCGTTAGAAAAAGTTACAAGTGCAACATTTGTTCATCTAGTACAGGCTGTCGGATTTCACGGGAACGATCGTTCGCGGTCGCGTGTCGCTCCCGTGACAATGAAATCACGGAACCGAAAAATCGGTTACCACAAAAAATCCCAACTCCAAACATTTCATCTTGAAATATTTGAATTGGGAAATTACCTGACATGTGTATGTTTTTAACTTTTATGAGTTTTTACACAACTAAGATTTTTCACAAATGAAGATGGAGGCCTAGGTCAATCCTGATAAAGTTTTTTGTTGTGTGCTACGAAGCACTACGCAAGGCCTAAACTGGACTATCATACCTGCAGTGTAGACCAGCGCAACTGTACGTAGCCAACAAACTAATGTAACATTACTAGCGTCAATCCCCATTCATATCTTTGTACATCCGTTCTAGCACAGTGTGACCAGCATACCTTTACGTAACCGAAAACCTGTGACAAAAAATGTTTTGCAACATAAAATGTCATTGCGGATTTATCTGTAGTCATTTTGGTATGTACTGCTACGCTAGCATAACAAAAGCCGATACCGCGGTACTGGTGAGTGACTTGGGAATAATCAAATCACATACCTCAAAATGTGCTGTCTTTCTTTCTTTCTTAATAATCATGGGACTGGCATTTTCCGTTTTATCCAGATATTTTATCTTGATTTGGCTGACATATTGTCTAGTGTTAGGGGAACAAACTGTTACCTAAAACAAGGAAGATAGGTGAATGGGATCGAATACAAAGGAACTCTTCATTGCGAAGAAGTGTTGTATTTTTGGCAGTTTGAAGTATGCTCTTTGGTTGGTACTGTGGTGATACTGGGAATTTCCCGATTCACGCAGCCGTGAGCAATAGCTAGCTAGCTTGCAACTGCAATGCAAACACGTTCACTTTTACGGGGTATTGGCAGGCAACAGCAGCTTGCCTAGTCTTTACGTTATACCAGTTATACGTACATATACGATTAGGGTCCCACAGCCAACATTAGATAAACCATGGAACCAGCATCCAAAAGATTAAAAAATCCGAGTCTATTCAGATTAAAACTCTCAAAAAGTGGTCATTTTCAGATGCTTACGGTACCTACATAAGTGTATGTAGGCCTAGGCCTAGCCAAGGCCTAGTTTACAGAGAGAAGTATTAAACGTCATAGCCACAGATATTCCCATGAAATATCTCAAATTTCCGTTTTTAACTATTAAAATTCGATAAAATTTCATTCCAAGCATAGTAAAATTCCGGAAATTTTCATGTGGGAGTCTTTTGTTTATGAGTGACTTATCCTAACACACTATTCCATGTGCAAATTGCAGCCTATACCGAGAAAATTTTGCCGATTTTCAGTAAGTTGCTTTTCCTTTTGGGATCGTTACTTTGAAGGATTTTGATAATTTAAGGGGTGAATTGCCATCATTATAGATGGTAAAATGTTTGCATATCTCTTTAATAAATACAAGTATTCCTTTAACATGGTTTTGGTCTTTTGGAGAATAATTAAGGTCCATCCTAATTCCTCTGGGCCTAGGCTAGGCTAGCTCAAAAGTTACATGTATTTTGAGCTGGATAACTTTTTGCAGAATTCCGATGAGAATCCCCTGAATTCCATTTTATTTTTTGAGGTGGGGGGGGGGTGGGGGGTTTAGATGTAATGATGGTATCTACGTGCATACATATGCAGTGCTTCAACTGAGTTTACTGTAAGTGGAAGGTATGTATCATCTCACTGGTTGGCAATGATGAACAGTCCGATTAATTCATTAAATCCAATGCAGGGGAGTGATTGAGAGTGTCTGTTGGCACATGAGGCCTGCTATGTTATTTTTCTGGAAAAATAGACTACACAATGAAGAACACTGAATTTCTTTCGATACACAAAACAGTGCTTTGGTTTATTAAATTTTTCAAGTGTGACAATTATGAAGGTTAACATGGTTAGGCGGTTGTTCATAGAAAAATTGCAAACCTGTTCTTGATCATCATCAGCATCACTACGTGTACTTCTTAAATTTTATATAAATGTAATTGCAGGTGTTCAGTAACTGCAGTTTCATTTTAATACAACAGTTTTGATTCACAGACTTAGGCATTTGAAAATTGTTAGTACCCAGAGTAGCTTGAGCGTGGAAAATTTCCAAACGAACACCCAACTTTTAACCCCTGTAAAAGACCAGCTTCACTTTCGATATGCACAGAATGGGTCCCCACGATTTTTTAACAGAACCCAAAAGTGGGTTACCATGGGTTACCATGGTGAAAAATGACGGAACCCGCAAATGGGTTCCCATGATTTTTGAAATCCAACAGCCTGTAGTACTTGGTTCTTTGGGTGTAAGGACCACAAATAGTCTATAAAATCAAGTGAGGGGAAAAGGAAAACTGGAAATTCTTTTCAACAAAGACTTACCGAGTATTGACACTTTGGATAAAAATTCTTCATACATCTTCCTCTTTCTTAAAGTGCTTCCCTGTAAAACAACAAATGATTTACTCTTACAGAACCATATAAAACAGAAACTTTGTATCAGTTAGATGAGGTTTTACGGCTCAGTCGCTAACAAATTTTTTCTCCAGTTGTGGTGTCACTGACTTGTTTTCCCCGCTCCCTACTCCTACTACTACTGCTAATGCTGAGCACCAAACACAATAGGTTCCATTTTTAAAGCGGCCCAATAAGTTGGTTAATGAAATTTAACAAATTTTTTCAAACCTGTTCAGTTTTCTTCACATACCAATGACAAATGGTCAAACTTAAACAATACCAATATCATACCAACAAATAACTGTTTTATGAGTGAGTACTTAACGGCTCAATTCAGTTTTCAAAACTTTGTGATCAGACACTTTTTCAAATTATGTACAAAACAGATGCAAGTCAGGATGCCACAAAATTCAAAGTTTTCACATTTCCTATAACATTTGGATGTGAAATTTGACTCATTAGGCTAACTACAAGCACTTTCATGTGGTAGTGACTTTTCAGCACTCTCAGTAGGTTATCCATATCAACTCAATGAGCCCTTTAAAGTCATTGGTGTGAGAAAGCCAGAAATCAAACCCTATACCTCCTGGCTGAAGAGGGAGTCTCTAACCACTTGACCATGCAGTCAATAACTTCGTATCTAAGTCAAAACAACCATGCAAGTACACCACTTCCATGACTATTGTAATTCTGAAAGGTCTCCAATTTGCATAACTTAACCCATAGAGCAAATGTGTCCTTTAACTTTTGTAAAAACCAATTATTGTTCAGGATGCAGTATATTAAGTCCTTATTTGGCGCACAATTTGTGCTCAATATCGAAATAAAACAAGGCTAGCTTCCATTTCCATGCCTATGTGTTCTTTCACATGTTTATGTGTCCTTTGACTGTGAAAATCAACTCTTCAGGATGCAAGGCATAGAGCTTGGACATATAATGTCACAGAGCAGAAACTATGCCCACCTTTGGGGGCAAAACAAACCAACACCGACAGAAGTAGGCAGCTGATCTGTCAACCAGTCGAATACACGCATAGTCTGCTACATACGCACGGCAAATTTCTATGCGTGTGACCATGTGTTCCATTGTTCTGCTCAAAGGATGACAACAGTATGTCGTCAATGCAAAAGGTCTATTAAGTCCTTATTTGGTGCAAAATTTGTGTTCAATACCAAAACAAAACAAGGCTGGCATCAATTTCCATACCTATGCACTCTTTCACGTTGTGAGATAAAATCGGCCACACTGTCAATATACAGTACTTGGTTATATTTTCAAACAACCTCCTGTGGGCTGAGGTGTGCAAAATATGCCCATGGTATTCCCTGCCTGTCGTAAGAGGTGACGAAAAGCAAGGCCTTGAACTAGATATGAACTTGAAAGATGTGAAATTTTACCTACCTACCTATCTAGCTGACACTATTTAACACATTCGTGTTGGTATGTTGTTATACCCCCCCCCCCCGGTAACTTACATATTCATAATTACATTCATCACTTTTACTTCGTCACTGAGCCTCCATTCTGGGTACAACCTTTGTAGAGTTCATGAATGTCTACAAATAAATGAACAAAGGGCCAGATGGTCTGAATGGATACAAACATATTTGAAACTTTGCGATCGATCTTAGAGTTAATGGGAAATTAAGTTTACTTTGTTCTGGAGAACAATGGAGCTAACAATGGAGCTAAAATGGAGCTATCATATGCAGTTTGATCATATACTGAGCTAACAAGTGTGAACACTCTTATGCCACTTAAAAAGTGTTGTAAAAACTACAGTATTATTTTACCATAAGGATTCTTCTGTAGCTGTCCCTGTCAATGCCCCACAATTTGAGGAAAGTTTTAGCCTAGAAAAAGAAGGAAACATTCATTAGGTCTGAAAGGAACTTAAACAGAAATATACAAATATGTAACAGGTTAAGGGAAGAACATTTACAAAATCAGACAAAATGAGGTTAGGGATTTGGGTTTTATGAATCACCTTAATATCTTCTAGTCTGATCTAGCTGTGCCCACAGCCTTTTTCTACAGTTGTGGGGCACTAGACTTGAAACAACTGTTTAATGGAAATAAGTTGCAGCTGACTGGCTTTCCTTACTCAGGACAGTATGCAAATGGACTCTGGAGACAGAAGACTAATTTCTACAAGCTCTTTAGGGTAAATTGACAAAAGTTTCTGGAAATACCAAATGCAAATTTGAATTCAACTTAATATATAAAACCAAGTAGATATTCTCAAATAAAAGTCCTTTCCTTAGTCAGGACAATATGCAAATGGACTCTGGAGACAGAAGACTAATTTCTACAAGCTCTATAGGGAAAATTAACAAAAGTTTCTGGAAATACCAAATGCAAATTTGAATTCAACTTAATATATAAAACCAAGTAGATATTCTCAAATAAAAGTTGAATGCTTCGAAAGATAAAAATTATTTTTCTATAAGGGCTGGCAAATTTTGAAGGAATGCATAAAATTCCCCTAGTACTACTCTCGGTGAAGCAGATGATTAACCTCTTTTTATACTGACTGATTGATCCAGTATCCTATTGAAGCTGAAAGAGAATGAAAAATGCAGTAACACCAGATTAAATTGGAAGTTTCAAGTTAGCTTCAAAGGAAGGAATTTGTTGGACATCATTCGGAATAACAGCTCCCTGATTCGACTATCACTGACCTATCTATCTTCGCGAGGGGGGAGGGAGACAAAGACAAAATCTGAGGCGGCAAATTCCTCCTCTTGCCCCCACCATAGTGCCCCCCCCACTGGTCCTAACTCCTGCAACCTGTTATGGTGACACATAGACGAATCCAATTAGCGCTTGTTTTTAGTGACTGTAGGCCGCCATTAGCGGGGTCCATTAGCCTAAAACCATCTTTATTTATTGTTTACATGAATTTCAAATCCTCATATTTAGTGAACTTGGAGAATTTAAGATACAAATTAGTGTACAACCATCCATGATAGAGGTAAGCAAGGAAATCGAAAGATTAAAAGGTGATGGACCCCAGTTATGGCTGACTGAAATCAGATCATCACTTGCTGTCCGTATTCATGTGTAAGATATTAGATTGATTTTAACCTGCTTTTCATGAAGTTGCTTACCTTGACAGTTGCTTGTCTGGGGGTTCCGTAGATCAAAGCTAGCTCACCAAAGCTACCTCCTTCACTTATAGTTGTCACAAGCATATTGTTCACGAAAACCTGAAAAATTAAACAATAAAATTTTTTCCTTAGACCTCTGAATATATGCCCATAATTAGGTTCCAAAAGAAGCAAAAATGACAGTACAATCACAGAACAATTACACAAACATACATTCTCTTACCATTTTTATTTTTTTTACTTACATTTCCCTTTTCACAGAAGGAAAAACATCTTACTCACCATAACTTTAGAGTACTATTACTCACGTCACAAGCCCCACCCATTCTGACAGACAAAAATTGGTGTAGTACAACGCTAGCAAGTGTAGCTACTGTAGCTAAGAAGCAGCTGAAGAGCCACGTGTGACTGTTGCACTGAAACAATGTTGATTTTTGCCCGGCAGTGGGGGTGGCTTACCAACAGGAGGGTGGCTTACCAATAGAAGGGTGGCTTACCAATAGTGATGTAATGTGGAAGCACTTTATGTATAATAACAAGTTACTATGTACAGATTGCATCAAATGAAAACATACCATACATATTATGTTCAACCTCACAAATGCATGTAAAAGTCAAAAAGTAAGGCTCATAACAAATATTTCACTACTTCCACTACCATATCCTTTTCTTATATGGTACTTCAATTCATTACTAAAACAGACAATTCTCTATATAAGAAATGAACATAGCTTATGGGCAAAAAGAGTCCCAGCTTTGGACAATATCTCCCTGAAATCAATTCTGATATCCCAAACAGTTCCTGTAGAGTTGCAGACTGCCCTTCAATTTCCTATCTGCATTTACTGTGCAACTGTGTACAGATTCCAATAATTTATGACCTTCAAAATTGTTTATTTAAGCAATTTGATAGAAATTGATTTCAAATTAACAGCACCAGTGTTTATTAAAAGTGAACTAAACTGATCTTTTTCCGCACAATCAGAATCATAACTTACAAATTGCTGGCTAGGACTGATACTGTACCTTGGATGTATGTTTGCCGTAAAATTAATTAGAAACTGCAAAACACACAAGGCTACAGTACTAATACCTACTAAGTGTGATGATTATTTGAAAGAGTGATTAAAGGGAACAGTTACAGAGTTACTTTGAATCATATTTCAAGAAGGAAATGAACTGTGCACTGCAATACAGAATATATGTGTACCCGGATGTGGGACTCTGAGCAGGAATGGATGACATTTTCTCACAATGGCTGATCATATTTCGATTGCATGTTTTTGGTCTTGATAATGTTGACCCTGAAGTGAAGTCAGATGTACCTAAATAATTTATGACAAGTTTATATTCCCTTTCTTTCATCCTTCCTGAAAGACAGGTAAAAATATTTCACTGAGAAAAATGTCTGAATCTTTTACAGCAAAACAAAACAATAGCAACTGATGCATTACTATGAGTATGACTAATGTAAATTCTAAGTTGTTTTGTTGGGCACTTCAAACTATGTATTAGATTTAGGGACATTCGAGATCCTGATTATCATTTTCATCATTATTTTTAATGTCAGGAACAAGGTTCTAGCTATGATTGGCCAAGCAAGGCACTGCAGGGTTGCCCAGTACTTCTTTGTGTGTCTGAATCTGACTCTTTTAGGGCCACTTTGCCAAACATATATGTCACATGCACAAACTCAATACTTTATTACTATACTTGGTTCTTCAACCCTGTACAGTGAAAATACAGGCTATTGAAACTGTTTGTACATCACCTGTTTGCGAGTGATGTTATTAAAACCATATTACTTTACAGTATTTGCAAGGATGATTTTGCAAAAGACAGAAACAACTGTTTGTAACATTATTTTTGTACCACATTACAAACACAGTCCTGTCCTTCTCCTAAGAGCAGTCTGTGCAGTTTCTTGTGATTTTGCATAAAATCCATGGTTGAAATTTCCAACTCTATACGCCTCGAGTTTTAGATTTTCCAGGTGTGCTAAGATGTGTGGTGGGTGTGGCAGGTGTGCTTCTTTATTAATCTTTATTTCTATTCTGTCCCACCTTTATCTAGGAGAGCAAAAAAATTGCACTTCCAATAGTGATTTCAGGCCAGTGATGGTGTGTGATTGCACTTGCATGCCTCAAAATTCAAGGCCTGAATGAACCTACTAAAGCCTGGTCAAGGGCTTTTCGACAGATCTAGGGAATGGTTGCCAATCTTGAGCACCCTCTAACAGTAATTTTTAGGAGCCAAGACGGACATTTAGGCGGCACGGCAATTGCCTGTCATAAAATGCCACACCTGCACCTCTCTTGAGATTCCAAATGTTATGATTTTCTGATACCAAATTGCTTCCTAATTGTGTATCCTAAGTAATTTTTGTCATTTTCTTCCCAGGTCTGAGGTTATCTTGACTACTGTGTGCAGTGACTATACTTGCTAGAGGCAGTTTGAAGGAGCTAGCATTTTCAAGTAAACAGAAACTTGAAGAATAAAACTGTGGAGATAAACACTAAATACTGTAACAAGAGCCCAAGGGCACTATGGTTCCTTGTACTTAAGATGATATTGTATTAAGGTAGTTACAAAGTAAGGCATAATTTGCACCTTTAACCCCAATGACTTTTGGCCATCACCCAAAAACATAGGGGCACATTAAATTTCAAAATCATACAAACACTTTTAGTTTGAGAGAAATGGAACACTGAACTTTTCAAATTATCACACTGCACACTGCCCACTTCCATGCGACAAATACACTCATCACCTTTCACTAAAATGTCATTTACTTGAGTTTGGGGTAGTATAGGAGGGTAGTTAATTGCCTTTTTGGTCAATCTCAACAATTCAAATCCAGACCTTAAAAAGAAGTCACAAAGGTCAAATACCGTCAAAGTAGGTCAAAACTGATTTTAAATAAACACGAAGTCCTTGCACCAAAGAAATTTAACAGTCATCTGGTCATTCCTGACCACCAAAATTTACGATGGATGACTAGAAATTATGTCATGGTTGTCCTTTAGACTACCCAATGTGTTTGCCTCAAAGCAAAAATAAGGAAAAGCCCACAATTCTGCTACTAAAGGCAGCCACAGAGTCATTTATTACCACCAATTTCTTCTTCACAATTTGGCAAGAAGACCAAGAAACAAACATAACACTGTAAAACCTAATAAATGACTTTCACCTTGACCTTTTAACCTAAAGAGGGTGTTAGAAACACCATTGTAGTACCTAAGGTAAAAGCAGAGGTAAAGAAGAGAAACTGCTTTCATATTTTACTACTGAAATTGGAATCTCAGCTTGCATTGCAAATAACTTCATTCAATACTGTATGTGAGGAAGAGGTTTTTTTAAATAATAATTGCATTACTGTCCTGATTGTTAACTAAACTGCTTTTAGACTGAGAGGGGGTTATAATTCTTCTTTTCTTTTATACATTGCATTTGTCTAAAGGCATTAAACTTCAGCTGGACTTTTAAACCAATTGAACAAAGACCCAAATAGTCTTCACGTGCACTTTACTTAGACGAACACAACTTTCCATTATGCCATCCCCCTATGTTACTTGGTTATTGAGTTATTGCACCGTATACCTGGCATTGCAATACATGATCTACACACTAGCCTATCACTTAAATGTCAGTAACTCAAGTAAGGATCATTGTAGGGGGGGTAGTGTAATAGCCTTTTTGGTTCGTCTGATCAAGACAAATCTAGACGTCACAAAAAAATCACAAAAAAAATCACAAAAAAGTCACAAAGGTCAAAAGGTCAAATGAGGTCAAGTGAGGTCAAGGGGGTCATCAAGTGCATTTCACTTAGACGAACACAAATCTCCAATACACCACCCCTCTAAAATGTTTCAGTGGCAAGATATCAATACAAGAGCCCAATGGGCACTGTGGTTCCTTGCTGGATATTATAAGAACTGTACAGCCAGTCTCCAAAATAGAGCTAAGCAAAAGCTCATACTCCATGTTTGTAACATCTTCACAAGGGGTATTTTGGTACTAATATAATGATTAAATTTTTGTGGCCTTACTTACATTCAACTTGTACAAAGCTTGGTGATCCTTCAAAAACATTTCCTCATTTCCGTATGTATTTATGCTTGTAATCAAACTTGATATTATCACCAATAAACACAATGTGGTCAGAGAGAGAAAAACACCCCTTGTACTTCTCTCATATGTTATTTTTACTTGCTCTCAAATAAAACTTGCTATTACTTTAAAACAATCTACCATTTGTCCTGTTTGCTATCTCTACACAGAAAACGGTTTATTCAACAGTTAAGCAGAAAACAAGTGATTAATGGGGTGTGATAATAGAATGAGGATTAGGTTACCTCACAGAGCACAGCAGTATTAAAGAGACATACTGTATAATCCATGCATTGCTTTCACTGGCAGAGAGACCAGTTTAATGCAGTGTGACCTGTGTTCATTGAAATCTACAGATTTCAGTTATTGTCCTCTTAAAACTTTGAATGATTGACAATCTGTGTACAACCCAAAGGAATCATTACTAAACAAAGGCCAACTTTCTAAGGTGTTTGGGTGCAGAAGCATGCAAAACCAGGTGAGGTAAAAACTATTGAACCTATCTTTACCTAGCTTACAAGATTTCCTAAATAACATTTCCAGTGGTTGACCTCTAGTGACCTTGATGACCTTTGACCTTAACCAAACACAGACTGAGTTGAAATTGTCCTTTCTACCTCAAAATACTGTGTTAAAATATTTTTCAGTGTTTGACCCCTGGTGACCCCAGATGACCATTTGACCTTCACCAAACGTATCAGATTTCATTCTTACACCATAACACACCCACACACCAAGTATGACATCTATATAAGTTTCCTACCTTGAAATATCATGTTGAGAATGTTTTTAGTTTTTGACCTCTGGTGACCCCAAATGACCTTTGACCTCCACCAAAAAGGATAGGGTACACCTTCAAACTATGGCACTTCTATATACCAAGTTTCAATTTAATCCAACTTTCCCTTGTTGAGTTACAGCATACCCAAGCTAGCATCACAGACACACACACACACACACACACACACACACATGCCAACCTGACTACATAGGTTCCTTTTACTAACACAAGGAACCAAAAACATTACTTTTTCACTTTTTGACCCTTTCCAATTATTTTGGTTAATGTACCAACGTTTTCACCTCCTACCAATCTAACTTATCTTAAAATTATGTCACTGCTTCAACAACAGACACTGAGTTACAGCTGCTGACAGAAATTCACTTTTTGGCCTCTGGTGATCACCAGTGACCTTTGACCTCCAACAAAAACGATAGGGCGCATCTACTCCACAACATCTACATACCTACCAAGCTTGAAAAAAATTGATCACTCAGTAATTGAGTTATCGCACAACATACCTCGCATTCCAATCTGTCACATACACACACACACACACATGCATACACACACACATACATATGCCAAGGTGATTGCATAGGTTCCTTTGTTACACAAGGAACCAAAAATGTCTTGAACAATGCCATACAAAGCAATACAACAACAAAAGAGTGTTTCAAATTCAGAGGTGAATGGCACTAGCAGAAATCCTAGGGTGCAGGAAGAAGGGAAGCATAGCCACCCTCGGCAACATTTTTTTTTTTGAAATATTGCCATTGTCTTACACACAGGATTTTTTTCTTACTTAGCCTTTCACTCCCCCACCACCCCATCTCCCCTAAACACACATACTTTTTCCACACACACCTCTGCAAATGGGGGTACTGTTACAAAGTTAGAGGTACTTTATAATATAACTCTTCATCTTTTGTGAACACACCCAGGATATTGTATTTTCTTCCACACCCACCCCACATCTCCCAAAAAAGGATACATTGGTGCCCTGTAATTTTCCTTTTCCAACATTTTCATGATGCTAAATCAATGGCTACTGAAACTTAAAATGTTTACAACCACAAGAAAGATCTATTACCTGTTGAACTGTTGATTTACTACACCAAACAAAACCAAAGTATGAATAAAAGTGTTTGAAGCTTGTTGAAATTATGTAGCATTTGACATCCTGACAACAGAAGTGCCTGGGAGTACACCACTAACTAGCTATACTCCAGAGCACACTCAACAACCTCATAAAAACAAGACATGCCTGCCTTGTTCAAATTAAACTCTTTTCACAGGATTTTCCATGTTGAGCTTACGTGAGGTAAATAAAAAAAACATTTATGAACAAGGTTCTTATGAAATATTGAGTCAACGTAGTCTTAAGTTCTGGTAATCTGAGTCCAATCACATTTGCAGGAAAT
Source organism: Holothuria scabra (assembly GCA_037179385.1). Classification (NCBI taxonomy): domain Eukaryota; kingdom Metazoa; phylum Echinodermata; class Holothuroidea; order Aspidochirotida; family Holothuriidae; genus Holothuria; species Holothuria scabra. The sequence continues at coordinate 35,119,731 of CM074184.1, forward strand.
GTGACATCAATCACTCTCAAGAATAATTCCTGAACCAGGTCTGATGACTTCACCCTAAATGTCACATGACATAACAGAGTTATACTACAAGCAATAAATTATTAGCTACCACACCAGCAAATTTTAATTAACGCAAACAAGAACTAGAGCAGCAATGCTGCAGAATCTCTATACTTTGTGAATGTTACAAAGATAAAATTTCAGATCCTCAAATTACTGTAACTTCAATATGTACTCTAAGGGTAGATGTTTTCATCACAAGATAAAAAACACTTTGATCTTGCCTCTTGGACACATTTTATGCACTAATTCAATAAAGTGTAAATAAGCTTGTTCCTCTCAAGATAATTACTGGGCAAATATCTGCTTCAGAGCCTTCAGTTATGGTCAGACTACAGTAGGCAAGACAATCTTACAGTTACTTCATGCTTGATTTAGCAGAGGTATGAAGCCAAGCTTCTGAGGTCTGAGATTTTAGCCACAAAACGCAAACATTCTCAGCATAGGTATAGTATCTGGCCTGGCAACCTTAGTGCAGTGTGCAAAGAAATGACAGTTCCCTTGACAAATGAAGAGCTTTGCCCCTTAAATTTGCCAAAATAACTTAGCAACACTTAGCAATTGCTACTTTCTTAAAATCAAAATATTCAATTTCATATTCCGTAAAATGAAAGAGCATGCTCTCAAACTCTGAGAGACATTGGCCACAGATCAAGTTACATCTGTTGCACCGACTTTCTACAGACAAATCCGAAAAGCGCTTGTGTTTAGTGACCATAGGCAGCAATTAGTGGGGTCCATCAGCCTTAAATCGTCTTCATTTATTGTCTACGTGAATTTCAAATCCTCATATTCAATGAAATTGAGAAAATCAAGATACTTTAGTGTACAACCATCCATGGAACAGTTAAGGAAGGAAATTCAAAGATTAAAGGTGATGAGCCCCAGTAATGGCCGACTAAAATCAGACCGTCACAATCTGTCCTGATTCATCTATACATGGACAGAGCATACTTTGAAGTAGATTGTCCCTAGCGTACGTGTGAGAAAAGGTGCACCAAGATGGCTGTTAACTATGATTTTGCGTAAAAGTTTGGACTTGCTGAAGTCAATTCCCAAATTTTGCAAGAAAGTTGAAATATTTTTGAAATATGGCAAGGTAAGGTCAAAATCACATCCGGTATTATTGGAACATGATATTGTTTCCCATTCAAGCTTAACTTTTGTTTCAAATATAACAGAGTCGTCGTCAAATCAGATAATTTACAGTTTCGCAGCCGCCACCTTGGTCAGCGTGCAAAATTAGCAGTCGTCCGATCGTCCAAGAAGACCTACATTTCCGTCGGACCTCAACAATGCACCCAAATGCCCTTGCGCGGTCGTCCTGCTGATGACCAAGTGCACAAGGTAGGCATAGTCAACAGTGCTTTCTGTGAAAATATTTGCTGCAATCACGATGTTTTTCTGTGTAGAAATCCGTAGCAAACAAGTGGACCAAGTGCTGGCTTGTTGTGTCCTTTCAACAGTTACGTACATCTATACCACAGTGCATGTACCGCAATGCACAATCTATAGGCAATTCAGTACACAAATCCAATGTCCGTTTACGTAAGTCAAATTCCTCCCAATCTCGCAACAAATCTCAATGGAGTTTTACTGTGTGAATTTCACCACACGCAGTAACAGTAACTCAATGGGGATTTCCAGCAGTCTGTGTACAACAGAGAAGCATGCATAACGTTCACCATCGCGAACGTTCAATTGAAAGAGCTAAGTCAAGAGACTCTGAAACAAAATGCACGATCTCATGAAGTATCATAACCAGCCATCCGGCTGTGTATGGGATAAGGGTATTATCATTTGCTGTGCCTTTAGTTACGTAATTTGCTGACAAGGTGTTTTGATTCAGGTTATGCAGTTTATATCGCTCCGCAGCTATGAATGTCTGGTACGTTCCTGAAGGTGTTAATGTTGTCTATTGTGATAGCCTGGGCCTAGGTAATGGGATGTGGTTCTTACGAACGGGGTTCTTAGCTGGTGCATGATTTAGCCTGGCTACATCAAATACATCGTGATTGATTGCTTTACTGAACGTTTGCGTCAAAAACACGGAAATTTTTTCATGGAGAAAGAGTAATGGACACATGCAGACTTAGTTCAAAATATGTTTGAGGTGTGTTAAAACTATTATGTTGCAATGGTAACAAAATCATGTTGTGCTTACCCAAGATTTTTTTTTGTCATCAGTATCAGGACGGTATTAACTTTGAGCTATCTGTTGTCCGCAAGTTCAGACATCTCTGTTATCGGATAAACACTAAATAAAACGCAAGTTGCCGCTTCAGAAATTATTTGGATCTCATCAAAACACTAGCGGTCCTACTCCTTAGGTCATAATTAAATTTGCTGTGCCTGCCATGTTATCATGACCACAGGCATACCATCATAACTGCCTGAAACAATTAAAGTTCATGCAAAAATTATTGAAACACTTGTTTTGCCAATTTTTACCCTGAGTTTTGGAGGACGACCAACACTGATGGAGGACGAACAAATTGTATGGAATGTTCACAGGTAGGTAGTCCTTTGGACTACCAATGAAAATTCCTTAAATTCACACCCTGTTGGTGCACCTTTTTTTGTCCCAATGGATGGCGACAATTCTACAGATAGGATGTACACGTTACATGCACTGTCCATGCATATAAGTCTGTGATCTGTTACTTTAAAGATATTGCAAGTAATGGCTAGTGTGATGACATCTCAATACATGTTATGCACTGAGATAAAAACCATTGAGGTCTTTCCTTTGCTTGTAAACGATCTCAGTTCCAGTTGTGGTATTCACATGTAAATTTACCTGACGAGCAAACAAGGCTAACATTTTTGGAGACTCCAAGTCCAAATGGTTTTTGAGGAATTAACAGTCCTAAAATATGGTTTTAAACTTAAAAGAGTAACAAAAGGACAAAATGTCACAGAGATTCTTCACATTTCTGTAAGAAATAAATCTATCAAATACAACCACACCCAGTTATAACAGTCAATAAATAAGAGTTGATGATTTTCAATGGCTTATCACATCTCTAATGAAGACTTGCATTTTCTGTTGTCCAGAAAAATGGCAATTTTGATTACTTCATAAAGCAAAAGAGTAAAACTTCAATTCTATCATGCCAACAACATTCAGAATGAACTCTAAAAGGAGCCCTCCAAACTGGCCTCTGGTCTACAGCTATTAAAATAGATCAACTTTCTTGATGTACTGTACACTAAATAAGTCAGCAATAGAGACCTCTTATACAGGTTATTGAGCCATTTCATTCATCCAGACTAGGAGGCTAAAAGTTGAGGTCAAAACATTCAATGTCCATTGTAATGTCATATTGACCTTGATACACAAATATATATATAGCTATGCCAAAGCATGCATAACCTTGTTGAGAGATGGTAGTTACAAATTATCTGTTAGACACCACCAACACATTGTCTTAATAACCACAAGAGAGATGTTTGTTACCAGTAACTTTTTGCATTCAAAAGATGTCAGTGGCCATTACTGAAAGAATGAAAGATGTTTGAGGTGTCCATGTAATACTACATCAGCCAATCAGAGCCAGGGAAATAAAACAGAACATATTACTCTCCCAGTACGAATGACAAGAAAAAAATAAACCAAGCTTTGAGTGATCAGAACAAAACAGAACTAGCTTTGAATGATCAGAATAATATAAACAAAGCTTAAGTGGAAAATTGAAGTGTATCCTTAATTAGGTTTGAAATAATGAAGAAATGCAATCACATGTTCATACTCAAGGCAGAAACGAGGCACAACACACATGTACTGTAAGACTCTCACTTATAAATTAGTGGTGGAAGGGAAATAAAGCACTTACATCAACTTCACCTTCATCTATAACATAGAAATTATCACCTTCATCACCTAAAAAGGTAGAAAAACAAATAAAAAAAACATTAATTGAAGGAAATTATTCACAATCACTTAATTGAAACGTAATACTGTTTTGTTCTCTGCCCTTTTGAAAGGAGAAAATTCATGAAGAAACATCAAATTCCAATCTTCAAAGTAACTGTCCCATGAAATGTACAAACAAAAGAAGTCTCTCCACATCTGGTTAATTTTTGAAAAGTGCAATTTGGAAGTTTAAACAGCCGATTCACCAGCTTGACGAATAGAGACATGCACTGTGTTGGTGCATGACTCAAACCAAAATAACAGAATAATGTGGAAGTCCCAACTTTACTGATCTAAACAACAGACCTTCAAAATTTTAAAAGATGCTATGCTTAAGATTGTAATGTCTAAGTTTTACAGCTTTATGGTACAGCATAAATCCCACGCCTAAAACACACAAGATCTTTGACATCTAGACAGTCAAGCAACACCATTTTTCAAAATTTGAAATTCCATTATTCCAATACTTTCAATGCAAACTGACACCTTTTCCATGACTTTTCCATGACTTTCAAGGTCTGGAAGGAGCAAAAGGTATAACCTGTGACTTTCCATGTTGTCCCTGACATATGAGAACCCACAAGTACTTCTCGATGTTTGACTGTTAAATCAGAGCTCTTTCCATTTGATCCACATAAGATGAATGCAGTCTTACCTTGCTGAATGACAACTTCACCAGCATTGTGTTTCTGAGGGAACATGCAGTCAAAGATATCCCTGTAAATTAAAGGAAATGAAAAACTCACTCATTTTCTTTTTAATAAGACAAAGACTTAGTTAATTAATTAGTTAGATAGGGGTTTACCAACACATCAACACCAATGCCAACAAACACATTGGTAGGCTGACAGTCATTGAATCTTCTAAGTTCAAAAAAGGTTTTTATCCTTCCTTCACTAACAAAAGACAGGGATTACCTTGCACACACTGGACAATACTGGTCAACACTGAGAAGATGGAGTGAAAAGAGAAATATTAACACACACATCCACTCTTTGATGTTACCCATTGTTGATGACAAAGAATGCAACATATCTGATTCAGAAAAATCATCAGACATCATACGACCCATAAATGCAATGATCATCTGCATAACCTAAGCCTTGGATGTTATCAACAATAGCTGCCTCGATTGTGCTAGCATAAGAAGAAAAATAGACGGGTCCATTAATACTGCCTTGTGGAATAGACAAATCCAAACCAATAGGATCGGAAAAGGTGTTATTTACACAGACAGCAAACGACCGACTAGGTAAATAAGATCTAGATCAATCTAAAGCGTCTTCACACACACCGAATCTAGACTCCAGTATCGTGAGTAGCAAACTGTGATTTACGGTGTCAAATGCAGCGCTTAAATCAGGCCCGATGAGAGGTGTAAACGTCTGGACTCAAAATTGAGAAGCTCGTCAAATAATTTTACTAGCAAAGTTTCAGTGCTGTGTTTTGCACGACAAGCACTTTGGTATTCTGGAAGAAGATTATTGTCATTCAGATGTTGATTAAAACTAATCAGTGACGCCTTCTCTACTAACTTGGACAAGTACTGTAGATTATTGACTGGCCGATAGTTGGGGATAGGATACTCAGCGTCAGTCTTTTTCAACAGTGGTTTGACTACAGCATTTTTCCAGCTAGTGTGAAATTTACAGGCAGAAAATGATGCATTGATAAGATTGTAGATGCAAAGAGAAGTAGTGCTATTTATTTACCACGTATATAATATCAGCTTCCACTTATATCCCCTAGGTTTATCCTGCACCTTCAGGATTGTTACCAAAATGTTGATAGTAATAAGTGAACATTTCCTAAGAAAACATGTCACAAAAATGTTATGCGAGTTTGCCATGTCTGCCTATATGAAATATAGTACTCAGAAGTATGTAATAAGTACTCTTTTGGCTAAAGGTACAGAACCTTTAAGTCCCGACACTTTTCTCCTATCCAACTTATCACCCTCACCCTGATTGTCAGGGTTATGGTTACTAAGGTGGATATGAGGTAAGGGAGCATAATTTTTTCCAGTCTCCAGCAGTCGGCAGATTAGATACACACTGTGCTCCTACTGAATATTCTACACTGCCCAGCGACCATAAGCAGTCCACTGGGCAGGTTAATCTGAGTCAGCCATCCACACACAAAGCTCCTCCCAATATGCATTTAGCTCCAGCACAGCTGTAGAGCTCATTTCCTTCTCTATGGATGGACATGGTTAAAAGTGGCCAGTGTACCCTAGCCTGCCAACTGCTGGGGACCAGATACTGCGATGCTCCCTATAAAGTACATAGACCGAGGATGTAGATTGAGCAATTCTCAAATATGTATTAGATTGGAACTGAGTGGCCGATATATTTTGCATCATAATATTTGGCATTAATAACACCTCTTGCCCTTGTTCATAAATATACACTCTAGCTGCTGAAAACTGAAATGCATCAACAAATTTAAGCAGAATAATGTCAATAGTTTGTTCAGAATTATGATAACTGTGTGACTGTTTAAGCAGCATATGGACTTAAAAAGCTGACAGCAAGCTGACCCACCTAGGATGTTTAGTCATTGAGCAAAAGTCATATAGATGTGTGACTAGATTGCCTAATAAACTATAGGTGGCAATGTGTGGAGAACCAATCTGACATTTTTTAAAAAGTGGTAGCCAAGTCTATTGGGAGGCAACTGTTAACGCAGAAAATTAAGATTGTTCAAGAAAATTCACTTACATTTTCCAAACCTGTGGTGCTTCCCTAACATAGTAGACAACCTCCATAACATAGATACAGACAGTTGTTCCAGGAGTGGAAAATTAAGGATTCTACTCAGTTTTCAAAAATTTATACCCAGACACGTTTTAAACTTAAACTAAAAATCATTTCATGCCTGGGAACAAAACATTTCAAAATTTCAACTTTATGCATAATTACCGGATGTGAAACTTGACTTATCAAGCTAATTATAGCCATTATCATGTGGTAGTGTCCTTCAATACCCTTAAAGTATCAATACCAACTCAATATCAGCCATTAAGGCAGAGCTGCAATTAGTACAATGATGCAGTACATAGGTTTAACTGATACAAAAATCTGCCTTGTGTCAAGAATTTAAATTCAAAACGCGCTCAAATGTAAAAGTGTACCACTCTTTTATATTAAACTATACAACCAATTGATTTACCAAATGTCAAATACAGTAATGGGTTCATGGTAATTGGTGTTTATGGAGCTAATTTTTTCATCCTATAAACTTTCAGTACAATACATTATTTGAAATAACAACTGCAGTTTGTTGTGTGTGCTGTATTGTTTCTAACAGGATTATTACATGTGATATTGTACAATGTGCAACCAGAGCCTAACTGAGGCAGCTCCCTGAGTGAAGGATCCCAACAAACTGCAACAGTTACAATACAACTCTCTGACAGCCCTCATCTTCCAACACAGATGTCAAGCCATAATGACCAGGACCTGAATAGAAGGCTAATGTCCAGTTAGGTCTTGACTTCATGAAACAATCACTACTGCAAAGATGTAAACAAAATTGAGGTCCATTTCCTGAAACTTTGTTATCCAGGACCATCAGCCTGGGGGAAAGTGTGCCATATGAAAAAAACTTCACACAGGGGAAAAAGGCCCTATGTTTTCTATTTTTCCCAGTATGTTCATACAGTAACAAGAGCCCAAGGGCACTATGGTTCCTTGCATTTAAGATGATTTTTTTGGTTTCCGGAAAGGGAAATCCTTTGGACTCATGCAGACTACACTTTTGCAAAACAGGTGTAGGATCATGCATTTTAGTGTTGGCTGAAGCTATGGTTTGTAAGCTCAACGATTGAGAATTATTTCTTTGTTTTGTTTTGTTTTCAGTAGAATAGTACCAAGCTAAAGACTGTCTTCATTTTGGATGATTGCGGTTGTTGTTGCTAGGGTAGATCATTTTTAAGAGGGACATCTGTGTGAATGGTATTGCTGGACACTTTATTTTACCAAATATATATTGCAATGTTTGCCTTTTTGTTTCTTTTTGAAAAAGTACTGTGACTTTCATCGGGTATATTTGTAATTTCTGATTGCATGATTGCATGAACATCAAATTTCGTCTAGAAAATATGTCCACATGAGGCCGTCGAAAATATTTGTACCCTCTGTAAAATGTAGCAATCTTGAAAAAGCTGTGTTTTACTAAGTGGTTGTACAATTGATAGCAGGGCATAGTCAAATAGCTTCATGTTTTCACAAAGTGACTGACATTTATACATCACTACTTTGTCAACGTTTATGCTTAGAATTATAGTTTTACTACTTGTTATGCATGGTGAAAGGTACTTCGATGCTCTCGCAAAGAATTGTAAGGTTTTTTTAGTTCAAGATACAGCTTTACCACCTATTATTTAAGTGAAAGGCATTGTATCGTCTGAAACGTCACACGTCCGGCTGGATTTTCGACCGCAGTTACGTAATAGCATTCACAATACATGCATTCGGGTCAGTTACTGGTTGTGACCTTATATCAACAGAGAGCAAAGTAAAATATAACTGTGTTTCTTGCATGGAGGGCTAATATTTATTTTGATTTTTACATCAATACTTCCACAAAAAATTGTTTTAAATCATTTTTTTAAAGATTCTTCTCCCATTTGCAAACTTCAAAAATACCTTTGGTACAAATTGTTAGGAACTTTTTAGCCAAGATACACTCTTTACTCCCTATGATTTAAGTAGAAGACACCTGCATCTCCTAAAAGGTAACTAATCCGGTCAACCTTTCTACTCTTTATCGCAGTGACAACACATGCGTGACTTAATTGGTTGAATCGTTTCGTCGCTTTACTTCAACCGGATCGTAGTAGTGTATAGGTTATAACTGAGTCTCGAATGCTATTTTCACAGCCTGAAATTAGACCCAAAGAAAAACTTTGCAATTAGGCTACTGAAGGTTGTTTTGGACTGCTCACATCTAAAGAAATATTTCTCCTTTCTTTCAGGAAACTTCTCATACTTAGGTTTTGATTTCTTTTTATTTTGGGAGTTGCAAGGTAAGGCATAATTGGCACCTTTAGCCCCAATGACTTTTGGCCTTCACCCAAAAACATATGGGCACATTAAATTTCAAATCAAACACTAGCAGTTTGAGAGAAATTTAACACTTGGATTTTTTAAGTTATCACACTGCATACCTCCCATTTCCATGTGACAAATACATACACACATCACCTTCACTAAATTGTCATTTACTTGAGTTTGGGGCAGTATATGAGGGTAGCTTATTGGCATTGCCCTTTTGGTCCATCTCAATAATTTAAATCCAGACCTTACAAAGAAGTCACAAAGGTCAAATATAGTCAAAGAAGGTCAACACTGCATTTTACAAACATAACTGTCCCTTGTGCAAGGAAGAAATGTAACAGTCATCTGGTCATCCCTGACAACCAAAACTTATGATGGAGAACTAGAAATTATGTCATGGTTGTCATTTGGACTACCTATGTGTTTGCCTCAAAAGGAAAAATAAGCAAAGGCACAAAAGTCTGCTACAATTTCTATTTCACAATTTCGCCAGAGAACAGATGAGCCTCTTTTGCTTTTTCTCTTGTGTTTTAAGTTGCTACAATACCATAGCTTACAGCAGAGCTTTTTATTTTTCTTGCGTATTACTAAAAACAAGAGCCCAATGGGCACTGTGGTTCCTTGCTAGAAATTATGAGAACTGTACAGCCAGTCTGTGAAATAGAGCTAAGCAAAAGTTCATACTCAATGTTTGTAACATCTTCACAAGGGGTATTTTAGTACTAATTTTACATGAAATCAAAGATTAAATTTCTGTGGCCTTACTAACATTCAACTTTTGTAATGCTTGGTGATCCTTCAAAAACACTACCTCATTTCCATATGTATTTATGCTTGTAATCAAATTTGATATTATAACCAATAAATGATACACAATGTGGTCAGAGAATGAAAAACACACATTGTATTTCTCTCACAAGTTATTTTTACCTGTTCTCAGATAAAACTTGCTGTTACTTTAAAACCATCTACCACTTGTCCTGTTTGCTACCTCTACACAGAAAACAGGGTTTATTCAGCAGTCAAGCAGAAAGCAAGTGATTAATGAAGTGTGATAATAGAATGAGGATAAGGTTACCCCACAGAGCACAGCAGTATTAAAGAGACATATTGTAGAATCCATGCATTGCTTCCACTGGCAGAGAGACCAGTTTAATGCAGAGTGACCTGTGCTCAGTGAAATCTACAGATTTCAGTCATTGCCCTCTTAAAACTTTGAATGATCCAAAATATGTGTACAACCCAAAGGAATCATTACTGAAGGAACAAAAAGGACAAATTTCTAAGGTGTTTGAGTGTGTAAGCATGCAAAACCAGGTGAGATAGAAAATCTATTGAAACTATCTTTATCTAGCTTACAAGATTTTCTAAATAACATTTCTAGCAGTTGACCTCCAGTGACCTTGATGACCTTTGACCTTAACCAAACACAGATTGATTTGAAATCTGTCCTTTCTACCTTAAAATACTGTGTTAATATGTTTTTCAGTGTTTGACCCCTGGTGACCTCAGATGACCCCTTGACCTTCACCGAACATATCCAATTTCATCCTTACACCATAACACATCCACGCACAAAGTATGACATCTATCCAAGTTTCCTAACTAGAAATATCCTGTTGAGAAGGTTTTTAGTTTTTGACCTCTGGTGACCCCAAATTACCTTTGACCTCCACCAAAAACGATAGGGCACACCTTCTCCCTATGACGAATCTATGTACCAAATCCAAGTTCCATCCAACCTTCCCTTGTTGAGTTAGAGCGTACCGAAGCAAGTGTCACACACACACACACACACACACACACACACACACATACACACACACACACGCCAACCTGACTACATAGGTTCCTTTGCTACCGCAAGGAACCAAAAACTGTTATAGCTTGCAAACGTATTAGATAAAGGATCATCCCTGCTTGTGTGACCTCCCTTTATCATTTGGTAATTGAATTATCACACTTTATGCCTCACATTCCAAAGCATATAACACGCAAACATACACACACACCAGTAACTTTTCACTGAAATGACAATAACTCAAGTTAGCAACATCAATAGGAGGGTAGTATAAGTGCCTTTGTTGTTCGTCTCAACAAGACAAATCCAGGCATAACAAAAAGTCACAAAGGTCACAAGGTCAAATGAGATCACAAAGTAGGTCAACACGTGCACTTTCCTCAGATGAACACAACTTTCCATTAAGCCATCCCCTATGTTACTTGGTTAATATTGAGTTATGGCACTCATATGACCTACTGTACACTCTAACTTGCTTGTCACTTAACTGGCAATAACTCAAGTTAGGAACATCCTAGGAGGGTAGTGTAATTGCCTTTTTGGTTTGTCCTATCAAGACGAATCCAGGCGTCCCCAAAAAAATTTACACAGGTCACAAGGTCAAATGAGGTCAAGTGAGGTCAATCTGGGTCATCACAATACTTCACTTAGACGAACACAAATCTCCATTACACCACCCCGCTAAAATGTTTCAGTGGCAAGATAATGTCATTTTAAGAATTTTTACATTAAGCCCCGCCCACTCATTAATATGCAAGGTATGACCACCAAAAACAGTAGGGCACATCTACTCAATATAATACATGTACCAACCAAGTTTGATGAATATTGAGCTCTCGGTTATTGAGTTATCGTGTCACATACCTCACATTCCAATGCACACATTAAGCCCTGCACACTCATTAATATGCAAGATATCGGCACCAAAACTAATAGGGCACATCTCCTGAATATGATACATGTACACACCAAGTTTGAGAAAAATTGCCAACTCGGTCATTGAGTTATCGTTAGGGCCTAACCGATGTGGTTTTTCACTGCCCATCCGATGTCCGATGTTTTTTTCCCAACATCGGCCGATATCCGATCCGATGTTTTCGCCACCCCGCCGTATCTATACGTTTAGGCCCACAATTTTTTTTCCTGTTTACTAGTACTGTAGGGTCTAGATTTCCTTGTAACTATAAGCAATGCCTCTTTATGTACATCCCATGCGCATTTACTCCTGTTTAAAGTCATCTTAAAAAAAATGTCTAATAGTTTGCAAATTAGTATAAATTCAATCAAGACTGTGAATGAACTGATCACCTGAAATTATATTCGAGTTTGAATGTTTGTTTACTCTATTTAATTAAGTTGAAATTTTCACCGGTGCGAGGGCCGATCATGCTGATGTAGTGCTGCTTCTCAGATCAGCGTACGCTATAACGTACACTACCTTTAGAATCTGCATGCAAGCTACAGTATAGTGATTCATACCGTAGCAACGGTGATTCATACCGTAGCAATGGGCACGCCAACACTGCAAGTCAGTTTTCAAGTTATGTAGAAACTTGCAGACAAGATGTACTGCATGCAGTATATTCTGCAAGAATCTTTAACAACTCTGGCTAAACCGAGCCGATTCTGCGTACAGTAATACTAACGATTTCCTAAAATACACAATACGGGAGGCTACTTCGAGTATACTGAAATGAAAATCAAACCTAAAAATAAATTCGAGACTTGTACAGGCCGATATAATGGTTTATTGTGTCAATATTTTGCAAACGAACACTTTTCCACTATATGTTTAGTGCCAAGATATGACTGCAATGATTTCGTAAATATTGACGATAATTTATGACACCAGAATTGTTGGTTTGATTCTTCACCAGGAAGCAAAATAACCTCATGTTATGTATAAAATACTAGGATGTAACTACCAGCACTAAAATTGTTTGGGAAAAATAATGATCTAAGCAAAATTTCATTATCTTGTAAGCACCAAAATAGCGCCGTTTACCCACGTGTGGTGGAGAGTTTCTTTTCGACAGGAATTTGAAGGGTGTCCCAACCTCAACGGCAGGGCGTTTATGAATGAACCTATGTAGTACTCCCAGGTACGCGACTTCCTAATAAGGCCACGATAGCGTGGGTATTGATGCACGTGTACAACAAATGCAAATTTCACAAGAATGACGTCATTTTTCGGACGTGATCGAGAATACTGTAAACAAAGGCTGAGATCGGTAGATATTTTAACCCTATGTTTTGAAAGAAGTAACACAAACAGCTCCAAGGCGGAGTTAGCAGGATTGCTTTTTGAGTCCAAAAACGTTCCAAAGTTAAAATATGAAAAAGGCAAAGGTGTAAAGAAGTATTGATTTTCTTAGAAAGGTTTTTTTCTATCATATTTCTAATATCTGTCCGTTTGATTTGAACAAGTTTGTGAACGTGATCGCTACCTCTCCGATACAGTTGTAAACTTCTCGTGTATATACAGTACCCAATGGAGCATGAACAAATCGTTGCTCTAGGTCTACTTTATTCATCGTCGGGAGTATTGCTTGTCTTCCCCAAAAAGCTCTTCACCAGAGAATCGGGAGGACTTAGGAGAAAAATGTGTAATCACCGAACCTGAGGAAGGTTGCGATTGGGACCTTTGAAAGTTTTTTTTAAAACCACGTGCAAACACTAGGTCTAACCCATGCCAATATTGGATCATTCCATCATGAAAAAGGCGGAGCAAAGTTTGTAACAACATCGGAATAACTCTTGAAAGAAATTTAATCATACAGTTTATATGTATTGCAGGTTTGTTCTTTATTTGAGCAAAAGGAATGTATGAAACTGTCATCAAACAACTATGGGACCAAAAGGAAGCGAAAATGCAACTGAAATAAGTAAAATATTACATAGGAAATAACAATTTTGCTGGCTTGTTATTACTAATGTTTACTTATCCTTTAGTGGTGATATACAGAGACTTTTTGCAGCTTAGGCTTAAGGAATGGCTTGCATACGGAGAAACAGAACCCCTCCGGGAGTAGATGTTTGGTTTTTGCCCCTAGGCTCTTCGCCAGAGAACCTAGGGGACTTTTAGAAAAAAGGCTTGCATACAGAGACGCAGAAAAAAGTGCCTACGGAGACGCAAGATCGGGCAGTAAAAAGTTTCTTTGTAATTTTAACAAAATTATCAGGATACGGAATATCGGTAAACATCGGCAAGTGAACTTGGCTGAAAAATGACGATCCGATATTTTACCGATGTTGGCGAATATCGGCACGATCCGATGTCCGATCCGATCATCGGTTGAGCCCTAGTTATCGTGTCACATACCTCACGTTCCAATGTGTCACATACACACATACACACACACACATACATACGCCAACCTGACTACATAGGTTCCTTTGTTAACACAAGGAACCACAAATTATGTTTATGTGAAAAGGTACAAAAAAGCATCTCTTCTACACTGGCCATTCCTTTTGTCTCCTGAAAATTATGCTCACAATGTCCAGTGTCCTTAAGTGTACCTCAACTCAAAAAAATCAAAAAGATATATTCAAGGAAATGAAAAATGAATTCTAACAGCCCAACTCCCATCTCCATAGGACATTCCTGAGCTGGATATAAAATGTAGTTTATTCACTCAACTTAAAATGGTATATTGCGCAATAATTTGTGATGACATTGTTGTACTACTCAAATTACAATCTTTGTATTTCTTTGTTTTGCTGAAAGTTACTACACACCTTGTACCAAGGTGTGATATCTCTCTTACTCTTATGAGGTGATGTAATTAATTAAACCCCCTCTTTGCAACATGCTATGCAAGCAAACAGGAAGTGCTCAAGGTCATAAAAAACATTTTTAACTTTAAAAGGAAACAAAGCAGGATAAGTAAGTTGTACATCATGAAAGTCACAAATTATTGCACAATGGACCAATTTGTTTTACGTGAATAAATTTTAGCAATATACATCTCTGCTCAGGAATGTGCTATGAAGATGGGAGTTGGACTGTTACAATTCATTTTTCATGCTTTAAAATATGTATTTTTGAATTTTTTGACTTGAGGTACACTTGAAATCAAGAAATTCCCTGAACTCTTACATCTTTATAACAGTTACAGTAGAATGTGAAATTCTGAGAAGCCAAAACCACAGAACCAAAACTTGGTTCGAAACAGTTTTGAAAGTTTTATAGGTTGGCATTGTCTTTATGCTGATTGAAATCAATTTCCCAATCATATGCCATTTATAAAATGATAGTTTTGGATAATTAAGGTTGATCATTATAAACTGTGCTATAAATTTGTCATATTCACTGGCAACTGATATACTTTGTGCATGTGGATTACCAAAACTGCACATAGCCATACATCATTTTATTCTTTGCTGTTATCACCATAAGAACACACACTTACTGCAAACACCACACCAGTGTTTCCTCTAAGAAATTACCCCTTGGGTCAGTACATTCAATATGTGAAAATTTGACACCATAGAAATATCAGTTTTGTGGAACTGTGTCTTCATTTATTTTGGGGAACAAAATGAAACCCTGTTTTTCTCATATTTTCCAACAAACACCAGTTCATCAAATTGACAAGTCAAAAAATTGTGTCATAGTGGCTTAGTGGAAACACTGCACCTCATTCAGTAAGGATTTATCCAACTTGTTAGGGTTATACTAACAGCCAAAGCAAGTAACTTTCCAGGAAGGAGTCTCACAGGAAAATTACGCATCCACTACAATGCAGTATGTGCCTTGAGTCCTCGACTGTACTTGGAAATGGAATGGCCCCAGAGGATTCTTAAGATGTGACTTATGGACAACAGCCTGCAGATTTCAGAAGCACACAAAAATGTTTACCATCTTCATGATCGTCTGAGGATAATTCAGTGAATGATTTGAGACACAGGGGAATTTTTCCCTTCACAGGTTAACATTTCCTGATTCTGCTAATAACCCACATGGTTGTCACCCCTCCCCTATATTCTACTGAGCTGATCATGGGCAAAGGAAATAAGTTGCACATTCACTAACATACAATATTTTACCATTAACAGATTGGGGACTATGACCAACAAAGCTCCTGTCAATTTTGCTAATTTCTCTTTCTGATATTGACTTCAAAAGAAAGAAAAGAAAGATATTACCCTTGGGGCTGCCCTTCTCTAAGATGACCAGAAAACACTGGATATGACATTTCAAAGTTTGTGCAGCCCCCTCAACAGGCATATACACTCAAGTGTAACCTCTTCTCCTGTGTTTACTAACATGGACATTTGTTTTACTTTTGTACCACTTTGCCTTCTGGGAAATTTCCCTCTCCACTTTTGGAATCATCCTCCCAACCATTTTACTTAAAGAGGCTCATTGAGTTGATATCCATAACTTAATGAGAATTTCTGAGGGTCAGTATGACATGACAAGATTATAATTAGCATAATGAGTTTCATATCCATTGGTTAAAAAAAGTTTAATTTTTGGAATATGTGGTGTCTTGACTTGTAACAATAATTTGTAAAAGTGTCCGGTCATAAATTTTTGAAAACTGAATTGAACCCTTAAGTACTCACTCATAAAAAAGTTATTTGTGTGCAAGATATGGGGATTGTCTAAGTTTGACCATTTGTCATTCAAAACAGGTGTGGAAAAAATTTGTTGAAATTAATGAACCAACTCAAAGAGCTGCTTAAGTGAAAGAGGATCAGTGTGGAGCAAGTTATGCACAAACATTTGTTACGAGCTAATTTTCGCTTGCAGGAGCTCCTGCAGGTGTTAACTAGTGATAGCATTTTAAAGTCAAGCACAAGAATCAATATCAGTCAACATTTCAGTGAGGGTTAATATAAAATATGTTACAGACAAATTAGTACCTACAGATGAATTCGATTAGCACTTGTGTCTAGTGACTGTATTCGGACATTAGTGGGGTCCATCTCCCTTAATGTCTTCATTTTATACTGTCTACATGAATTTTAAACCCTTGTGTACTCAGTGAAATTGAAGAAATCAAGATACAATTTAGTGGACAACCATCCATGATGATACATGTAAGCAAGTAAATTGAAAGATTAAAAGGTGATAGACCCCAGTTATGGCCGACTCAAATCAGACCATCACTTGCTGTCCAGATTCATGTATATTATAACCTGATACTCTTCTACCACTCACCTTCTTTCATCTTCATCCAAATGAGCAAAAAGAACATTTTTGCTGATTGCTTTTGACAAGGCAGCCATTGTTTTATAATCCTTGGTTATCACCTGGTAAAAGATAATAAAAATAAAAAAGTTCATTAAAACATCCAAGAATTGTCTAACCTACTGCACTTATAATATATACCAAGACTATGACTTAACTGTACAGGTGGGTGAGTTAGGAACAGCTTTGTATCTCAAAATAAAACCTTCTGGTTTAATCCAGTGGCCCCAACAGCATTTTTCCAGTAAGTTGTGGGGCACTCGATTATTTTCCCCAAACTACCTTTCTTATGCTGAGCATCATGCACAAAGGCAGAAGGTTCACTCTGCCATAAATGGGTCCCTTAAAACCCCAGTTCTCTCATCCCAAACAGTACCAATTCTCTTAACCTTCTTACTGAAGCCCCTCCCACAATTGTCTGAAATTCATCCTCATCCAGATACAATCTCAGTTTATTGTTTCAAGGTGAATATAGAAAAACTCAATAAATATAATCAAAACACTCTCAGTACCGTTCATGCTGTGTAATATAAGCTTTGGTACTCTGCATTGTTTGAACTAGCTGTCAATCAAAGAGCTGAGCCAATTGAGAATTTTGGTACCCAGGTGCCAAAATTGTAGTTTGGGGGCGAGAGGTTTGGCCCTTTAACAGTTGAATATCTAAATGCCTTTATCGTGACTTGTTCACATGGTGAATTTTTTTCTCTTTTTTTAAGTTTAAAGTTTTCAAAAGACACACAAACATTTCAAAAAATAACTGAAATGTCCAACCTTTTTCACATAAGATGCAGCATCATCTTCTGTGACGGGTTCAGCACTTATTCCACCCCTCCTCTGCAAACGTTTAGGTGGCAGGGATGGTGTTGAATTGACTTCCTCATCTCTGTCTTCCAATGGAGTACCTGATGCTGCTGCTTTGGATTTAACCTGAGACTCCTGAAAATGTAAAAGGTAAAGAAATTGTCTCTTTAAACAGCTGCCTCTTTAACCTTTGAGCACTTTACAAAAAAAAAAAAAATACAGCCAACATAAATTACAACAGTGCTCATCTACCCGCAATTTTTTTTACAAAGTCCTCCATGAACCAAGAGGCTTTCAGACCTCAAGGTACAAAAAAAATTGCAACAGTAAAAGTAAATGAACTCAATTTGTGGATGACTAATTTACAAGTATGAAAAGTGTTGGTCACTCCTATCTGAAGATATCGTGTTTACAAGCCATTTTCGAAGTTTTCGCAATTTTACTGCTATTGACCTCAAATGACCTTTGACCTCTACCAAAAACAATAGGCTTCTCTCTCTCAACATGAAAAATCTATATATCAAATATGAAGAGTGTTGGTCTCTCCTAACTGAAGATACCATGTTTACAAGCCTTTTTCAGTGTTTTCGCAATTTTACAGCTGGTGACCTCATATGACCTTTGACCTCTACCAAAAACAATAGGGTTCTTCCTCTCAACATGACAAATCTATATACCAAGTATGAAAATTGTCGGGCAATCCTATCTGAAGATATCGTGTTTACAAGCCATTTTCGGCGTTTTCGCAATTTTACCGCTGATGACCTCAAATGATCTTTGACCTCTACCAAAAACAATAGGGTTCTTCTTCTCAACATGACAAATCTATATACCAAATATGAAAAGTGTCAGACATTCGTATCTTAAGATATCGTGTTTACAAGCTTCACAAACACACACACACACATACACACACACACGCAGTCGTGTTTTTACACACAACTGAGGACTTCATTGTTATCTCCATTGTGTCTGCTTACTTAACCCTAACCTTCACAATAGACTGTCTATTGTTAGACAACCGAGGACTTGAGAAATCTATTGAATTTACTACCGAGGACCTGGAAGTCTATTGTTTAGGTCCTCTGTTTTACACAAAGACAAAGCCACACACACATACACACACACAGTCGTGTTTTTACACACAACTGAGGACTTCATTGTTATCTCCATTGTGTCTGCTTACTTAACCCTAACCTTCACAATAGACTGTCTATTGTTAGACAACCGAGGACTTGAGAAATCTTTTGAATTTACTACCGAGGACCTGGAAGTCTATTGTTTAGGTCCTCTGTTTTACACAAAGACAAACCCACACACACACACGACATCACCATCGAATAGATTCCTTACCTGCCTACGGCAAGGAATCAAAAATAGTTGTCTCAAAACAAAGACTGTTCTAGGATTTATTTCATTTCATGTCACTTATTTGTTTTATCACAAAAGTAAATGAACATGATAACAAATGTACAATAAATGACAGTTGTAAAACAAGTGTTGTGAATAGAAGGGCTCTTTAAACTCTCTGGTCTTGAGAAGCAAAAGCCATCTCAGAGAGGATACAAAATTAAACAAAAAAGCAAACAAAGTTTAAGTAAATGACTCTTTATCAACACTATAAACAACTCACTTTGACATACTGTACAATAAAATCAGCTTGTACTAATTTGAGAAGAAAATATGTAGAATTTTGGTTGAACTACCTGTGCCTCAACACTGGCCTTCTAATCTCTCTACTCCTAGGTGATTTCTGACATAATGTCACATATAAGGACAAAAATTATATTTTTGCCATTTGTATAAATTTGTATTATTTTCTAGTTTAAAATTACAACTGACTCTTTTAATCTTCTTCTCTATTTAAATAGCAAATTTCCTTCAGGTGGCCTCCAGAATTCTCTGACAATTACAGGCACAACCGAATCAGTTATTGAGAAGCCTGTAGAGTTTAAGTGGTAGAACAGTTGTGCCAAAACCTATTTTCAAAACAGCAGTCAGATCCAGATTTCTTCTTTTTCAGCTTCTGATTATGATTCTTGATACTTCAGGATGTTAGCATTGTACTGTATATAGGTATACCAAAGCGTTTCTCTCCTAAATTTCTATATTTACTGAAAAAATATTTTTACATGACTCTCAAGACCCAACGATGAAACATGCAGACCACTACACTAATATTTTTCATTTGTGTAGCAACTTGGCCTGTTTAAGCCTACTGGAAAATTTATTCCCTGGGATTGTAGCTAGCTGGTGCAGAATGATGAAAATTTTTCTCAGTACCTACTTCCTATGACTACCAAAATTACACCTGGTAACCCTCTCCTAAAAGTACAAAACATGAAGGCTTCAACTATCTTTGGAGTACCTTGGAAGCAAAACTTTAAATTTTGTGGTAATGTCTGTAACATTTTATTCACAGTACCTCAAACTAGGGTCAAGAAAAGAACTTAGAACTATTTGTAGCAATTCCACTAGTACTGTAAGTACATTCTCGTTGGACCCTACACAGTACTTGGAGCCACCCCTACCATATACTTGCCAATGTTGTCAACTCTTATTCGGAACATGTAGCGTCCAATGTGTGCATCAAAGAACACAAGCACTGATCTCAATATGACTCAATGGTCCACGGAACAAATTTTTTCTCTCTACATGTTGATAATATATATGTGGAAATCACTTGTGTATACAAAGACTGATGTTTACTTTAACCATGGTAGTACTTCCATGCTTTAACTCATGCTAAGTGCTGCTTTGCAATTATTGTTAATTAATAGTTTAAGTCAGAATTTGGAACATTCTACTTTTTGTAGATAACAAAACTCAGACCACTAAAACAGAACAATTTGGACAATTACAGCATGTACGAATATTGACTTATTGTAGAGCTACAAAACTGACTGGGTGACTGCATCAGTAACAACATCACAGTAGTCACAACCCTTTAAGAGAAGTGACTAATAAAATGTCGGCAGAAACCGAAATCCACTCCAAAAAAAATAAGAGGAGTTGCACAAATCTAATTAATTGTACAACAGGCTGGAAGTAATGGATGAGGGTATAATCCTCTAGGGTATCATTCCAGTGTAGCAATAACATTGTACAGTGTATCATTTTCCAAATAGCAATTTTCAAAAGTTTAGTGGGCTAGACGTGCTATATTTGTCAATAACACTTAATTTTCAGGCACACCAACAGGCTATCCCACAACCCTTTGTACTTGCCATTTGGAAATGGTTCCACAGGAAATGCTCAAGAGAATAACAAATTCTTTCATGCTGCAAATTTTCTTAAACTGCGTCAGACCTGGTGAGTGGAATTTTCCACTTGGTTTGACTTTGTGTGAATTGCAATGTACTGTTAGTTAGATGGAGTTTTACCGCCCAGTTGCCATACAATTGGTTCAAGTCGAGCAGGCCTTGGCCTTTTTTCCAGTTGTGGCTCACTGGCTTGTTTTCCTTGCTTCATTGCTTATGCTGAGCACCAAGCACAATGTAAGAAGGTTCCCTTTTTCAAGTCTTCAGTATGAGACGACGTACAGCGACGTACAGCCAGTTAGCCACTATAGCTCAGACACATGTATGTTAATGCACCATTTGGATCTGGTGCCAGCATGTTTTGAGATGTCAATTTCAAAAATAAAATTTTTACACAGATTTGCAATTACTTATGTGAGGCAATTCTCCTGGCTCCCTGAATGCCCCATCACCATTGGCTACAGAGGTTTGTCTAGGCCCGGGTCACTTTTTTCCAAACTCCAGAAAGGAAAACCTGACTATCTTACGTCATATCAGGATACTTTCACTGTACATAACACATACAAAGGAACGGTGTACATAGATGTTTGCAACACACTCCCGTGAGGATGTAGGTCATACTCTACAGAAAGATCGATCAAATAAGTTTTGGGTTGGCCAATGTATGAATTAAAATGTAGGCTGTTAAGAAATCAGATTGCAATTTATTGGAGGTTTAAAAACCACTACAAAATCACCCATTTCACGATTTGCTAACACCACTAAGTCAAAGGTAACACTGTAATTGCATTGATTTAACTAAATTGCTCCAAATTATTCTATAGTAACCTGTACTGTACTTAGCGTAACAAAAGTGTACATATACTTGATCACTGTACATGCTTATGATATAATTGTTAGGAAAGGGAGTGTGTTGAGAAATCTAGCTGAATAGGGAAATAACCATAGACTCAAAAAATTACATGGGCTTATGAAGATATAAATATTGCCAGAGTAGTACAGTACTGTACAGTAGCTTGTCATATGTCTCATACACTGCCATGAATTATTCTAAAAGTGTATACTAGCTCACTAACTTTTAACAAAGTTTTCAGAGTTTGACCTCTGTGGACCCCTGATGACCTTTGACCTTAAACAAAATCAATAGGAACCATCATTTTACTATAACACATCCACATACCAGATAGCAAATTTATTGGAGCTTCCTCATTTGAGAAATCGTATTAACAAGGTTTTCAGATTTTGACCACTGGTAACCCCACATGACCTTTGACCTCCACCAAAATCAATAGGGTTCTTCCTCTCAATATGGGGCATCTATGTACCACGTTTGAAAACTGTCAGAAGTTCCTATCTTGAGATATCATGTTAACAAGTAAAAGGTCAAAAACACACACACACATCCACATCTACACACACACGCCATGAGCAGTACTGTAGGTTTATCTTGTCATCAAAACCAAAAACCTTTAATTGTTGATCCATGTTTCACTTTACCAGAGGTAGACCCTACTGCACATGCTACAGGCTTCAGTACAGTACTTGAAATTGAAAACAACCTCCTTTTGCTAGCCATTGTGAACTACTAAAATCTTTGGGTACATAAAAAAGATTGAATATAGTACATGGATTTCATGAACAAAGGCAATCAATGACTTTGGACAACTACATGTCACAATTGTTCAGTTTTTTTATTTTGATAAATTACGTTTTCATTTATCCTTCACTTTTCACAAAACATCAAGGGTGGAAAAGTTGGAAAGCTCCTTCCAGGGAAATTTGGGCATCTGGAGGGAGATTTCCCTTTTCTAAACATGAAAACTGTGTGAAATTTACCTTCCTGTTTTGCAAGTAGTTTTATTCCCTTCCTGGGAAATAAACATTTCTTTCAGACCCCCAAAACGTATTCTACTGTAGGGACCTAATGCACCATTCCTAAAGTCAAAATCCTACGCCCCATTTATCATTTACCATTCCATTATCCAAACCATTATACTACAGTAAATTCTGTCCCTATGCACTATTGGGCTAGTTACTTAAATGAGGTTTGATGGCTTAGTTTCTATGCAACAGGTTTAAGTCAGGTTGGCATCAGCTTTTTTTTTCCAGTTGAGGCTCACTAGCTTGTTGTCGCTACTCCATTGCTTATGCTGCAATGGCATTAGGTTCCATGAACCTGGTTTACCATAACATTACCATAATATACTGTACTTGTGGATACAATTAAGACCCAAGTTTTCTCAAACCTTCTTAAAAAGAAAGCAGAAATTGAATTACCTTTGCCTACACAAAACTTTGTCCTTGAGAAGGCAAATAATTAGTTTAAAACATGCATGAAGTGTCTGTCATTTTTACACATAATGAGTGTTTCAATCCATTTGCTACAGTGTTAACTTCAAACACTTGCATCTTTTCAGCATCCCTACATAGACAGTAACACTAAAAATTTAGAGACTTAATTAGTAAATTTTGGTTCCACATTTTGGAAAGGTAGATTTTTTTTGAATGAGATGTATGGTACCAATCTATTGCAGAATTACTCCTTCAAACGTGGCTGTGGATCTTTTGTGCACAATATAGTCAATATTGTTTACAAAACAATGTTTAGACATATTGTCATGAAACAGTTTTGATACTTTTCATATGCAGAGTAAGCAAGACCCAAAATTACGACAAAGAAATATTAACCTCTTGTTACAATTTAAGAAAATTGTACATTTACATTCTCTTATTAGACTGAGTGAACAAACTGTGTAATTGAAATTTTTTTGCAATGACAAAATTTCAGAAAGATCTAATATTTTAATCAAGACCCCCTGATACTCTCTGTTACTCATATTTGTGGGAAAGCAGAGGAAAATAAGGGTTTTGAAATTTAAGTATGGAAAAAGGGAGGTAAAAAAAGGAGGTATAAAAATGAAAAAAAAAAAACATGACAGCAAGGAAACTGATTTTAACAGATAAATTGTACTACTTAGTGGAAGTTCAAAAAATCTGAAGGACATAAACAATCACTGCGAGTAACTAACTTCAGAATTCAGCATCAAGTGTGCCTCTGTAATACTCCACTGCAATATGCCTTTGAGAGCCATTGCTTGCGCAGTATAATATTTTAGCGTCCTGACAAGTAGATGATGACATTCTGGCATTTTCCACAATGATAAACACAGTACCGACCATGATCCAATCATTGCAATACTGCAGCACATAATTCCACAGTTTATTGCACGATTTAATAGGAATGCAAGAAAGCTTATGCTCCATGAGACACACTACTACAATAGGTAACACAACAATAAAATTAATACTTACATTACTATGTTCTGCTTTGCTCGTAAGCCCAGTGGAAGAAGAACAAACATCAGTATTTTTTATTTCCATTTTTATTATATTATGGCAATGACCACCTCCAGGTTAAGGCAATATAGTAGCTCTTTGCAAAAACGATTTATGTCCTCATTGTTCAAGAATCTCCAAGGTACGGTGTGCAACAGAATCAAATAATTGCACAGCTCTCTGCATAAAATCCCTAGCTCCTGTAATCTACCGTTTAGATATTTTGCGCAAGAGTGAGGGTAATACCTGCACACTCACTCATGATGACTACGAGTTGAAGACACCACCTTCACTCAAATACGGCACTCGAGAACACAGCAGTTACTGCAGATAGAGTGCATTACACATCTGTTGTTACTTCATTATGCATGCAGACGTCAAGTTCACTCCTGGTCTCTCAAGATGTACATTTCTGCACTACTCTTTCCAAAAGAAGAACCAATCTAATGCTTGACATGATCAATACTGCCTCTTCAGCAAGACACAACTGGCGTCTGTCTACTAAGTAATGAAGGAAAAAGCCTTTGCAAGGTGGTTCCAAATCATTGTACCAGCTCATTAAATGGGAAAACTCCTACAGAACGACAGATACAGCTCTGAGAGGGCAATGAACGCCAGTAAATTTAATGTATTAGCAAGGCGTGTAACAGCATTATTGACATCTAGGTAGAAAACACTGAGGGCTCAAGATATCTGTGGAGGGCAAACAGTCAGTGGAGGGGCCTATAGAGTGTATGTGATCTTGGGAGGGTAGGGTCTACAGTCTGTGGAGGGCAATTACAGTGGTCTATATGGATGGAAAGGAGGCCAAGTAAATAGTCTTTGAAGGGCAAATAGTTTGTGGGTTATGACAACAGTTCTGTGTAGGGAAAGTAATCTGTTGATACATAAATACAGGAGGGGAGGTCTACAGTCTGTTGAGGGCAAGTACAGTCTGTGGAACATGGACAAAAAGAAGGGCACATCAAAGGTCCTTGGAGGGCAAATTAGTTTGTGGATGATAAAAATAACAACAGTTCTGTATAGGGCAAGTTGTCTGTTGAGGGCAAGTAAAGAATACTATGGATGGGAAGGAGGGTAAATCTGTGGGGAGCAAATAGTCTGTTAAGGGTAAACACATTTCTTTGGGGGAAATGTAGTCTGTAGATGCCGAGTAGAGTAGGCAATGGAACCAAGGCAGGGGAATTCTACAGTCTGTGAAGGGTCAAGACATTTCTATGGGGGAAATGTAGTCTGTAGATGCCTAGTAGAGTAGGCAATGGAAGGAAGGCAGGGGAATTCTACAGTCTGCGGAGAGCAAATAGTCTGTGAAGGGTCAAGACATTTCTATTGGGGGAATGTAGTGTGTAGATGCCGAGTACAGTAGGCTTTGGTATGAAGGGAGGGCAAGTCCACAGTCTGTGGAGAGCAAATAGTCTGTGAGGGGTAAAAACAGTTTTGTGGAGAGAAAGTTATCTATTGAGGGACTAGTGCAGGAGTACAGGAGGAGAATTACTTAGTTGTCTATTTATGCTTATTGGAGTAAACTATAGAAGGGTTAGGTTAGAATGGACTTTTACTGCCATATTTCCAACCAACTGGTTCCAGTTGAGCCGGCCACAGACTTTTTCCAGTTGCGGCTCACTGTTATTTCTACCAATTGTTTATGCTGAGCACCATGCACAATAGAAGTAGGTTCTGTTTTAAAGTCTTTGGTATGACCTTGTAAAGATAGGAAGTATTCTGGGTACAGTAAGTATTCTGAGGGCAACTCTACAGGCTATGCAGGGCAAGTAGTGTGTGAATGGTACAGTAGGGCGTCTGTGAAAGGCAATTCAACCTGGTGGTGGGCAAAGATACAGCTTATCTGATTTCAAACTGGTCAGAACTCCTAAAGTTGATTTTAGCCAGGTTGAGCTCCTTAAAGATGGGTCTAATAATATGTGTGTTTTTTTTGCATGAGTCAGGAAAAACGTCCACTAGGCAAAGATAGGTTAACAATTTTTCTATACTCTTAGCAACAGAGGTTTAATAAAGATTCAACAAACCATCTCACAAATGCATTATTTCCCTTTAACGGAGTCATGTTTCTAAATTTGTCTAAAAAGAAAGAAGACTGAACATGTTGATGAAAGGTTATGAATGATGTCAGTAACTAGATGCATATGGTCTTTGCCAGAAAAAAAAAAGCAGTGTTTTCCAGTGATCTAAAAATATTTTTGCTCAACTTGAGGTGACATTATAACATTTAGTAATATTTGAAAACTCACCTGAGCAAGATATATCTAACACTGACCATTTATAACAGTAACTAGATAATATTTCCTGGTCAGAGAAAGATAACCAACCTTGGCAACTAGGATCAAGATTTAGGTCTTAACATCATGGTTGTTTGATTCAAATCATGTCAAGTAACTAAAATCATGACTTTTTATTGATAGAAATCATGTTTTTAATCAATATTTGATTCAAATTACTATTTAAATCATGTTTTGAATAAAAATCAACAAAAAAAAAAACACCAACCCTGTTTCAAATTGAGTCGAGAGACCTTTCAACACTTGCACATTGTACTAATACGATGTGCAAGCCTGAGAGGGTCACCCGACCAATTGTGTTCAAAACAAGCTTTGATCCAGAGCAGCCAATCTCATCTACAGTAACCCAGTAGGTAAATCAAAATTGACAGATCTTGATTGTGACTGAATGTTTTTAATCTGCTGTCCGATTAGAGTAAGATCCACTGCTCCTTATATGAAAACACTGCCTATGTGATCACTTGCTTATAATGTATTGAGAATTTGTGGAATACAAGTTTCTGCTGACCAAAAATTTGTGGTCACATTATGTACACTTGACATAAAAGATAATCCATGTATGACAGAATGGGCAAATAATTTGCCTGACTGGATACCACATCCTCAAGACAGCCTGACCAATGAAATGTGGAGACGTATGAACTTAGACGTAAATTTGTGTTGCACATATTTAGCATACACAGACATAACAGCAGCCACTCCCATAAAAACATCATTACTATTCATTGAATTTTAAATTTGTAATTGAACAAAGAAAACAGCAATTTACATCCACAAAATATTTCTCCTTATACTGTAGCCTACATCAGGGGCTCTTAAGTGCTTGCATTTACGAAAAGAGAATTCAACAAAAATTAAAACCGCTTGAAGTTTTAGGCTCGATGTCTAATCAAATTCAATACTCAGATGGTCAGGGTGAAAATTTAATTTATCTTTTCCTGTGAGCAAATTAAAGCTTTATCTCTGAAGAAAATTCGAACAACACCATGCCATGCATATATCTGTGCCAAAAGCCAGATGCTTTCTTAAAATGCACTGCAAACAGTCTGCTTAGTGAAATATTTAAGTATGCTTCAGGGGCCCTAAATCCTAAATGTTGGCATTGAGTGATCAAAACACTACAACATTACTGCATTATAAAGTTGGTTCCCAGTTAATGCAATACCCTAAGGTCCATAGATTAGTTGGTACACAATGAGAGCTGTATTATATAGGTCAAGTTATTTTGATTCAGTATGCAATGTGGTATACTGTATACTGTAGCCAAAACAGGGTATTCAGTTCCATTTTAAACATTAGCATTTCAAACAATTCATTCCAAATTTCGAGTAAAATGATGGGAATTTAATTTTTCATACTGTACAGTTTTATAGCTTCCTATCATTGATTCTACCATCTTGAAACTGTAAAAGGTTACAATGGTTCTGTATTTACTTGACTTTCACACTGAACCTGAACAGCTACAGTATCCCTCAAACCTTCAATACTCTTTGGCACAAATCAGAGTAGAGCAATAGTCAAAAGGATGGAATTGTACAGTGACAGGCAACATACCTTTCCACCATATGCATTCATACAGTACTGTGCAACAGTCATGTAAACACACATGAGGGCACATTTGCAATACTTTCTTAATAATTGGACAGTGCCCTTTAAAGACTTGTCTGTCCAGGATGATAATCTTAATCAGAGTTTCCATCAAAGGGGTTAAAGGGGACTTGTCCTTTCCAAAAGGAGGGTAGAATCTCTGCCTTTTTGTCTTCATAAAATAAAAAAATCAGTATCCTGGTTTCTAATTAAAGAAGAGTACACCTTTGTAGCAATGTCTGAACCGAAGGTTATTTCTCATCCCTTCAGATTTCACCTTGAAGCATGTTTTGCCACCTCCAACTTGGCAAAGGCATCATTAAGTTGGACTTGAGGTTTGGCAGTGACAACCCTCACCCAAAGTTTCTGTCAGAATACATTTTTCCATTTTTAATCTTTTTCTGGTTAAAATAAACAGGTTTTTAATAATAGAAAGCTTCCTTTGCTGATCAATACACTCTACATCAAAACAGAGAAGATAAAGTGTACTATTGAGGAGACCTACATGCATCTTCATACAATGTGAAGAAATCATGTCTTGGATTGTGACACAAGGATACTAAACAGACTATAAAGTAATATTTCATGATGTATGCATAAAGTAAGTACTTCAATGGCCCCCTACTGTACTTCAAAAGAAACTTAGTCCATCAAAGTGTTTAAATTGGATTTGATCAGTGGAAAATTCTGAGTCTAGTTGACAAGGTTCTCAAGAATTGATAATATTTACCAATTCATTAAATACAAATGTCAAGGTCAGGAAGGAAGAAAGTATTTAAAGAGAAAATGCCATCACCACAAATAAGATTAATACAGTAGACTATAGCATTTCATGAATGGATTTTGAAAATTATGTGACATTTTTTTTAACTCAATTGTGAAATTTACTGTACATGGAGCTACTACATACTATATCTAAATAAACCAGGCATGATCTTATGCATTGACAACACAGTGATGAATTGAACATGAATTAAAATCCAAGCAGTACAATTTGCCACTCACTTGTAGCAGACTAAAAGCATGTCCTACTGATTGACAAATCAGTTTGTTGTGCCCCCAAGGAGGGCAAACTTTTTGGCCTGTGACTTAAGTTTGTTAGTTAGTTAGATAAGACTTAGCGACACACCAACATGAATGTGTTTAATAGTGTCATACTGTTAAAATACTTTTGACGTCCTCCCATCTAGTCGCATCTTACAGGCAGGGAATACTGTGGGCATATTCTACAACCCCCTGCCCACAGGTAGACAACAATTGAGGGACTTGCTTGGTTTTGTGGCACTGACAACCCGCCAGTCATGGCATGAGTAATAAAGGTCTTCTCATGTGCGCATTTTATAGGCCACAGTAGGGAACAAACTTCCCGCCACACACCACCTCCTCAGTCCACCTGGATGCAGTTTTAAGTCATGCCCTGTGACATCATTCTATGCATAAGGTCTATACACACTATTGATGTCCTGAAAATATCATGAAAAATACTTGGAGGAGTAATATAAGGAAATATGTGTGATTTAGCTGTTGATTTGAAGTTCGGTTAACCACCCTCCATTGGCATTTCACAGTTTATGTTTGCAGAACTATGGCTAAGGGGTTCAAGGTCTCTCCTTTTTACTTTTGTTTTCTATGATCCCCCCTCGCAGTAACTTGGCAACGCCCTACTGAATGGGTATTCATGTCACGGTCAATTTTACTTTATTGTTTGGCCAAATGAATAGCAATTTTATCACATACTACTTTTTCAACATAAATGAAAAAAAAAAACCCAACAGAGGTGATCAAACAGCCTGTTCACATGAATCCCCTCCTACTGTAGCCTGCGGGGCGGACAAATTTTTTCGTCCAGCTCATCACTACGCAAAAATCATCATCCGCCAGCGTTGGACTCCAAATCTGTTCAATTGCGTAGAAAACTTATGGAAACTTCATTTACATAACTCTACATGGATTGGTTGAAGCAAGGCTGTTAATGTTTATTTAACAGGCAAACACTTTCACCATTGCACAACAGTACACAGAGTCACTGTGGTCGATGTTATTCGACACTGGCATTGTGTGGTACCGTGCGAGCATACACGCACGGTACAGCGGTTAATAAAGAACAATGGATCCCACAGCCGTGGGAAAAGATAGTTCGATACTTTTCAACAAAAGATTGCTGTTTTTAAATCCACTCTTTGATGAAAGTTGTTATTGTTTGAAAGAGGCTGTCCATGATCAAGACTTCCATCTAAATTAAAAGCTTTTAACGGACGTAATAAGCCTATGTTTTTGTGTTCTACATAGCACTGCCAAGATTTAGTCGTTGAGCACAGCCTACCTCAGGAATAGACTAATTATGGTGAGTGCTCATGAATATGAAGACAATCAACTTTTGGGCTCATTGAACGGAATTTCTGACCATCCCTAGCAGGCTCTGAGGGGCTGCAGCCTTAAAGGGGCTGCAGCCACAGAGGGGCTATGCAGGCTACTCCTACTCCAGCCATCTCCCACTTACTCCACCTTTTGGGGTTAGTCGGAATAAGAGAGGATTGAAAATGGTGATTTTCACATCTGAATGCAAGTTGGGGTTTAATAAATGCTGCTTGAGAGGTGGGTTGAGATTCAGTTTGTGGTCAAGACCCAATTTTAACAAATGCCCCGAAGGGCAAAGTTTACAACTTCTGCTTTGAATAAACGGCAATGTGTCTGTACAGATGGAGAGAGTGTGGTGGCCTTCACAATAGACTACAACTGCTGTCTTTTGTTTTGCTTTCCTGTATTGTATGAACTTCACTACATTTGAATTCCTATCAGGCTGTCTAAAGTTTGTTGTTGTTCTTTCACTTGTCTCGTTAGTTTTCTTCTAACGTAAGTCAGTAGGACTTCTTGACTAGTATTACCTTTATTAAAGTGGATTGTGTCATTGCACAGTTGTAATAGTTTTGGCATCAGTAAATTTATCGCCCAAAATAAAAAGCACATTATTAACCATCAGAAGCCTCAAATCACGAAAGTAATGGGAACTGTTTCCATCTCAGAGTAGCTTTCCAGGAGGAAAGTCGAAAATAGTTCCATCTGTTTGGTCAAAGATGAAGACTCCTGTAACCCAAAAGATAAGCCCTACTTGAATGCAACCTATGTGTAACTTGATCACTGGTGACAGAAATATTGGTAATGATTCCCCTTCCAAAAGCCTGTTTTTAACTGGCCATAGCCTATGTAATCCCCTAGACAATTGACCCTGCACATCAAAAGCTCCATGCAAGGACTATCCATTCTCTTCATTTTGAAAATAAGTAGGAATGTTGGACCAACTGATACACAGAATGAAGCAGCCTGAAAATTGGATAAATGTGACGACCTGGTACATTTGATAATGTACCAACCAGTGTATATTTTCACAAGTTTTGGTTAAATCTTCTCAAAATGTTATGAGTCTTATGCTTTCATGCCTTAATGTTATATCAGGGACAAACACCAACAGCTAGACCGTGTGGCCACAGGAAAGCAAACACGCTACATCTGATACATACTGTAGGTTGCATGAAACCTACACTCATAAACACTGAAGTTATATTTATTAACCAGGATTGGTGTTCTATTTTTTAAGTACATGGTCAAATCCATGCCATGAATGAAACTGATTGTGGGACTACTGTATTTTGCCCAACCACCGAAGCAGTTTCTACCTGCATACAAAATGCTATTATAAGCATCAACATCATTCTTATGCATACAGTATAACTTAAGCAGTATTGACAGTATATATCCCTGATGAAAGAAATGCAACAAATCACAAACACTGTGACTTTGTCTACTTGCTCAGTATTTTCCCCGCAGTAAAACCCTCTCCCCCTTCCAATGTTGTAGCCTATTCCACTTCAGCTACTTTTGAGTCAACATCAAACTCTATCCTGAAGTAGATTTATGGTTCAGTATGGTCTACACAGAAAGAAATCCAGTGATTTGTTGCTGAAGAATAATTTGTTGGTCCACACTCTCAAAAATAGATGAGGGCACATCCATAACTCTTGTGGTGCAAGACATTTTTCACATGATAAGGCTACAGTTGCTGCTCGAGTTCTCAATGAGAGTGAATGGTCCACTAAAAGTAACGGCTAAGTCTTTTTTTTTTCCTTTTCTTTTTTTTTGGGGGGGGGTGGATGGGTAGGAGTAGGGGGTTGGGGGTAACATTTTGGTGCAATGTAAACACAATAATTCCCTCTAAACTCCACAATGGAAAAACATAGTTCCTAACACACAACAGATGGTACTGAAAATAAAGTATCATACAAGGAAAAATCTAATGGAAGATCCATAAATGAGAAATGTATATCTTCATGGGAAATGTTGTAAAAGTTAGATGATATTTTTGGAAAAACCAACAAAAATGTGTAATATTGTGACACCTAGAAAAGAACATGGTGCTACAGTATGTTGGGGTAGAGTCAACTATATGAGGGTCAAGGGATAGGGTCAAATTCCACTAAACTGTTCAGGCACATGTGAGAGTGAAATAAAAAATTCCCATCAAGTTTACTTTCCTTGAGAAGCCCAGAACAAGGGAAGGACCTGTCTGCTCAGGTCTGTTACAGACAATTACTTCTGCTGTATGCATGAGTATTCATAATGGTCAAGAATGTGACTGACTGACTGACAGTAAAAACACAATCACAGGGAATACAATGGTCTCTCACCTCTGTGGAGTAAATTGGCATTGGGGAGGTAAATTTGCTTGATGCATAGCCAAAGGAGATTACAGGTACAGGTTGTACATGTAGCTGTTGTAGGATGAAATTTATAAGGAATGAGAGCTTATCCCTCCTGCAAAGGCTTGAATATTTAGTAGATTACGCTCATCATCACTTACTCCAAAGGATTTCCAGAAACTGCATCGTGCACCGCAACACTGTAGCTTACGGATTTTAATCAAGTTTCATCAACAGCAGTGCTCATAATTAAATTGATTTCATAGAAATAATTAGCATGTCCAGGGTTTCCATTGGCGGGAGAAGGGGGGATTTGTCCTTTTTCCAGAGGATGGTGGGTAAATTCTCTCCTCCTCTCTTTTCAATTCCAAAAAATTAGAGAATTGCCACTTCTTACCCAAAAGACCATGTTTGAACTTATATGTATATACCTGTAATCAACTGGCCTTTGAAACCCTTCAAACTGCGCCTTCCAAGGGCATTGCAAAGCAAGCTTTTGCCCCCCAAACCCACTTAAAACTTTAGTCTAGGACAGCATCAATCTGGACTTGGGGATTGGCATAATAACCCCCCTTCCAGACACACACACACATACACTTTTGGGGGTTTCTGGAGGAATTCCTGATGTGTTGCAAATGTAACATTGTAGACAAATTTGCTGGGGTAAATTTGGGAGAAAAATACAGACCCCTTTTAATAATGCCCTTTGTGCTATGTTGGTCCTGAATGCTGGACAGCCTGTACCACACAGTATATTGATAGGCCTCTCTATATCCGAAGTCTGAGTACGGCTGCAGTCTGCAGTCCAGTCAGAATGTTCATATATGCACAGTGGCAAGGCTTCAATGACTCTGGGAATATTGTATCCCAAAGAGTAAATTTTCATTTTATGGTATCAGAAATTTCCAAGAAGACTTTAATGTGAGAGAATTGATTAACAGGAGCCAGCACTTGTGCTCAATGTTCAAAAACTTGCTTTCTCATTCTCAACTACTGTAAAGTGGCTCAGTTGATTACATTCTGTTCCAATACTGCAACATTCAAGATTTTCACATTCAGTGTGTACACCAAAGCCTGACTTAAAAACTTTGGTAACAATTAGTATTGTACCTCAAAGCTGTGTACATGATTTAAATACTACAACAGCACCACCATCACAAATTCACATCTAAGGCCTGTCAATGCAGGCAGACACATATAATGTAAAAAATATAAACAGAACAAGCAGTACTTTCAAAAGACGTTGTTCTCACACATGAACCTTGATCATATTGGATGGGGAACTTTCAACATTCTGGCAGCCTGCATAGATAACACACAGTAATTAAGTTAATGCAACTTATTTTTCAGGTACTTTCTTAAAAACATTACAGAACAACTCTGTGGATGTAACTAATTCTGTTTTAAATCTCTATACATGACAAATCAAGGTGTCACAAGATTTAAAGAGATGTTAGATCATTTATTCATTCTCTTGCTGGATAGTCCATTACAATGTTACCATTAATTACTTTGCATTTTACTAAGTGGCAGCTCCTGGCAATGGGCATCTTGGGCAATGGGCATCTTGGGCACTGCCCCTCCAAGAAACTCCCAATAATAAGGATCAAATTTACAACAAAACTGAGTGAAGACATTGCTTACAATTCCACTATTTTTACTATCTTTTTTGACAGTCCCTTTCCAATCCAACAAAAGGTATACCATTTGCCATAGAACAGTCCTTGCCGATTTAACCAGGTAACTGCTACTGAGTACCAGATTACTGTTCTACCATACATCGCGTAAGATGGGGAGATTGCAATCTGCCCTGCTCAATATGTTGTGAGCGGTTACCGGTCGTTTCGCCCCCTTGCCAGTTCGCCCCCAACCAGTTCGCCCCGGTCGTTTCGCCCCCTTGCCAGTTCGCCCCGTAGTGGAAGTCGTTTCGACCCCAAAGAGGAGGTCGTTTCGCCCCCAAATACTTATGAGTATGACATCGAATAAACTGATCTTTAAATGCAGTTTTTTTGGAGTTGTCATTACAGAAATTTTAAAAAAGTTACGACAGTTGGCCAGAATGTGAAAAAAACCAAGTCAGGTAAGGGTGGGTGGTGCGTTATCTGACCCACCAACCAGTCTAACTATGTTAAGTTGACCTGGTATTCTTTGCACGGTCCAGAATTAAGTTTCACAAGCAAGTTTAGCATTTTTTGTAAAATCATTTTCAGTTTTTGTGCCATTTATTTCTAAATTTTAAATGGAACTAAACAAAACAACCACAAAAAATGATGTGCGATCGTTTACACAAAGAAGCACACGAACGATGTAGCAAAGATTACGCAGATAGAAAGCGTACATCAGTACTAGGCCTATCAATCATAATGAACACAATTAACACTCAACAATTGCGCACGGGCGTACGGTAACATTATGAGTTGGTACAAATGAACAACTTGTTTCACCTTTAAAAATGAACTCAATCTCATCTGAAAAAGAGAATTAAATGAGAAACTTCACTTCGTGGACATCGTTTGTTCTAAAACATTCACTTATTGTAAAGGTACCTGCTTCAGAAAGATTAGGGGGCGAACCGGTAGGTCTTTGGGGGCGAACTGGCAGGTCTTAGGGGGCGAACTGGTTTATTCTTGGGGGCGAACTGGTTTATTCTTGGGGGCGAACTGGTATTTAGGGGGCGAACTGGTTGGGGGTGAAATGGCAAGGGGGCGAAACGACCGGCTACCTTGTGAGCATGCGCACTTACATTTTATCTACAGAGATGACGAAAGGTGAGTGGCTAATTTCTTTGAACTATGGGCAGCCTTTCACTTGCCCTCCCTGGTGTCGCTTCCCCACGCTGCATGCATACACCAGTAACTTAGAACGTGTTAATCAGCAAAATGTACAGTAGGACCTATGTAGAAAACTATGCTGTGGTCTCACACAATGTGAGTCATAATGCTAATTGCAGATTGCTTCATTCCGACCAATAGCAATTTGCCCCTCCACATATTTATACCACGAGCCGTAACTGATTTTACTGCATTAAAAATCTGAGCTGATTGAAAAGTTAAACAGAAGAAATGTCAATAAATCCGGGCTGAAATTTTGCACAGTTGTTTAAGATGCCAATTTTGCTAAACCAAAAGGCCAGTTCAGATAAACCAGGTTTCAAAGAGACTGGGGTTTTGGCATGTAATTAAAACACCTGTTTGTCTTTGGGTTGACCTACAGCAATCAGTCATCTAGTCTGTGCCTTGTGAATTTGAATAGAACCATGGTAACTGATCAATCATGTCAGCCCAGTATACAGTATACTCCAATCCTCAACCAGTTGATCAGCAATTTGTAAAACATGGACACAGCCAAAAAGAGCCAAAACCTATTTTCAATTGAGTCCATAGCATCACACACATAACAACAAAAGGTTCAATTTTAAGAATTTTTGGTATGACCAGGCTCAGGCTGGAAATTGATCCCCTGACCTTCCAAGGGAGAGTCAGATGCTATACCAACCAGACCACAGACCCTGTCCTAAAAGCAAATAGAGAGATGAACCATATACAGTAAGCAAGAATAAACAGTATTAATTTAAATGTATTTATACCCTGCTCATGTTCTAGAATGTCTTCTTCAAGATGAGCAAGACATGAGGACATATCTCCGTCCCCCTTAATCGCTGTCCCTGATAAGTTTTCACTTAATATAGACCTGTACAAGCTTAATGGAAACTGTTGTCAAACACAGCAACAACTAGGGTTGGGAAACATACTGGATTGGCATGAATACTGGTACTAATGGTACTGTACACGTAATTTAAAATACTGACGTTATTTGGTGTGTTACTAATACTAGTTCTTCAAAAAATCACTGGTACACAAAAAAATTTACCAATACTCATTTTAAAACATTACTTTAAAGAAAATGCGGATTTTCTCTTTACACTCTATGATAACATCATTATGACAGGAAGTATAATTGCAGTAATTTGCATATTTTATGCTACCCCAGAAACAACTATTTACAGCATCTGAAAGTCAACAGGTTCAATATGTGACAAAAAAGAAAAGTAATAGCCGCAAAAGCTACCAAAACCAACATAAAACGCACTCACTAGTAGCCCGGTCACAGAGCCTACTATCTTTTATCATAACAAGAACTAGTTACACCTGTGTTTCACTGTTTCTACTTCAGGGTCTCGAAATTTTGTGATGTGTGGAGTTTGAAGAAAGATTCAACAGTTTTAAGAAACATTTTGGAGATTTTAGGTAATAAAACAGAATAGATTTTTTTAAAAGCTTCTGCTGACAGATTTTAAAACCGCAGAATTGGTCAATTTCAGAAAACAGTCCCTAGATTCCAGGAAAGTTACAGGCGCAAGTGGGAAATGTTTTTCCAAAATGTGGAATTTATACCAAGATCATACTTTCCTCCTTATTAACTAAGTTATGCTCTTAAAGCACTTAATGTCTTCTTGTGTCTGTGTTATTTTCTTCTGCCTTGATTTTGAAATACATGTACACATTTTGTATGCATGCAATTCTCTTATACCCCAGAAGGGGTCTCAAGTCCTTCAGAGAAATAAACCAGAATGCAAAAAGCATTGAGGTTTCGATGATACATAAATGTACTGTTTCAAATTTGCCATCATGCATCATTATCTTTTCACTTAAATGTTATACTATCATGTTCAAAAAATAATTTTGTTACTCCAGATGACCTTTTGACCTCCATAAAAGCAATACATAGATAGATAGACATCTTGATATATTGCAGTAACAAGATTTTCAGACTTTGACCCCCAGTGACCCAAGCTGACCTTTGACCTCCTTCAAAATCAATAGGGACCATTTCCTGATCATAATGCATCCACATACCAAATATAGTCTATCTAAGTTTCCTATCTTGAGATATTGTGTTAACGAGATTTTTCAGACTTTGACCCCTGGTGATCCCAGACGACCTTTGATCTCCACCTAAAACAATGGGGACCATCTTCCGACCATAACGCATCCACATACCATATATAAAATCTATCCAAGTTTTCTATCTAGAGATATTTTGTTAACGAGATTTTCAGACTTTGACCCCTAGTGACCCAAGATGACCTTTGACCTCCACCTAAAACAATAGGGACCATCTCCTGACCATAACGCATCCACATACCAAATATGAAATCTATCCAACTTTCCTATCTTGAGATATCCTGTTAATGAGATTTTCTGACTTTGACCACTGGTGACTCCAGATGACCTTTGACCTCCACCAAATATGATAGGGACCATCTCCTGACTATAACGCATCCACTTATCAAATATGAAATCTATCCAAGTTTCCTATCTTGAGATATCGTGTTAACAAGATTTTCAGTCTTTGACCCCTGGTGACCCCAGATGACCTTTGACCTCAAAAAAAACAATAGGGTTCTTTCTCTCAATACGGCGTATCTATGTACCAAGTTTAAAAACTGTCAGACATTCCTATCTTGAGATCTCGTGTTAACGAGCAAAGTGTCACAAACACACACACATACACACACGCACACACACACACATACATACATACATACACACGCACGCCATCATGAATGCATTGGTTTCTCTTACCATCGAAACCAAAAACCCTTCTTAACTTCTCAGTCTGTAAAGCGACGTTTCAATGTAAGCGCTGCACAGGCACAAGACATGTTGTGTACTGTACAGATTATCTAAAGCTAGTCTCTAGGCTACGCAATGTATGTAGTATGTACAGTTTATAGACGAGGCATCTGCTCAAATATTTTCGTGAGGGCCTATGTTTGTTGAAAGTTTTTCTGCGTAGCTTAGAACTTGTATCTGTATATTAATTTTTAGGCTTAAATGTCCAACAAAGGCAAGAAGCTGTTGATTCCCCATTTCGCTTTACCTGACATGCAGGCTTCAGCCCATCAATGCAGGCTATAATATTATGACCACACCAGAAATTATAGCCAATCAGTATAACAAGACTATGACCAGTATGACCATACCCATAACACTAATTGACTGATATCTGTTGTACCTGGCCCTTTCTGAAAACTCCCACCTGGAGTGTAGGCTAATTCTAACGAAGGCCCACGTTAGGCCTAATAAAGCGACGTAGTGCTGGGCCACGGGCTTCAACCTCAGGGCATAAATTTTGCCTCATGGATGATCTGATTTTTGGCCAGCACTGTGCTAGGAGAAAGTTGATTCTTGGGATATCAGTAGCAGCACAAGCTGGGGGCATTTACCCCCTTAGTCAGACCCCAATCACTCAGACATACAGAACAAAATATACTGCAGACCTAATATTAGACCTACTTTTTCTGAGACTTTTGTACGGAGACTCCAACTATAAGTTACAGGCCTGAACCTCCTACTGTACGAGTTAAGACTTCAAATCGCAGTCCCAGGACTATGCTCTCTAGACTCCTTCTAGCTCTACACTGGGGCTTCACCCATATATGTACTGGCATTTTCTTCAAGACACTGAAGAGACTGTAGTTTTGTTGGATTTTTTATAACTTGAGCTTAAATATTTTGGGGATTTTTTTTTATTGGGGTAATAAAATAACTCTTTTGGTAAATTTAACAACAAAAGGCAATTTAATCCAGAAAATGCAACTGCACCCCAAAAAATATGATTGTGCATTCGTCCAATCCCTAACCTACATTGTACGTGGATACGTACGCAAAGTTATAGGGTTAGGGATATAATACACTAGGGCTGTGCTTTTTCGGTTAATTCACTACCCGTTTAACCGATTTTATTAACCGGCGGTTAACCGTTTAACCGAAAATGACGTAATGTTCACGCAACAACAAAAAGTCAACATTTCCAAAGAGCGCCATCACTTTTGTACAGGAAAGTACAAGTCTTAAAATGGTGCCGTAACTCATGTTCGCCGATCTAAGTATGTGACAAAAATGTCACTTCGCTATCTTTACATAACAGGCAGTACTAAACAGTTCTTATATTATTTGAAACCACTCTACCGGCAATGGGGCTCGTTGAGCAGTGGGCAAGCACGCTGGTATAGATGCATATGGTAGGATCGAGGGTTGGAATACAGGTCTAACCATTGCTTTTCCTTCTTCCCACAGTACTAACCACCTAGTCTGCATTTCGTGCACTCCAACAAGAAGATCTTCGGCGTGAGCACAGACTCCTTTTCAGCATAGTGGCAGGCAAGCTGTACTACCTGTGCCCTGGTTAATTCCCATTATATGATAAATGTACAGTTTACAGTGCTATACCCTTACTTGTATAGCCAATGAATGCTGTATGCATTATGTGAATGTATGTATGTACAATTGCATACGGATTGCCACTCATACTGAGTGTACCATATACTTGTACAGCTTACACGTCGAAACATCCCCAGACCAAAACATCCCCGCCGCTGGTCAAAAGGTCCCAATGTTTATTGCAAAATGAACTGAGTTGTTAGTTGCAACAATTCAAGTTGTTTGTAAATTCGGTGGCATCCTCTGATTTTCATCTTGGGGAAGGCCCCCTCCCCTTTGTAAAATTTTTGCTAACTTTAAGGGGGCAAGGTGCAAAATGGTGCCATATTTGGTGCCAAATCTATACTGAAAATCTTTAATAATTCCTCATTTTTAGGGAGAATTTTTTGCCTCTAGGTGGAGTTCCTCAATGTTGGGTAAATTAGTGTAAATAATCCTTCTAATTTGCTGAAGGCTGCCATCTGTGTGCTTAAGCAAGCAGTTCGCTTGTGTTGATTGTAATTGTAGGTGTGGCGGTGCAGTTTTTATAAACTGGCATGCCCCAAAGCTGATCAGCATTACTGTAGCTGTTAATGTTGGTTATGTTACAGCTGTCTATGTTATAGCAACACCTTCATGGGGATCCAGGGGGCAAAGCTTTGGGGGTCTTAGAAAATTATAGAAATTAGAATGAAGCTAGTAAATAGTGATATATGCAGTGAACCAGAAAGCCAAAAGGCTTAGTGATTCCTTGCTGCTGAAATGTAAGGCCTTTTTTCACATTGACATTGCTTTGCAATGTTTTTCAATTAACAGGGCTCCATAATGTGCCCACAAAGTACACATGCAAGGCATCCAATCTTCCTACATTGAGATCCCCCTTGCCCATCGTGAACCCAAATGACATTTGACCTCCACCAAAAACTTCTGGGACCATGTATTCACTATGTGCCATCTACATGACAAGTTACAGGACCCTACAAGTGACCTTTCTTGAAAGACTGTGAAGGAAAGCTTGTCAGGCTTTGAACATGCTGACTCCAAATGAACTTTGACCTTTGAGAAAATCAATAGGGATCATCTACTAAATATGACCAATCCACACACTAAATGTGAGCACAGTCACATGTACCGTTCTTGAGATAACGTGTTTACGAAGTTTTGTCCTTTTGACCTCTCATGACCCTAAATGACCTTTGACCTCCACGAAAAACAGTAGGGAACATCTACTCAATATGACCAACCCACACACCAAATATGAGCATAGTCACATGTACTGTTCTTGAGATATCGTGTTTACGAAGTTTTGACCTTTTGACCTCTCGTGACCCCAAATGACCTTTGATCTCAACAAAAATCGATAGGGATCATCTACTCAATATGGCCAATGCACACACCAAATATGAGATTAGTCACAATTACCCTTCTTGAGATACTGTGTTTACAAGCAATTTCTAAGGAATTTACCTGTTGACCTCTCGTGACCCCAAATGACCTTTGACCTCCACGAAAATTGATAGGGATCATCTACTCAATATGACCAACCCACACACCAAATATGAGCATAGTCACATGTACCTTTCTCGAGTTATCGTGTTTACAAAGTTTTCACCTTTTGACCTCTGGTGACCCCAAATGACCTTTGATCTCCACCAAAAACAGTAGGGATCATCTACTCAATATGACCAACTCACACACCAAATATGAGCATAGTCACATGTACTGTTCTTGAGATATCGTGTTTACGAAGTTTTGACCTTTTGACCTCTGGTGACCCCAAATGACCTTTGATCTCAACAAAAATCGATAGGGATCATCTACTCAATATGGCCAATGCACACACCAAATATGAGATTAGTCACACTTACCATTCTCGAGTTATCGTGTTTACGAAGTTTTCACCTTTTGACCTCTGGTGACCCCAAATGACCTTTGATCTCCACCAAAAACAATAGGGATCATCTACTTACTATGGCCAATGCACACACCAAATATGAGATTAGTCACACTTACCCTCCTTGAGATACCGTGTTTACAAGCAATTTCTAAGGAATTTACCTATTGACCTCTCGTGACCCCAAATGACCTTTGACCTCCACGAAAATCGATAGGGATCATCTACTCAATATGACCAATGCACACACCAAATATGAGCATAGTCACATGTACCATTCTCGAGATATCGTGTTTACAAAGTTTTGACCTTTTGACCTATCGTGACCCCAAATGACCTTTGATCTCCACCAAAAACAATAGGGATCATCTACTCAATATGACCAACCTACACACCAAATACGAGGTTAGTCACACTTACCCTTCTTGAGATATCGTGTTTACAAGCCAAAGCGTCACATACACACACACACATACACACACACACACACACACACACACACATACACACGACATCACCATCGCATAGATTCCTTGCCTGCCTTCGGCAAGGAATCAAAAAAGGATGGTTTTGTGCATAGATCTGCAAAAGTTCTTGAGAGTTCACAACACTCTTAAATTAAGCCCTCCCCCACATATCCTTTCCAGCCGAAAGGTTTAATAATAATCAACTACCTTGTTTGCAAGTTTGATTATAGTGCAAAGGTTTGAACTAACCCCGTAAAGACTGTAGAGTCATGATAATGTTTTGCAATGGCACCACGTAACACAAATGTATGGGGAATTACGCAGTAAACCAACACAAAATGATCACACAGGAAGTTTTTTTTAGAAATATTGATATTACATTGGTCTACTACTTGCAGTATGCATTATTTTAACCAGAGAGATAGCGTAAACAATGGCCAAAAGCGGGTTATATTCCATTTTCTAATTCATCTATCACGTTTCCATTACCAATTTGCAATTTTATGCGGGGAATGTTTTGGTATATATACCATATATAATATCACGGGGACGTTTAAGTAAGAAGAGAGGACGTTTTGGTAGCAAAAGAGCTGGGACAATTTGGTGTAGGATGTTTCGACTGGATATCCTTGTACATGCATTGCCAATGTTTGATGGCCATGCATGTGTCATGCACATGTATACTGTGCGTACGAACGCACGCCTGCAGATTGCAATGTAGCATTGTAGGTGCACAGAAAATTGGGGTGTACGATCACTAAGACCTTGGCATACCTTCA
The DNA here is from genome assembly GCA_037179385.1 of Holothuria scabra. Lineage (NCBI taxonomy): Eukaryota > Metazoa > Echinodermata > Holothuroidea > Aspidochirotida > Holothuriidae > Holothuria > Holothuria scabra. The sequence continues at coordinate 35,163,090 of CM074184.1, forward strand.
GAGTGGGCTTTACATGGAATGCAGTGTTCTCATTAGGCCCCCAAACCCAAGAGTCCCTGAACCCTCAACTTTTTTTTCCAAGAGTCCAAACAAATTTCTGAGGGTCCCATATTTTTTGGAAGAGTCCCAAGATGAGGCATCAACAAAAATGCAGTATGTACACTGCATTGGCCTTTATTCTGAACACTAGAAGTGTAGACTGCACCATTGACACCCAAACTTCACCTGCCAAAACAACTACAAAGTACGAGAGCGGGTACTGCCGACAAGATTGTAGACTGGATATGGATGAAAGTTCCCTGCATGCGGCATAAATCACTCCCGGCGAATAATAAGTGACGCTCCGCAATTTCCATTCAGATATTCTGCCGTGATAATTGCAACATGTCACTGCTGAAAACTGGTCTGGCATTGACAAGTAATGTTACTTTGACTAAGCTGGACAACAGCGCAGCAGATGATCTAGTACGTACGTAACACTGGCAGTATCGCAGAACTGGGTCACATTACAAACATCGGTCTAGTCAGAGAAAGTTTTCTGGTCGAGTCAAATACGAACTGCAGTGATAACAAACTTCGGTAGGCAGATTTCCTATGTGGATTTTGTGAAGTGACATCGACAATGAATATTTCAAGGCAATGGGTTTGTGTGAACTTTTCAACACAAAACTTTCTATGCCTCCTTGCCAACATTTTACATGCATTTTGCAAGCAAATCCTGTGCGTCCCTGGGAAACGTTAAATTTCATTTGCCATTTAGATTCCCATTTGCAGAGACTATTTATATCATTTTGTAGCAAGATACTATCTTCCATTGATGTAATTTTGCCATACAGGATATAATCATCAGCTAAAAGACGAACTTGGGATGATAATCCATTAATCCATCAGGTAGGTCATAAAGGTATAAGATAAAAAGTCCAGGGCCCAGCACTGTACCCTGAGGGACTCCAGCGGTAACAGCTATAGATGAAGATGTAGCACCGTCAAGAACTACTTGTTGCATCCTTTGAGTGAGAAAGTTCTTAATCCAAGGGAAGCCATCCAAACTCGTTTCTGCGGGTCCGCGCGGTTGCAGATTACCCCGAGAATTCATGAATATGCCTATTGACGTCACTTGCACACCTCCGAAGTTCCCCGATGTTTAATGAGCCTTCCAACTTCTGCCCTATTGTGCCACTCTCTCGATCACACAATAGCAGGTCTAGCATTGAATTGGTCTACACAACAACACCGCTATTCAAAGATACTTCCTCTTAACAGAGCTCGCACACGATGCATCAACAAGAGGGTTAGCTAATCCTATAAGCTGCTTATCTCTGGACATCAAGTTTTATTGATGAACTGTGTAAATAAACTCTTCAGCTTATTATAAAAAAAAAACTTTGAAATACATAAATCAGTTGTTTAAGCTTTACAAGAAATGAACTATTTTCTGAAACACGACTCCAGAGTTTCTTATTCTGCTACCACTTGCGAATGACTTTTGGTGGGTTAGAAACAGAACTAACAGGGCTAGGGTTTACTCCCGAAAATGTCAGTCATTAAAAAGGAAAGAATTTTCTCGCAACTTCTGCACATATTCTACTGAAAAAAGAGGAAGTAATCTATCATTGCGCGACGTTCATCATTTCAACTCCAACTTCGTTTATTCACCGGTGTGCCGAATTTGGTACACCCGGGATGGTTTTTATTTATTTCTTACTAATAAATAAAACATCCTTTTAATAAGAACTGCAGTATCCATAAGGAGATTTGATGTCTGAAACGGTTTTCACAAAAATATACATTGCTTCAATTCACAGCAACCAATTTTCACTTTCGCTTTTATGGTGACCGATACGACCGACTTGATGAGAAAAATCTTCACTTGTATGCATAAAATGGAGAATAACTCACTAAAATAAAATAGCCTGGGTGTCCGATATTTCCCGGAATCTGTGCTGAGAAGTTATTTTTACAAGACATTAATGAAGTACATTTTTCCTACCGTGACGTTCAGATGGCCTTTCATGACACGATAGAAAGTCTAACAACGAACTGACTGACCACTGACTGCATGACCATCATTTTATTTTATTTTATCTCTGACGCCCGTTTAACTAGGCGATTGAATGTGCATACGTGGTTGGAGCTTCTATTTTTAAAAAGCCCGTTGCTCTGTTTTGTTTTCATACTAAAAACACAATCGATGAAAGTTGCGTCGAAACAAAACGTAAAATGTGTGGCATCCAGGGGGAGAAATAATGATCGAGGAATGTTTCCATCCTTTCAATAAAGAGAGCGTGGACCCACTTTCAAATGAATGAAATTCGGTATAATACTACTTGAATAACAATCAAGTGTCTAAACATGAGGATATCGGGGAGGGGAGGGGGAACTTTCCCTTGAAAGAAGTCTAAGTTAGCACACCCCGATTATTTAAATATAGGGGCCAATCCTGCCAACACTCCTGTTAGGTTTTTCTCAGGCATGTAGGAGGAAGCCCGAACCCCCTCAACTTGTATTGGATCCACTTCATGCGCGGATCTGAAGGGGGGGGGGGCTTTAGTAAGTTCGACCCTTCACACATGCTTTCTCTTAAGTCAGCCCCTCCCTTTTGTGGAATGTCTGGAACCGCGCCTGCACTTTCTGTCCAATACGGGACCTAGACTGCTAAAAACATTCTTACCTTGGAAAGGTGAATTATAGTTAACGGCCGCCGGAAGGAACTGCCACTCCGTCAATAAGCTTATATATCCCAATATTTCCTAGTTTTGACTTTATTGAATCTACACTAATTTTACAATTTTCAGTTGCACCACATTTTGCCGAATTATCAAAGTCGGCCTCTTAATAGATGAGCAGAAGATCTGCTCGAACGACACCTACATTCAAACACATTGCTGTATTTCAGACTAAGCACTATACCGACAATGCTTTATTTTGCATGTTAAACCCCGGGAGACCGCTTACACCTTTTGGCTAACACTGGCTACATACGAATTCACCGTAGGTCCCATGTGTTAACTTCTACGAGAAAACTTGCTTAGCTCTCGCTCTAGCAGAGAATATTTCCAGGTACTGCACATACATCGATAATGATGCCATTGGACATTTCATATAATTAAAGTGACGTACTGTATTTCAATTGGTAGCTTTCAATCCCGTGAGTTTTCTGTCATAACAACCAACTTTTATATCCCTCCCCTTCTAAGCCACACCCACCTCAAAAAACTTGTAGCGTGGTCTGACTTACGAACGTAGGCTACTACTGCTTCCGCGTGTAGGCTTAATCCTAGTACGATAGCCTAACACAGTTATTTCATACCCTGTGTGTACCAGGGGGCTCAATTCTAGCGTGGCGATCGGCGAAAAATGGTTGTGATGATTATCTGCAAAATAAACTTTTTCGAGCTCCATTTTATACCTGATCTTATTAATAGGTGTGGATTAAGTCTGTTCATGCGAAAAATATGCGGTTTAAGTTTAGAATTGTACGAAATATTGCAAATGTGTAAATACAAAGATGGCGCCGACTCTCCAAGCTTGTTAAAAAATCTGAGATAATATTAGAGAGTGACGTCACGTACTGTGAACGTCTAGCCACTTCCAAAAAAGGTAACGCAGATATGGGCGCTGGCCGGTGATCAATGAGTATTTCGTTCTGCAGCTGTGATTGGATATTTTAGGGAAGAAAAAACTTGACTACATTCCAATCGGCGCTAACTTATTAGCATGCAGCATATGTAGTACGTGCAGATATCTACAGGTGCAACACAAACAGGGCCCACATGTTAACATTAATGCAATTTTGCACCGAAAGACAATTCTCGATTGTACCTTTATCTTAGCGCGTGACAGAGCCGTACAGTACGGTACCACATTGCAGATATAGCCTGGAGATTTTCTGGGCCGGGTTAAAATTTTGATCATCTTAAAGTAGGTCGCGAAATGAGTTTTGGGCGATGCATGGAAAAATAAGGCGGGGGGGGGGGTTAGGCAGAGGTAAAATTTAAATTCATCGAAGATTGTCGTGCATTTTTGCCGTACTCAGAGCTTTCTCTGCATGGACTATATTTGGATTTACTAGTATGTTTCCTCCCAAGACTTGGACCTTATAGTTAAAAGTCTCATACTGATATCTGGAGGTAAGATCAATTAATTAAAGCCTCAACTGACTTCCAGGGCTCCAGTTTAATACACGTACCATACATCGCATTTTCAGAGTGTTCTTGTCACTCGATCTGAAAGTTTGATAAGTGTGGGATATTTAGAGTGGTTAAGGGCAAAACTTTGTTTGCAAAATTCGCCATAAACGATATCAGAAATCAAACCTTTCAAAAGAGAACTCAACGGTACCCTGATCTATTCTCAATATTGAAGGGGAGGGATCGGGGATTTAAATCAATTTTTCTTTTTCAAAAAATTACTGAGTGAAAAAATCAGTCAATAGGGGATTTTTCAAAGATAGAGACATGATCCCAGGGGATCGCCGCCCAAAGACTACGAACAGCCGTCATCACTAAAGTGTTTTGTAAATCTCGGAAAAGGCTGATAGAAAATTAGACAACATTGCCTGCTTGCAACATATGGTGTTAAAATTCAGATATACCTGGAATAGCCTATGGTGGAAATTATCCCATCTTTTTTGCCTGTAGGCCTAATCTTGCATCAATATTTTAAGGCTTAGTACTGGTACTTAACCTACCAACTTCAGTCAGAGACAATTTCCATAACTAAAAGAGTATAGGTCTAACGTTTGTGAAGAATGTGATTACATCAGTTTTGTTGGGAATTGTTGGCTTGTGGACAATTTTAGATTAAATTCAAGATGCCGATCGTGTAGTATTTAGGTTATAGTAACTTGACAGGGATATGCGTTTTCTTTTCATCATAGTATCCAGCTCAAAACGTAATAAACACCAACACTATTTTAGATTTATTTTTTTACTTAGTTTCGAGGACGATGAAGGATGTCCAAAGTAATCAATCTAAGCAATGCCCAATATTTTCAGAAATTTTTCTTCGGCAATATTCTTGTACGATAGGCCTATTGACATTTTCCATCAGAGTTGGTGGCTCGATGTATCCCCAAATGAGGTTCTATTTACATAGGCGTGGGCAAATTTGCAGAGAATACCAATTCGATTCATGTACGATTTGGTGCTGCGTTGCCTTGCATGTATGCAGAAGAAAAGCGCATTATGCGACCATGATTTATTCAAAGTTGAAAATATATGTGCGAAATTTACGACATACTCTAAACTACAGTTTCAAGCTTCATTTTAAGGCCAAAATATTTTGCACTTCATACGAGAACATTGATTGATACACCGTTTGACCATATCTTAAGTCAAAGTGGCTCTACACCGATCGTCACGGCGACAGGATTGGCCATGACTTTAAAGCCATTTTTCGGGGGCACTGTGACAAACAAGGGATGTACGACGGCAATAGTGCCGTTAAATTCAAGGCCTGTCAACTCAAAGAACAATTAAACATGTAAAAATCTGTATACATTGCAAAACATTTCTAAATTACTTATGGAACTTAAAAGAGAATCAAGTAAAAGAAAGACACAGACACACGCATGTAAATTTATTTTGTTCAACTTCACATACGAACAATTGTTCCTGATATTAAACAGGAGAAAGTTAGCTTATCTTTTCACTTGACCGCTGACGAAGCTTCGTGCAAACTTCGTGGTTAAAAGTTTTCACGAACAAAAGACCTGTCTTGACTGAAATTGGAAAGCAATTGAATAGGCCATTGTGCTCAGTAATAGGATTACCACACTGCGTGGAGGGAAGTTGTGCATAATTCGGAAAGTGCTCGGCAATGCCTTGGACGGTTAGAGCGATAATGAGTCAAGCTTCAGTGAACACGCAAATCTGCCTCCGCACGGACCCGCAGAAACGAGAATGGATGGCTTCCCCAAGTGTGAAGAAAGCCTGAAACACCAAAATGCTCTAACTTTAACAATAGTCTTTGGTGTGGGACTAGGTCAAAAGCCTTGCTGAAATCCATAACTATGACATCAGCCTGACCTTGTTTATCTAAAATTTTGGCAAGGTCATCTATAGTTAAGGCAAGTTGGGTTTCACAGGAGCGACCCTTGCTGAAGCCATGCTGCTCATCGTTAAGGATGTTATGTTTTTCCAGATGAGCCATGATACTAGTAAAAATAATACGTTCAAGAAGCTTGCACGGAATCAATGTTAGCGAAACAGGTCTGTAATTTACTGGGTTGGAGCGGTTACCTTTTTTAAAAATTTGAGAAACATTGGCCTGCTTCCAATCTTCCGGTAAATCTCCTGTGTCAATAGACTTTTGGAAAATTTGTTGTTACATAGGGGCAACATTCTTGGCACACTCTTTTAAAACTTTTGGGGTTAAACCATCCGGTCCCGGTGCTTTCTGAGGGTTTAAATCCTCCAGGAGCTTTAGGACACCTTGGGTAGAGACTTCAATTCTTGGCATGGCTTGAGTACAAGGACTGGCTATCTCAGGCATCCTGTCACAGTTTTCCATGGAGAATACAGACTGGAACTGGTTATTCAGGGCATTAGCTTTATCAATAGCAGAGATAGCAATATTGTGTTCACGAGTTAACGAGGAAACCCTATCAGCGCTCTGCCTCAAACTTTTGATGTATCTCCAAAAGGGTTTTAGGCTAGGTTACTTGTTGCTAGGCCTAGGTTCTGGCCAACATTACGTAGATAGGTGCTATGGGATTTCCTCAAAGAGCGGTCCAAAAGACGCCTAATGTTAGTCCTTACCTAGGCCTAACTTGGGCCTTGGCTAGAGGCATAGTAGCCTACTTAGTAGTAATACTAGGCCTAATAGTTGAGTGCCACAGATATAGTCTGGCCTATTAGCTATTGTATTGAGTGGTGGATCATTCATAGGCCTAGGCCTAGGGGCTTACTCCTTAGTGGATCATCACAGCCAAGATGGACTGAGTCTATTGTCTTCATGTTTAAACTGTTTATAGGTGACACTGTGATCATGACATACTACAACAAATTGCAGTCCTGCTCGCTGCATGTTCGATTGCGCTAGAATCCGGCTTTGTGCAACTTGAGATTGAGAATTTGGGAATTGGGAAAGAGACTTACTGGCTAAGTTAACATTAGGCCTAGCCTAGGCCTATCCTAACGTGACACTAACACGGTACTATTCAGCGTTTGCAATATTTCACTAGCTGCAGTTCCAACGTACCTCATCTAGCTTTGTAAAATATTCCTTAAGAAATCCAACGGGGTTATCTGGTCTGTGAATACATAGATGGATAATTGTTTCTTTCAACAGTTGTTGGATATTGTGTTCCTGGACGTATGCTTCGCATTCTTTTAGGCTCTGTTCATCATCCATGGTGGTCGCCATTGCTAGCCCAAGGAGAGGTAAACATTAACATAGAAAATAAATTACGTACGTACGCGTACTCTAGTCTTGACGGTGCCTGTACACAAGTACCGCATAGAATGCAATGACCCAGTGTAATACATAGCAGATAATGTAGAAAAAATCCAAATACATGTTTGGAATGGTACACAGTACGTGCAAGTTGCGTGCATGTATGTATTACTAGCTGGATTTAGTACGCAAAGCTCGGTCATGTGACGTCATTCGGTCACAAATATACTTTGAGAGCTAGAGATACAGGCTTGTACACCAAATGCATTGAACACGAAATTGCGACAAAGGGTTAGAACGGAAGTTAGGTGTGCATTGATTGAGTGACGTGAGGTTGATATGGCCTTGAAGCGATGTGGGGACTTCCCCGTACACACCCATACGCAGGTGGAAGGTAAATAGGGTGGGGTTAGCTAGTTAGCTGAGGTTTGGATAAATTACGTTTTAACCTCTATTCTGTGGTAGACCACGGGCTTGTTTTCCCTGCTCTAACTCCATTGCTAAAGTTGAACACCAAGGAGTGAGTCCGATCTATAGGATAGGTAAGCGGTGGATAGGGGAGGGTTCATACAACAGGGGGCCGTTCCACAAAGAGTTACGCACAATCTTAAGTTTGATTCACCATACCTAAGCCAACAGTAAATCATACTTAAGATCGTGCGTAACTCTTTGTGGAACGGGCCCCAGGAGGGCCGGTCATTTACCCAGCCAACACACGATATGGGGCCCACATGGTAAAACTGTGGGATTCATGGGAAAATATGGGCATGGGATTCCCATGTAGGCCCCATATGGTACACATATGTTTCGGAATACATTTTTAATCGCCCTAATGCGACTAATTTTTCACATTTTAAATATATTTATCTCACCCAGTTAAGATTGAGGTTAAAATGATATTTTTTGTAGTAATGGGGTAAGTGTGTGTGGGATTGCCCATGTAGGCCCCATGTGGGTCCCAGCTTGTTAAATAAACCTATTCACAGATTCTTACTGTGGTATTAACAAGTGGGTCTTTTTAAATCCTAAGCAAACATGAACAGTAAGGTAACACATGTTCATGTAGACTGAATTTCGGAACATCTAGCAATGTAAGTATCATTATCCTATTATCTATATGGCAACATCAGTTTTGCTGGAAAATAAATCATCTTGGCCTTGGGCTCATTTTTCTTCAAACTTTGTTCTTGTAACCTTTTTTTTACTCGCCTTAATTTAGCAGTGCATTCCATATATTAGGAAGGCTCCATCTTACCAGCTCCCTGCTCATACACTATAATTCATGATGTGTTGGACTTGCCAAGCTAATCTTCAAATCATTGATGCATGCAAAGCAAGGTGGTCTACAACTCCTTTGAATAATAGGATCCTCCTGTAATTTACAAGCAGGAAGTCTGTTGTGATTGGCTATTGGAGCCCTTTGTACAACAAAGGGCTTTTCAAAATACCATAGGCCTGCCTGGTTGAGAAGCACTTAGAGTGTACTCTGTGAGCAGAACCTAAGTGCTAAGGTTGGTCGTTAAGTGTTGTCCTTCATTGGACGTAATAGTTTCTTCGGGAAACAGTTTCAAGTTTGGTTTCGCTGAACGGCCCTTTGCCAGAGGGTCGGGAGGACTGCAGAAAAAGTAGAAAGTGCGTAGTTTATTTTGTGCACAAGCCTGTATTACAAGGACACTGCAGTGACCAGTGAGGGTAACATCGAATTGATTTAAGGTGGCCTTTTAAAGCTGAGCGTCTTTATCTCAATGCACGAGTTGAAATTCATTTCTGAAGGATCGATACACGCTCAACAGTTGATATAAGTGAGCCTATCCTTAAGTTAGCTGGCCTACATTTACATGAATCGTTCACTAGAAGAAGCATGTTTTAAATATTTTAAATCACACCGAGATCGAGGAAGTGGAGGTGTGTATACGCATATGGAGAATAGAAATTCTTTCAGGGATGTCTTTAATTCGAAAGCTAGGATCTTCCATAATTTTGAAAACAGTTTGTATAGACAACCTCATTCTTGTACTCTTATTTACAAGAAATATCTGGAATTATAACATTTTGAATTTCAAGGTTCCGACCATCCCTAACTTCAGAATTTAACGCACAATGATTATGCTCCACCTTATCGTTGACTGGCACATGGGATGACTCGGACAAACTGCATGGGATTTGTTATAAACTTTTCATCTGAAGTTCACGTTATTTTCTAAGCTACTGGCACTATTGGAGCACACCTTTGTAAAATACACTGGAGTTTTCAAGGCCGGAGGTCCAGCCACTCGTGCAGTATGGACGAACTGTAAACCAAAAATAAACTCAATCCTATGGTATGCTATGTAAAAACATCGACAGATTGAAACACGCAGTTCACATGTAGACCTCATCACTAACCATAAACAGCATGCGGATTCCATATAATCCCTATGGAAATACCGCGTATGCCCCATCTGCACCCCACATGAATATCACAAAAAACCACACATGCCCCACATGGGACCCATATGAAAACCACATTGGCCCAATATATTCCCCACGTATGACCCACAGAAGCATTGAATTGTCATATATTGGCCCCACATGGGTCCCATCTTCAACCCATATAGAATCCCATATAGGCCCCACGTTTCCCCCACGGACACATAGAGCTGGGGCCCATATGGGAGTCCCATATTGGCCCCATATAGCGCACCATATTGGCCCCACGTAGGACCCACATAACATTGTTGGCTGGGTACGCTCCACTTCAGTGAATAATATGGAGAGGCAGAGGTATGTGCCCATGAGGAACTAGTGTAGGAAGACGGCAGTGCGGAGACGCCAATTTAAAAGGAGATGGACGGATAGAGGCGGGCGGACATGAGAAACTGTTAGTGGCTACCAATTTCGCGCAATGGGGGAGTCTATACGGTTAGGTCCAGGGACCACACCCCTAGGACTCCTGGTGGGGTCCAGAGGCTTTGCCACTGGAAGCTCTTAAGGTTTTAGCATGTCTTTCGGTCAAAACTTAGACCTCAGGATAGGTAGGTCTATATGGAAAAAAATCGTTTGAAATCATTGCATTGAATAATGGATATCCATTATCCAATGCAATGATTTCAAACGATTTCAGTGCATTGGTATATCATGTAAGTTGATGATATGATAATTTGGAAAGAGACACTACCTCTTATAATAAAAGCTAATACTAACGAACACTGTTGCAAATGTCCTATAGTTGAAGTAAAGTTTTACATATAGGCCTAGGATAGTGAAGAAACCTTTTAAAGCGTTCAAGTTCAATACATAAATCCCCAATATGGAGTTTAAGAGACCGATATAATTTTTATAAACAATCAAAGTATACACAATAATTACTTAGGAAGAAAAAAAAGAAAAGGGAAAAAATGAAAGGGAAAAAGCATCGCAATCACTGACACAATGCAGTCGAGATAATAATTCAAGAAATTCAAGAGAAAATAATAGCGTAGGCTACCAACATTAAGAGTAACTTAGAAGCAATAATCAGTGGCTTAATTAATGCTGCTGGCTTACTTTCAAAAGTAAGATTGTGAAGGAAGGAATATTTGCGTATGTTTAAGCAACTAAATCAAAAGCCTATGCGTGATAACTTAATGTAGCGGCAATTTTGGTATGAGGCTATGGTGGGCCAGTAAGTTAGCAGCCTGGCTGTTACTTAACAGTTAAGTAACAGCCAGGAAGTCAAAATATATGGCTTGCAAAGAAAGTTTCACTTTTAAAAAGTCTGGTAACGGTGGTTTAACCTGTTTGTAGGATTATTTGTGAATTATTTTGCCTAGAAAACTCCCGTCAGGCCATTGTACTTTGAGAGTTGATTAGGGGGACAATTGGGAGGGGGAAGATTCTGACTGGGGAAAATTCCCCACGTCCCCCACGTGCCGTGAATGAAAACTGGGAAATAAAGTTGGACAACTTTTATACACAATCTATTATGACCTAGAAATGCGTGACGCATTATCCTGTAATGAACGATGATGACATCGAAATCCCATTTTTGTGTTCGGAGTTTTCTTTCAGAACAGATCATTGAGAGTCATACACCCGGTGTAGTGGTGAGGTGAAGGCTTCTACCTTACTTTAGCGTCATCTTGGAGTTATCACGAACCCTAAAGTTTAGAAGGATTAGAGAGACATGCTTCAAGTGGCAAATTCGATCCCTTTTGATTTTACTAAGCCTGGCCACCGGGCTGAAATTTGTACCGTGTTGCTCGCTCCTACATTCGATGTCTACATGTCTCTCACAGTTTTTGTAATTTTGTGATTGTAATACAAAAAGTTATCCTTGTAATTTTCGGTGAATTTGAGAAATTATCGAAAGAATTTCGGTACTGATTCCTTACGAGTGTGAAATGTCACCGTTTCACAAAAGCGTTGATCTCAGTGGTGTAGCCACGGGGGTGGTTGGGGGGGGTTAGAACCCCCCCCCCCCATGACCCAACCTTGCAATGCAGAAAACACCTAAAATAGCGCCTTTTCTCCCTATCCTATAGACTTTTCCCTCATGTCGGGCCCCAACCCCCCCCCCCCGGGAAACCAAAATCCTCCCCATGACACAATCCTGACTACGCGCCTGGTTGATCCTCTTCTCTGCAACAGGATCAATCAAAAACTGCGATGTTCCTTGTTTATACTGCTGAAATAACAATTGCCGCCTCCGCCCATGTTTCTAATGGAGGGTTTCATTAGATAGAGTTTTAAGGCCCAGTTTCCAACCAACTGGTTCAAGTCTAGCCGGCCCTTTTCCAGTTGTGGCTCACTGGCTATTTGAGGGAGAAAATGTTCGGCTTCTGTGCCTTTTTTTTAGATGCACGCAACGAAAGAATGCATGTGATTTCGAAATTACCTAGGCCTAGCTTTATGCTGAACATTTCATTTAAATCGTCTTCCAATTTGTTCATTTATATTAGGTCCAAAGTAATTCTACCGGGCCTGAGGTGCTGTCCATTGATAAGCGTTTCGCAAAGCTTGATATAAGGTATAGCTCTGTTTCTCCAGTAGAGATGACAATGAGTGGGATCTGCAGTGCCGTAGTAGTCTCCCTGGTAGGACTTTCCCCTTTACTGCTTTACCGCTAGGCATATTCCAGAGATAAAATTTATTGACTTCAAAATATGCAGAAAAACTTTCCCTTTCAGAAGGTGAAAACTGCATTGTAATAGCTTAAAGCGTTCGGAAGATACATATTTTCATTAAAGGGCATAACTTCTCACCCCAAACTAAAATTTTGGTACCCGAGTACCGAAATTCTCAATTTGCTCAGCTCTTTGACTGACAGCTAATTCAAACAATGCAGAGTGCCAAAGCTTATATTACACAGCATGAACAGTACTGAGAGTGTTTTGATTATATAAATTGAGTTTTTCTATACTCACCTGAAGCAATAAACTGAGATAGTGTCTGGATGAGGATGAATTTCAGACAATTGTGGGAGGGGCTTCAGTAAGAAGGTTAGGAGAATTGGTACTGTTTGGGGTGAGAGAACTTGACCTTTAAAGTGTTGCAATTTTTTCTTGTATGATTTGGTGCCACGTGGGAAATTTTTGATGTCATCACGGCACATTAATTTGACATTGCATGTATTATAACTACGATGTCGCTGCACGCAATATTGAGCAATATTTGTGGTTGTACCCTTCGTATGGTGAAGAGAAATGCTAGATATAGGAAAAGATATCCAAACATTCCGACCGCAGTATCAAATTTCAAGGACAAACAGGATGTTCAATTATAAAGGGAAACAAAATGAATCTGAGGCAATGTTCCCTTATAATATTACATAACTTTCTGTGACTTTTAAACAAAATTAACCAATTTTTAAAATGATACATCTTAAGTGACGAAAATGATTGTGATAGGGTTTGAAGGACATGGTTCAGAATATTTTTGTTCTCTTATGAGACAGAGGTGAAAAGCCACCAGAATATGTCTTTATAAGAATGCCCAGAGTCAAATTTAGTTTTGATATGTTAAAGAGGGAGATTGATCAATTTTCATGTGAAATTTTTATTCATTTTCCATGTCTGGTTCTCGAGATATTAGAAATTGTTGCACATTTTCATCATAGAATGAACTTGCAGCACGCAGGCGAGATGTCATGTAGTCACAATGTTGGCCAATGTTTTGCTTTGTTCTTATTTTTAATTTAATTACCACCAATTTTATGCGAATAAGCTCTTATACATTCATACCTCAAGTGCATCCTGAGCACTGGAACTTTAAAATTTCAATGTGCCTGAGGGTAAGAGAAGTAGCCCTAATCAATTCAAGGTTAACGGCTAACATAGTGAATGCGTGACATCACACCTGCTTGCTTCAAGTTCACTGGTATAGAAAATATGTCGACTTCAATTATCTCCAAAAGCAAACATGGGAAATGCATGAAACTTTCACCAACATGCTTAGAATATGTTCTTCTTTGACATCAAACAGAAACTTCGATCTGGACTATTCTTTTAACTTACGTTTCGTTATGGTAATCATATTCCAAAGTAAATTTTTAAATTAGTTCCATAGACGCTGTTGTACCTGGCTATATGATCAGTTTCTAGCCCCGCCCTGAGCTTCATTTGTTTTCGGTTGCAACTGGTATGTTTCACCAATGATTTTCCATCTTAATTGTGAGTCATTTGATTCGAACAAGTCTCAACGAAAGCAGAACCCTCGGAAACCTAATTTCCGAGGCAGCTGCCTTTGAATTTATGAGCCTTTCCAAAGCAATACATGCTTCGAGTGGAAAGCACGTTTAGAATGAATATTTATTTTGACAACTATAAAGATTACTCAAGTAGGCTAAATTAAATTAGATTTAAGTTTTGATATAATTTCAATAAGTGAAACATGGCTGATTTGAAATTCAAGCAATAATTCATATATTACCTGACAGGATATGATGTGTGCTATATTAATCGCAGTAACAAAAGAAGGTGGTGCAGCCATGTCAAAAAGTACACGGTTATACCAGGGAGTTATACCATTGAGAATGTCTTGGAAATTTTCGCTTTTTCTACGAGCAATAACTTTTCTTAAAATAAGAAAAATCTGATTTTTTTTAAGTGTGAATACTACTTACTGTTTTAGGAACGTAATTTGGCGCGCGCGGAGCGCGCCGAAAATTTGGCCCTTTTGCACTTTTGTAAATATGAAGTTTGTATTGCAGAAAATAGTTTAGATTCAGGCTTTCCTGTAAGAAAATTTGAATATTTGAGGGACTTTCGAAGAATCTGCGTTCCTTGGTAATATATATCTAAGATAGCATGTCGACTGAAGATCGTTGTTGTTACATAATGTTATCTAAGGGGTGCGGATTGAGGCTTCTCGGTGAAATTTAAAAAGCTCCCGTTTAAAACTTTGTTGCCTTTTTAAGAAAAAATATTTAAAAATTAAAAGCCTATGTTGAAGAAAGTTGGAAGCGCCCTGAAATTTTTGCCTTTTAAACTAAAAATTACAAATATGGAGCTCTTCCGAATTTTTTCTTTCCGATTTTTTCCCTTTTTCGAGCCAGTGGGCAATCGCCCCCCTGCCTCCTCTAGGAATATGAAGTCTTGCTCGAAAGACTATCTTCAGTTTGCGTGCATTCGGGTGCCGAAAATTTTGAAAAATTTCAGACAGCTGGAAATGACATGTCTCAGGCTTTTATGTAGCAGCTAAGTTCTCCGATTTTTCTGTGAACACCACTGTACTAGGGACGTATTGCGGCGGGCGAAGCGCGCCGAAACAAATATATGTAGATATGTAGACCTACAAATATGTGTAGATATGGAGCTTGTATCACAAAAAGCTTTTGGTTCTGGGTTTCCTGTAGGGAAATTAAAAGAGTTTGGGGGATTACTGAAGAATCTACACTTTCGTCATGGGCGTCCGCAGGAATTTTTACAAGGGGGGGGGGGTGCAAGGTCATTCATGGATGATTAAATTGTGTACACTGTCTAAGCGGAGCGCCACCATAGGTTGGCGGGGAGCGTACAAGAAAATTTTTGGCCTTACAAACCCTCCAGATGGCCGGAAACGACACTTGGCGAGTGTTATAAACTGCATGTACCCAGCCCTGAAACAGGAATTTCATGTCTGTAATTTTTAGACTTTTAGAATTTTCAATGTAAAAAATTGTTGAAGGGAAATCTGCCTCTCGGTCATGGCCCGCACGCCTATGCACGATAAAACTTACAACGGTCAAACAGCTTACATAGGCCTATATCCGTTACCCAATTATGAATCATATCCCCCTCTCCATATTCACCTTGTATATCCCAGTTGCATCGAAAAGATACAAGACCATTTCATTCAACGGTAGTGTTACGTTTTATTGGATAATATTCTGATCAAAATAACGACTTAGATCCTTCTTATAAGCCCGGTTTGCCCCCCCCCCCCCAAAAAAAATGAAATGATCTCGTACGCCTATGCCTGCATCTACATGCTAATACAAGACGGTTCAGTGTATGACAACTGCGATGAGATTAATACACATTCTATGTTTTAGCGGATGCTGCTGAAAGTGAAGTATTTGATATTGTTGGAAATTCAAGTAACAGGACTTCTGGGGACAGCAATGATTTAAGTGTGTCAATGGTTAAAGCTATCCAGTGCGTTGTTAAACCTTTCACTTTACTCTCTAAATGTAAAAGAGTGAACTTAGTCACTGTCTAAGAGAGTGAAAATTGTAAATTCGCTCCATTAGAATGTAAATTCTTTCCACGAAATTCACTCAAAGAGCGACGTTGCACTATTGATTGAGTGCCTTCAGTGATCACTAAGTCTAAAAAAAAGATCACTCTTCAATATCACTCTTTTTGGAATGAATTTCAGTTTCTTGGAGTGAATAAACAATGTGATAGAGTGAATTCACAGAATTCACATTCTATATATTAGAGAGCAACTTAGTTCACCGTGACTCTTTCACAGTTAGAGAGCATCTGAGACAAATCGTTTTTAACTGGAGTTTTCCCAGACTAGTTCGAAAATTGCTAAAGTGATACCTATGTTTAAATGTGAAGTAAACAATGTATTCAATAATTATAGGCCAGTTTAATTGTTCCCGTAATTTTCTAATTAAATACCATAAAGAATATTGTCTTATGAAAGGCAAGACAACTTTATTTCTTTGTTAAATAATCTCAAGGAGAGTCAGAGTGGCTTCATGTCTGAACGAGTTCTACTTCCATAGTTCTATTAGAGTTATTCGAGGAAATCAATACGTCCTTTGAAATACTTTGATAAAAGAAAATCAACTATTGGAGTTTTTATTGACTTAAAAAAGCCTTTAACACTATCGACCACCGTTTATTACATCAAAAATTAGAGCATTATGGCTTTTGTGGAAGTCCATAGCTGGCTGTATAGCTGCTTAAACAATAGACTGGAGTCTGTACAAATCAATTTTTTAAGTTCAGAATTACAAAATGTACTTTGTGGAGGGCCACAAAGATCTATCGTTGGACCAAAATTACTTTTATACCTTAATGACGTTTGATATGCATCCAACTCGTTAAAAATTGTTCTTTTGTAGAAGACGCAAACAGGTTTTGTTCTCATAATGACATATATTCACTATGCAAAATTATTAGGATGAACTTTTTAAATACAAATTAATTATTTAAGTTCAGAATTACAAAGTGTACTTTGTGAAGGACCACAAAGATCTGTCGTCGGACCAAAATTATTTTTTATACCTTAATGACGTTTGAAATGCACCCAACTTGTTAAAAATTGTTCTTTGTAGAAGACGCAAACGGGTTTTGTTCTCATAGTGACATGTATTCATTATGCAGAATTATTAGAATGAACTTTATAAACTTAGTAAATGGTTTACAGTGAATAAACCATTAACAAAACTAATTAAATACTATATCATGAAATTAATTCTGAGTTGATAATCATGATAAATGATATTAACATCGAAATAATCATGATAAATTTCTTGGTGTGTATCATAATTTGAACTGGAAAGAGCATATATCCTGTTAACGTATCCAGGAAACTTGCGAAAAGTATTGGAATCAATCATGCTAGTCAAATTAAAAGCATTTAACCTTGTTTACGTTTTACTGTGCAATCTTTCTTCCATATCTAAATTACTTTTCTGAAATGTGGGGAATTACCTACAAATACAGTACTACTTCATTGATTTTAAAACAAAAAGGGGTCATTTGTATTGTATGTACGGAACATTTTTAATCAAACGGCTGGACTTATCTGTAAGTTGTCTTAACATATCGTGAATTAGATATTTTGTTGTCACTAAAGTGTTTATGTTTAAGACGCACCGCATGTTATTACCAAAGACCCTACAAGACTTCTTTTTTTTTTTTAATAAGCAGCTTCCAGCAATAGTTGATCATTGTCCGAGTCCTTGTTTTATGGTGTTAGTACTGCTTTGTAAGAGAAAAGCATTACTTCCTTTAAACTTGACCAAGTCTACCGAGACCTTTTTTCTGTCATTTTGCGTGACACAGCGAATTCATGTTACCTTACGAATTAAGCACCCTGAAAAAGTTTGGAAGTTTAAATTTGTGATATGTTTATGGTAGGAAAGGACTCGAAGAAACAAAAAGAAAGTATTTAAGAGCGTAATGTACTCTAAATATTGCTATACGCACCTCTGGATCTATGGGAAATGGGAGTAAAGAACAATGGTGCTGACCTTCGTAACCATTATATTGTTTATACTCTCAGTTCCCATGATTTGCCTGGTTGGCTGGAATAGTGATACGCCTCAACTTGTAACCTTCATGATAACTGGGCTCATTTATAACTTTAAGAAAGTTTAGTTTAAGGCCCTTTTGTACATTTTAATCTTCTGCCATGCAAGATTTCACCAACTTGAAAATTAATTAGCAAGGTGTTTCGGTACAAAACCAGGAACCAACACCTTATAATACAAACTTTTCTACCTCATAAAGTCTCAAATTTCCATTATAGTAGTTAGTAAGGTTCGAACATTGTAATAAAATCGCACATAAGACCGTTATAACTTATCCCATGACTAGGGCGGGTTGTCGGCGACACAAAACAGGGCAAGTCCCACAATGGTTGTCTCCCTGTGGGTTGGGGGTTGTAGAATATGCCTACAGTTTTTCCTGCCTGTCGTAAGCATAGGCGTTCGAGGCCGGGGGCAGGGGGAAGACTGCCCCCCCCCCAAATTTTCTCAAGACCTAAAATTCGGGCAGGGATCTGGAAAAATTCGGGCAGCCGTTTGAGTCTTAAAACCTGGTTTGTTTCTAGGCGCGCCCGAATTCCTTCAGACACTTGGCCGAAGAAGTACCTGTCATTAAAGTAAACAAATGCAGGACAGTGCCGAATCACGTCAGTCATCTAATTTGTATTCATGTTCCAATTTCAAAACAGGGGTTCAAGTTTTTGAATTTTAATTTTAATTTTATTACAGTATTCTAATAGGCATCGTTGAATATGAATACTTTAATAGACCATACCTTGTTGAGGAGAACAGGAAGGTTGATAGCGTAATGAATGCCAATATTTGACATATAGCCTATGTATTAACCAGATCAAAAACTACCGAAGGAAAGGAAAGTAGCTGTCAGTTTATACGATATGTTGTACGTTACAGGTTGTATGGTTTTCAAAGTTGCATGCCGGAAAACTTTCAGATTTGTCAATTATCAGTAGCTTTGTCTCATAACTTACAGTATAAAGAGATTTAGACGAGGGATGGTATTCTCAACACAGATAGTCTACTTACTTTACTAACCAAGCTTTCGAAATGCATTCTTCTTGGCAAGTTACTTGAATATGATTGCTCTTCTACATAGACCTTGGTATATTTTATTTTCACTCTCCATTGATGAAGTTTACAGTTTATTTCCCTGTATTATATAGTGGTTTTATTGAAAATTGACAATTTGACAAAATGTCAACACAAGTGTCAATTCTCAAGGAACAGAGTCAGATAGTGATATGATGAACATGATATACGTACGAAGATACAAAACAATTTTCAGGCAGACAGAAAACAGTGTAAAAATTATAGGCCTATCTGCATAATGCATGTATAATATATGAAGTAAAAGTTCCTCCACATCAAATCGTTTGTGTCGATTAGTATTTAGTGAAGTTCTGTTTCATAAATTGCAATTAGACATTTATCGTTAATATTTTTAGTGCTTAGTTATGTGTAAAGGTAATTAATCATTGAACACTTCGAAGAAATATTATGTAAATTTAATCCCTCCCCTATTCCGTCCCCCTATTCTTCATGAATGATACAGAAACCGTGTGGTATTCGACGAGGTAGAATGAAGATTACTTCCCTGCACCAAATGTAAATATAAGCGCTTCAAAGATTAAATAGGCTTACCAGGTATGATTTGTTGCGATGATATTCTATTTTATTTCTTCATTTGTAAATAATTTGTTCTACTGCAAGACTTGTGATTGTCAGTGTCATGACCGGCATTCGGCAACCAAGCAAAAAGAAGGGAGAGGATTTCACTACTTTGACAGGCCTAGGATGTGATTGCCGCTACTCTATTTGTTTCTTCGTTGTAAATAGTTTGTTCTAAAGTAAGGCATAATTGTCATTGTCTGCAGCGGGCACTAAAGCCAGAGAATACAGAGTATAATATGTTTTTGCCTTTTTAGCATACGTTTTCGCCACAGCACAATTTTTGTTCACAAAACATTCCAATTTGTATTTGTCACAACTTTTCCTTTGTCATGGGTCTATACTCATGATTTCTTTTGTCGATTGATTACCAGTAGAAAACATCGTAAATGTCATGCAACTAAACTATATAGTTATGAATGAAACGTAAAGGTATCGTGAAGATTTCATTTCGTTTTTAATTTTGTATTCCCTTGCCTGAGGCAAAAGGAGTCTATGCGACAATGCCGAAGGGTGGGCACCGTTTGTTTTTATTTAATGGGTACGGTTTGTGGGGATCAAGTGTGCCAAAACCGTTGATATGGACTTAGGTCGTTTGCTCACTAGGAAATAATTTGCGCCCTTGTTTGTTTAAATGCATATAAACAGGCTGCTACCTTGCTTGGGAATCGCGCGAAAATTGAGTTAATCGGTTTTTAAGGGCCAATTCGTTGCATGGCATCCCCACTCAGGTAATTCGGGCCTCTGAATCTGAGCTAAACAGGCTGCTAAAACACGCGGGATCCTTGTAAAGTTCGACGAAACTTATTTTTAATAGGGAGCCGGAATGCGATGCAATGCCACCCTACCTCGAAGTTGAGAAGCCTTGGGATTTTCGAGGGTTTCTGAAGTTTTTCAATTTTCAAAATTATATTGATGATAATCTCATGCTACATGACGTAAAATAGTTTGCAGAACGCGCAAACAAACTCATTTTCCAATGATTATAGCTTAATGTAGTCATCCAATGGTAGTGGTACATTCCATCTGGGAGTTTTCTGACTTTTTTGTAGATTTGCTCATTTTTGGTGAAAATTTTATTGCAAACGAAAGTTCAAAATATCGACGGCTTTGATTCTGCTTTTAAGTCTGGGAAAGGCCATTTCCGGCTGTCTGAGGGGTTACGATGTTTCAAAATTTTCTGTACACTCCGCGCCAACCGATGGGTGACGCTCCGCTTAGATAGTCTTTCGGGCAGAATTACATTTTTCGGGCAGAGAATCCTCTGCCCCCCCCCCCCAAACTGAAATGCTCCCGTACGCCTATGGTCGTAAGAGGCGACTAAATGGGAGAACTTGAACAATATTTCAAACGTGTGACACTATATAACACATTCGTGTTGGTGTGTCGTTAATTAAATCTTATCTAATTTCCAACTCGATCATTGTGGCCTACATCCACACAAAAGGGAGTGCTTTCAAATTAACTCTGGTTTAGACCAAATATTGTTACCATAACCTGCCACGTACAGGAACAAAATCCACGAATCTCAGTCCTGCATGGAGGAATTTGGCCGTCATAAGTGGCGGTTCCAGAATTGACCAAAAGACTTCCTTGTGAGGAGCGGCGGGAAACCTGCAGCAGACTCAGTACGGTGGAAAACGGATAAGCCCGACCCGGCAGCCGTCCCGCACAATTAGCTTATGTTAGGGGTTTACCTATCAACCCGCAACCCTGCCAGAAGCAGAGGCTTGCGGAAAGGATACTGAACGGGAAAGTCTGGACGCGTGCCCAAAAATTTTGGTTCCGCTGAAGAAATTTGAAAGCGTTCGGTTCTTTTAAAAGACAGTTTGGATACATCTGTGGAAGAGCTTTCCCTTTTTCATTCCAGGCAGTTCCAGTTTCCCAACTAAGTCAGTCCTGGCCCCTCCCAAAACCCATCTACATAGCTCATAGTGCAGACCATGGTGCATATTGCATAATTAAGCTACTTAGTGCCTTTTGATTTTGATGGCAATCAAAGATCATTCGACAATAACGAATTTTGCTTTTACCAACTAAATTATACACTTGGGTTGATGAGTGGCTGTCTGCAACAACAAAACCAAGACACCGGGCCAGACGGGCGACGGGTTACCCTGTGTAGATAGTTAGTTGGATGGAGTAATACGGCTAGTTTCCACCCTACTGGTTCAAGTCGAGCCGGCCACGGCCTTCTTTTCCAGTTGTGGCTCACTGGCTTGTTTTACCTACTCCATTGTCTATGCGGAGCATCACGCACAACGACAGTAGGTTCAATTTTTAGAGTCGCTGGTATGACTCGACCTGGGAATCGAACCCGGGCCTTCCGCGTGAGAGGCGGATGCTTAAAGGTCAGACCAAACACCCTGTGTAATAGACGTCGAGGAAACAAAGAATTTTGGACAAAACTATTTTTTTGGAAAATTGAAGCCTCTCTAAATTGTGCCTTCGCATCATGATGAGGGGGGTCCAATCACAGAGCAACCTCATTGTAGGTAACCAAAAATAATGATTGCCACATTTGTGTCATAATGAGAAACTAGATTGTAGCATGTTTTTTGAAGGCACACTTTCCAGACATCCATATTTTTAGATGCTGAATGCTGATGTAACTGAATGCACAGGCCGGACGGTAGCCTACTGATCAGCTCCCTACCCCTCATTTTTTTCAAACTGTAAATGAAAGTTGAACTACTTGATACAAATCAACCTAAAACGCTGAAAATGTCACTGTATCTACAAAAGGTTTCGATCGAAGGATGGCCAAATGGCTTCCATGTGAGTGAAAATTGTTCAGGATGTGCGAGCCTAAAGAAGTATTAAGTCAAGTTTTTGGGAAGGTGGGGTGGGGGGCAGGCAACTTGCCAACCCAAGCTTCAAACCTACCTGCTGGTGATTTTGATCCTCATTGGAGATGCATTCGTGGTCAGCTGTATTGGGTCGCAGTCAGGTTACCACATAACACATTTGTTGAGGTAGACACAAAAACATCTTGAAATACCTGTGCTTAAAATCACTTGCTTACAAAGGTGATGGAGACGTTAAAAAAATGTTCAAGGGTGACACTGCATATTGCTGACTTGGTGAGATCGACCAGTCTGCATGCCATAAGGATCACAGAACCAAAACAGCCTCATTAAAAGCAATAGGTGATACCTTGAAATGAACTTGATATGAACAGAATTGTGCTGGTTAACAGGAAGACGTAATTACAACTTTTATGACCGTTTGCCATGGCATTGTAGCCTCCAGTCAGATTTGGGTTATTTTGGTCTTGGTTTCCTTGTTCTTCCTCAAATATGTGAAAAAGATTAAAGTTGTGTCAGTAGTGATAATAAATATTCCATGCTCCGATAATTATGGTGTACCTAAGGGATCAATAATAGCTTGTTTACCAGGCTAAAGTCCTACCTATTGGCGCTATAGTACATTAATACAAGGAACTATTATTTGTCCAAATAACAGCTCCCTAACTAATGCAATTTGTCTTTTCACCCAAGATAGTTAAGTTACCAATTTTGTAGGGGAGTGTAATGTCAGAGTGGGAATTTTGCCTGCCTGGGAAGGGCTCTCAGGGTCTTCCCCTCCCTTTTGAAAAATGTTTGCACTAATTGAAGAAGTTTCAATGATATAAGGAGACTTTCTACTTTGACAGGATTGGAGGGGAGTTGTGGTAGTTTCAGTCATACATGCAAAATAGATCTTTACACTCTACTACTGGTGGTAAATATTCCATATTCCACTTATTTTGACATAGGCTTACTTCAGGGATCAATCCTAGTCTTTCCTGTTTTTCTAGCCCACATTCTACCTATCATGGCAACATGGCTTTTCACATCAAATATCCAACTTTGTCATTTTCATGTTGCATGACCTTTTAATGTGATTTTCAGGGCAGGTAATCAAAGAAAGCTAAGATAATAAAATATAAAAAGTCTTTAATTAGGCAAATGTCTTGTTAACTAGTATATTTGAGGCATACACAATTATGCCACTCATTGAAGTGATAAACAGTAACAGGTTAAATGCATTGAAGTGTTCCAGTACATGAAATATACCAAGGTGTGTTACAACCCATACGTCACTACAAGAATCGAAAAGATTGCTTGCATCATCATTCAGCACAAATTTGGTGTCTTGGACTGTAAACCTTGTGGTGAACAAAAGCAATAATGAAATGACTTTTTAAATATTTTATAAGATAAATGTTTTAAATAAGAGCAATCAAACTGATTACAAGACCAGGGGCCCATTCCACAAAGAGTTGTGCACAATCTCAAGTTTGATTCCCCATACTTAAGTCAACAGTAAATCAAACTTAAGATCGTGCGTAACTCTTTGTGGAACGGGCCCCAGCTTTGTGTATAACTGAAGTTGTCAATGAACTGTATTCTATGAACTAGTACTTAAGAGAATCATATCCTGGTTGAATGGGCTTCCCAAAACTCAATTGCCATTTTAAACACACAAAAATTCCATTCTGCCACAGGCATTCTCTAAAATCTCTGAAAGGAGCTTGCTGAGTTGGATCAATTTTTTTTTTTTTAATTTTTTCTTTCACACAGTGAGTTTTAGGCACGCCTTGATGGACAATAGTCACATCTCACACACAATTGAATGTTCAATAATAGGGAAAATTACCAGTAAAATCATATTGTAACAATTTATTTCCAGATATATATTTAAGTTAATTACTGATTACTATTCGACTCCTGTTCAAAGAAAACCAATAAGTGAGGTTTATGAACTTAATTGACAGGAACACAACACCCCTCATGAACAGCTATTGTGATCAGAGCTTTAGCTATATATCTACATAGCAACATAAAAAAGAGAGATGTTCATCAACATGCCTTGAGTTTTAGAATTTCCAGGTGTGCCACAAATAACACTCCTCGGAAAATTATGTCGTGAAGTTGGTGTACTGTTTTATTTAATTTTAAAAAGATTTAACTGTTTTTGTTTTTTTGTCTAGGTGTGTGAAAAATCACACTACTAACAGTGATTTGATAATGGTGGTGGGGTGCAAACACTTTCATGCTCCTCAAAATTAATTAAGACTTGCATCAAGAACAATGCAGTGCAACACCTGAAACTCATGAAAATCCCAATTTTTAACCTTTTCAGTTACTATAGGAAGTAGTAAAGACATTATGAGACTAAACAAGGCTTTATACACATTGTCATGCAATGATTTTCAATGAACTTGTCACATAATAGCCAGTACCAACTGAATGAGCCTCTTGTTGGGAGAAGGGAGAACTTAACAAAGAGGAGAGGGAAATATTCTAAAGGCTCTCAAGCCAGAATATAAATCTGAATGAAGTGCTTAAATGGGTTCAAGGAGGAAGATTCATCTTTGCTTGTTAAAGAATAGCTGCAAAGTCTCCAGTAATATTATTTGGCATTGACAGAGTTAGTGAGATGGAGTTTTACAGCTGAGGTTCTAACCAGTTGGTTTGAGTCAGGCCTGCAATGGCCCATTTTCCAGTTGAAGCTTACTGGCTTGTTTTCCCTACTCCATTGCTTATGCTGAACACAACGCAAAATGGCAGTTAAGTGTCATTTTTAAAGTCTTCAGAAGGACTGGGCCAGGACTTGAACTCCAGAACTCCTGACTGCGAGGGGATGCTCTAACCACTTGAAAATGAAGTAGGTATTGGTAGGTTGATCTTCCGCTAAAGCTATACTGATGCACTCAATGGTCATTCTACTGTGACCCTGTCATGCCAGGTACGAGATCAAGGTATCTCCTCAAAAAATACTTCAGGATACCTCTTGACCTCCACCAACACAAACCAAAGTCCACAAACTTTTTTCCATAATGCAACATCTTTATGCAAAGTATAGTTTTTTCACTGTTGCCCCTTTAAAATATTCTGTTTTCGACATTTCACCACACAAATCTCTTTTGACCTCTGGTTGACCTTTGACCTACATATAAAATACAGGATCAGACAACTCATTATGGAGTATCTGAAAAACTTAGATGATGATGATGACTGTACCCATTTTGCTGGGACCTAATGCAGGCCTCAATTTTCAGAAAAATTTATGGTTGTTCTTCGGTCAACCATTTCACTAAATTTAGTTGTCCACAAGTAAATTTGGTTGTCCAAAACATTTTTCACTCAATTACAACAAAACATGAATTGTGTTCATGTAGGCCTCTACAGTATTACTGGTCTTGAAGATTGCAAAGATGTGATGTTTGAGAGACAAACACACTTAAAGTCTGAAATTTTTGTATGATGGAAAAGTTGAAAGAGTTGATCAGTCAGCAGTATACTTCTTTAACGTGAGAGGAAAATGGTTGTCCATCGAACAATCAGCCTTTAAATTTTGGTTGTCCCTATGGAATTTTAGTTGTCCCAGACAATTGGACAACCATGAAAATCGAGCCCTGCCTAATGATATGGCTACCAACAAATTAAGTAAAGAGAAATTAGCAATGTATCATAACCACAAAGACTGGAAAAAGGTATTTAATGTTTAACGGCAATCCCCCCAAACTGGAAATTAACCCTGTTCGATACCTTTCAATAGGCACAGCTCCTTTTGAGTAGCATCAAATTCTATGAATGCAGAATACCTAATGTTACACACTTTGCACTGATAGTGCTCTGTTAACACATGAGGGTCTTGCATGCTCACCAGGAAATGCACTGAAGCAATAAACTAGGATTGTGTTTGCTGAAAAATGTAAGTTCTAGACAGCTGCCAGATGAGCTAGAAGTAAGTAGGTCGGGAGTATTAGAACTGTCTGGGGGAAAGAATATCTGCCTTTCAAAAAAATGTTGAAATTTCTTGACTGATGACAGAGAAAACTGCTTGTGAAATCTCTCAATTTATGTCCATGAAATACTTGACACCGATAAAACTTCTCAAATTTTTATTCTCGTTTGCTATCCCTACGTGGTCCATCACAAATTTCACAAGTGTTCCTACTTGTAGCATTAATATATGTGCACTGTGAGCATGTCCATGAACCAGCACTATACTGAGAATTAGCTGAACTTGCTCCTCCTGAAACTCCAGGTGAACCTGAAAAGAAAAAAATGTTCAAACTAAGATATTATGCACATCTAAAATGGGGGTCACATTACAGTGATTTTGAATCAGATCGATAGCCTGATTTTTGTAAGTTTACTTTAAAGTCTTCTACACTTGTGGTAGGAAAGTGAAAAAAAAAATTGGAAACTTGTGCAAATATATAATTCATATCAGAGGACTACAAAAATGAAATGCGAACTAATTATTTCATGTTGTCACATCAATGTACAGGCAGCATTTATCAGACCTGCACACAAAAATTAGTTTGGTTTTCGAACAGACATCACTCCGTTGAATATTAATTATATAAAGATGGCCTAGTCTATTGTGAGTCAAATTAAGATTCAGTTCTTGATTTAGAGTGACCATCCTTAAAACTAAGTCCCAAATAGAAAACTATGAATCCAATCAGATTTTGGATCAAAATTGCTGATTTCGGATCAAAACTGCTGAAGTGTGACCAGTCCTTTACACACAACTGAAACAGAAATGCAAGTAATAAGTCATTGAAATCATACATTAAAAATTTGTGACCACACACTTTCTACAATAAATTTTGAATCATGCACCACTCCCATTTAAACGCAACCAATAAGTGAAGCTTTCAAACTTGACAGGCTGGCTCAAAACCTCCATTTATACATACAGCTGGTGTGATCAGAGCTTCAGCTGTATACTGTACATTCAACAGAAGACAAGCAACCTGAACTACAAGCTCCCAAAGCTGAGAAAACCTACAATTTTTGTGTGTTTTCTGTGTTTACAGGAAGGGATAGAATACTACTATTAACGAGTTTAATAAGAAACGTCATCATGCAATGATTTTCTTTGAACTTGTCACAAAAGAATCAATACCTATTACCCATCTTAAGGCCTTGTATGTAATGACTAACACATACTTCCTTTTGTGAAATACATGTGGTCATTTTCCTCACAAAGTATGCCTCTTTCTCACATACACCAACAATATTGCAATAAAAGAAAATTACTGAGCAGTCCTTCCTTAAAAGGCTTCTGTTTAATATCTCTCAATCTTATGATATTTTGAGAGTACATTTTCTGGTAGCAAGTGCAGCTTGACCAACAAGACTTTGTACAGGCCTCTGAATCGACAGCTAATTCCCCCATAGCAAAATATTTGAGAGAGAAATTGAAGAAGAGAATATTTGAGAGAGAAATCAATAAATTGGCGACATAAAATATGATCTTTTACAAATATTGTCCCTACAGAGGGAGAAATATCCCACACACCATTTGAAACCTTTAAGGATTGCTGAGAAAGGTGCTGGAATTATGCAGTCCAACTGTATAATGCAAAAATGCTGCTTACCACTATGAGCATCTAAAAAGTGTTCAACGGTGAGCCACTGTTCTCCCTTAGACCATGCTTTAACAGTCTCCCCATCTCCGTTTTTAAGAGCTGCTAGAAGAGGGTCCATATGATCCTGCAAACAAACGAGTGATATCATACGTAAATGTCTCCCTTTGAAGACTGGCACAAACCAAGCTGACCAAAACTCAAGATGGCGGATTATTTCACATCCTTTCAGCTAGAACAACTGGTTGAATTTTCACATTTGGTCCAGACCATTATATAAACTGTCTATTGTTCTGTAGCAATTTTCATGCAACTCACTTCAGCCAATAATTATGTATCTGGATCTGGGAAATTACTACACAGCACTCCAGATGCAGTCAAGCATGTAGGGTTTGGTGTGTACATGTATGGAAAATCAATCCTGTCTGAGAATCCTCGAGACGGAGTTCTTGAATTGCTTGGGATTCTCGAGATCTGTTTTTTGCCGGGGGAGTAGGTTCCAGTCTCTGACAGTACAAGGGAAGAAGCTGTATCTGTTACAGTCTTTGTTATTTGAAATGATGGAGTAACTGTTCGAGTGGTATATAACAGCACAAATTACTTCTTAATGTTTGCTGTCCACTGCAAGTGTGCTGAATGCACAAAGGGTTCATTTTAATTACTAATTAAGAATACACAACCACCTCTCAATTAAAACAATAGCATCTATAATGAAGAAGAACACTGATAAGTCATATTATGGCAATGAAATTTGCATCCAAAACTGGATGCAATTGTGTGGAAAAATTTTTACAGGATTTCTTTTAAAACACAATGCAATCAACTAGAGCATAGCAACACATTTCATATCCCTTCAAGAAAGTGACCAGTTAAAGACATCAGCTTTCAGTAATGTGCACAGGGCTAGTAAAATCATGATGAGAGCAAGTCAGTCCACTAGTCTAACTGCACAACTTAGCAGACTGAATACAGTGAACTGGTTTGGACACCCACAGGCAGTTGGAATATGCCATCTTCAAATTTACAATTTTTAATAGAATAGCAAATATTTTCACAAATGCTGAACTAATAAGTTACGATTTTAGTTTTTTGTTTTATACTGGGAGGTTCAGTTGCATCTCCATGGTGTAGAACCGTCTTGGTTTCTGCAACCTACAAGAGGACGGAAACCCCTGGTAGATAGGCCCTTGTAAACAGAAAGGGCCTATGAATCCAAGTCATCATGACTGCAATACCTATGGAGTCATTGGGAGGCAGAGTGATCATATTCCAACTGCTTTGCACCAATAGTTTTGTATGTTTGTGGGTCCTAACCCCACTTGATGCAGCTGAGTTCATCCAGCTTTTCTCCTCCCTGGCTTTTGGCTTGCCAATAACAATTAGTCCAGCAAACTATCTTAGAACTGAACCCATCAGACTAAAACAATTTAGTCACCAATTTTGCTTTTACTCTGTTGCAAAGCAATGATTAATGGTCTACATACATGCGTTTGATTCCACCTGTGCACTTATTGCTCCCATAGAATCTATGCCACAATCACATAGCACACCTAACAAGGTACTTACCTTTCACATTTATAGAAAACTTTGTATCAAAATGCTACTTGCACAAGCTTAAACTGCAAGCAATCAATGGGCAGATTCATTTATCTAAGCAGAAAATATTCCAAAGGCACTTTCACTCTTTCTCTGCCCAACTACCCATACTGCCCAGTTAGATAAATGATGACTCTCCCCTAAGAAACATCTTGGTTTCCACTTACCTTTAAAGGATAGACATCCATAGATGCTAAATATACAAGAAGATGAAAGTCTTGCATTGCTTCCATGACCTCTTCTTGAGAGAATTGATGCATATACTTGGATAATGCTGCTAGATCTTGAATTTCTCCTATATCTGATCTATTTTCAATTGGGAAAGATTGCTTGTTCTTCAGTGGATTGAAAGTATGTTTAGATTCTAATGCAAATGCACTTGGAACCTAAAAATAAAGAGAAGAAAAAGTTTGGAAAGATTAAGCCAGCATATTACCTTTACAGTACCTCATCAGAGGCCATAGAGTCAAAGCATTGAGCAATAACACAATGCATAACAATAATTTTCAACCTTATATCACAGTGAGTATGAAATGATGCCGCTGAGATTCTTTTTGACTACCACTCTGAGTTAAACGGAGCAGATAATTACATATCACTCCCTATCCTGCCCCCCTGACCCTCATTTAATGTCCACATCTGATGGACATGACTGTTTTCCCAGTCCTAAGCTACTTTTTCAAAGGCTGGAAGGTTCCAAATGGTTCGCCACCACGGTTTGGTTCAGGTACCTCAAGTATGCAAAGCAGTACATTCAACCACCAAGCCTAATGCACCTTCTTTTCCTTGCTTTTAGAAGAGTCTGGTTTTGTTTCCTATTTCAACTACCAAGTTAAAAAAAACAGTAGAGAGATACAAAACTGATGAAACCATAACAGGTATACTGGCTGGAATCCCAAGTACTGCCAAAATTTCTGATTTTTCAGGGAGTTGAGGTTAATGTTCACTGAACTAAAAAGCTAAATTGAGAGTAAAGGTCAAACTAGCAAAAGAAGTACTTTTGATACATCTGAGATGCCAACATGGGTATAACTTAACCACAGGTAGTGTACTCTCTCTCTGAGATATGTTATTTTTAAGATGTGTGAAAAGGCACTGCTAGAATGCATATACCATATCATAAATTTGCTTATTTGAAGACAGTATTTAGAGGAAAAGACACACAATTCTGTGGATAAACCCTCTTCTGAGTTAACAACAGCTTATATTTAAAGGTTTAAATTTTACGTAAAGAGGTAATTTGAGTTCGACAGCAAAAATAAGTCTTTTGTTCCAACACTTCCTTTTTCCTTTTTAACTCACAACTTGCCAGAATCATCAGAAACTGACAATGTCTTTCAAGTGATAAAGAAACGTTCATTCTGTTTTGATTACCATTGAATGGGGATTTTGTAATTTTCAGACCTCACAGCACCTCCTCTCTTAAATTTAGGTTTTTTTAAAGGTTTCAATACTGAAAATATAGGTTTTTAAAGGTTATCAAGGGCCAAAATATAGGATTTTATCTCTTTACAAGATTTGTTTTCCAGCACGATAAAAGTAATAAACAGCAAATTCTTACCTAAACTCTCAGTCTTATAAAGAAAAATTCAGAATTCATACCACTTTGCAGGTACCCAAGGAAGCCAACATCATCCCTATACACTCTTACTTTTAAAGTCATCAGACAATTTCAAAATATAGGTTTTTATAGGTTATATAGGGTATTTTTGAAAATATATAGGCTTCCAAAATGAAAAATAGGTTTTTATTGGTTTTATTCGTTTCACTGCGAGGCCTGAATTTTGTTCAGGTAACAAAATTCCACACAGATGCAAGACTAGACAGTGACCATTCAAAAAAATGGTACATGATGGCAGATTATTTTTTTGTTAGTCTTAACTCGATGCATGGTTGTGGTGTAGAATTACAGTTGTGGAAAACTTGTAAAAACAAACTCTGATTGCCCCTTGAAACAGAAAGTATTATTGATACTGGGTTTAAGGGGTAGGTTAATACAAGGTTAAAATGGAAATATTATGTTTGTTTTACAGAAATAATTGATATTTTTCAAACCAGTAATTATCTACTCACGATGACAGATTATTGGAAATCAAGATATGTCCTGTGTGTCACTCTTTTCAAGGAATAAATTTCTCACAGATAGAAAATTCAGGTATCTGTTGCTCAAGAATGATTTTGTTCTGCCAAACTTTCTCAAATTTAACTGATATGTTTCTTCTAACATATAATGCTTTTGAGAGGATGAAGTTGTTGCTGGAGTTTCTCTGTTGAGTTGGTTAGTTGGAGAGTTTTACAACCCAGTTTCCAACCTATTGGTTCAAGTCTAGCCCGTCACGGCCTTTTTTCCAGTTGTGGCTCACTGGCTTGTTTCCCCTCTCCATTTTCTGTTGAGACTTTATGGTTTGATAATGACTAGGTCTATCTTCATGCATGTCATTTTGCACCATTGTCTTTAACTTATGCTTACTATACTTATTTCAAATAGAATACTTACATCTACAAGGAGGAATTCAACAGGAAGAGGTCTCGCCAACAACTTAGACTTGTTACCATAACTGTCTGTTTGCTGTGAATGAAAAAGAAATACACAAATTAAATATCATCAGAAGTAGTTACCGACCTCCCTTCACATTCAGAGCAAGGTATGGGTTTTATTTCATAAAATGAATCATCTGAGACTGTCAATATTAAGATCAAATATTTGTAGACCTTTTTCCTTATGATCAGACAGCAATCTTCCAACATTTTACAAACTTTTTTTCACACTTATGCAATGGTCATTTACAAATTTCAAAACACTTTTCTGATATATTTACAGAAATGTACATCACAAGCCCATACACAGGGTTTACCAACAGGCCCATAGCCATGAGTAAGACATAGGGGGAAGTGTTTTGTCTCATAAATAGTTTAAAGATTGCCATTGACTAAATACATTTTTATTCATTCCATCTCCCTGAAAAACTTTTGCCCACAGTGAAACATTTTTGACCCCTTCCCCAGTACCTTGTCTGGAAAAGGACAAATTGAAGAGCAATATCCTCTAAAACTTAATATAGGGTTTGTACACATTTAAAATGAAAAAATACTGTGACTTTCAAGAACTTTGACTAATATTTCCAGGAATTGTAAAGTAGTTAGATCCCATACTCCCCCCTTTTTTGCACCAAAACAATGTAACTAAACATTGAGAATATTGAGAACAAAAAGTCCACCTCTTAAAATTCCACACTTTCCCTGGACCTTTTGAAAATTGTTCATTCACCCAAACTTTTCAAGTCTGGAAAATCATATTTCGCTTTTCCCTGACTTTCCAGGACCTGTATGGAACCCTGATAAACTTGACACTGCAGCATTTTGTTTATAATAAATCTGTCTGAGATAAAGGATAAGTTTAGCACTCTAAAGGTCCATAAATTATACGAAAATGTAATATAAAATGTAGCTTTCATTTTTATACAAGCTTCACTGTGCCTCTACACAGTCTTTCATCTTTTAGGTGTCAAACATTGTGGAAAAAGTATATCAAACTGAAATCAGCATTCATAAGGTAAACAACCATATTCCCTTCATCACCGAAGGGTTTAAAATATTTTGAACAGTAAGGGAAAAGTTAGTTAGTTAAATATGAGATGCGGTCCTACGGCTCAGTTTCTAATCAACTGGTTTAAAAATGCCTGTCACAACCTTTTCTCCAGTTGTGGCACTCTGGCTTGTTTTTGCTACTCCATTGCCTATGCTGAGAACCAAGCACAATGGCAGTGGGTTCCATTTTTCAAGTTTTGGGTATGACCCAATCAGGAGTCGAACTCCAGACCTTCCAGCTGCAAGATGGATGCTCTAACCACTTACAGCCTAACCAACTGTTTTAAGTCAGGCTTGCCATGGCTGGTTTTCCAGATGTGGCTCACAGGTTTGTTTTCCCTTCTCCATTGCTTATACTGAGCACCAAGCACATTGGCAATAGTTTTCATCTTTTAAATCTTAGTATGCCCATTATAGCTTCAGACATCCCAGCTGTGAAACAGACTCTCTAGCCACTCACAGGAGAAAATGCACTGAAAAACTACACTGAAAAATTTGATATCCTTAGAATATTTTAACTTACAGAATAAAAGACATCTGGAACATATTGATCACTAGTTGACTCCTTGATGTAACCTAACTCTGATGCATCCTTCGTTGGTATTAAACAATCATCTTTAACTAAAGCCATACATTGATTGGACACTTGGTATGCTTCTGTATGAATCTGATTGGAGGAATCACCTTCAAAACAAAACAAATCTTACAATTTGATATACACTCTATACACATCAAACCATATCAAAAGTGGAGATAAATAATTAAAGAAATTTCAAACAAAACCTTGACAGAAGTTCCTGGTAGTTGATTTTTTTTCCTTCTTGAAAAAAAGAATTATGAACAAGTTGAAAGGGGAAATGGAGCTTAATCATGTTTAATTATGTGACAATTTTTCATCAATAATGACCTAAATTTATATTCAATGTGACTTATTAAATTAAGGAAATGAGGTAAAAGATGTTATGCTGTACTTCTGTCACCAAATAACAGCTTTGTATTATGATTGGCAAGTTCAATGTTTTGTTCATAAATTTCACTGTAAGAGAAATTGTTTAAGAATACATATATTTCACAAAATTAGGGAAAACTTCTCCTTGTTAAAGAGCAGGTTACATTACAATGATTTTGGATCAGAACACAATCCAATTTTTGTGAATTTTAATTAAAAATCTTTTCAATCTCTGGTAGAATCCAAAGAATCCAAAATTTGCAAACCTGTGAAAATATGTGATTTGCATCACATGGCTAAGAGAAATAAATTTATCCTATTTACTTCATAATGTCACACTGTCAGACAGAAGTAACAGTTAATTTAAAATGAACAGCAGTCAATTTTTCACTGGTGTCAAGATTTGCAGTCAGAGAAGACCCCTTCAATTTTAAAGAGCAAGAATTTGGTTAATTTTTGGTTGGTTGGTTGTTTGTGTTTCACCCCTTACCTTCTAACCTTCTGGTCTAACATGGTGCTTACAGCTTTTTTTCCAGCTGTGGGACACTTGATTGTATTCCCTACCCCATAGCTTAAGCAGAGCATCACACACAACAGAGGAAGGTTTCATTTTTATTCAAGTCTATGGTATGACTCCACCTGGGAATGACGCCAGAATCAATTTGAGAATCTGACCCGACCTCCCGGGGGAGGGACAAACTCTCTACCACTAGATCAAATACCAGGAAGCGATCTGCTACTGTAACATAATAGTTTGTAACATTGAAACCATTAGAATGTTGGTTGGTTGACAAGAATTACCAATCTTTAATGAAAACATAAGAAGTAATGGAGAAGCTCTGGGAGTGTGGTTTTGAAAGGCATATATGATGACGTATTTTTTTTCTTTTCTTTGGAGATTGCCTAAAACTGTTACTGGAATACTTCTGTTTATAGCCTGCCTGCTCATTCACCCACAATCCCATGCTCCAATCCCTACTGAAAAAACCCTGCATGTTGTGTGTACATTTCTTACCTGTTACAATACATGTTACAAACTTGGATCCAAATGAGCCCTCCCTTGCTAACTTGCATGGATTTGGATGTTGGATTTGAAAATCAGCTGCTGTGATACACTCTTCAGCACTAAGAAAGTGGGAATCCTGCATGGATGAAAACAAGTGCAAACACAAATATTAGTTGTCACTAGTGTAAGAATCCTTGAAATTAAGGCTAACAGAGGATAATATAACACTAACATTTTACATTCCTCTCTGCATGGATCGCAAATCTGCTCTTGCTGCTTATATTTATTCCTGATTTAAGAGCAAAAGGGTAAATGTCTTGAAAAATGGCCCATGGTTGATTGATTTTGATGAGACTTGTGGCTATAATTAACATCTTAACACTTTTCACATCACATAGGTGACATTTGAAAGTCTAAAGAGCTTTAATGATTGCAATGGCAATCTCCTGATATTTTAATTTGCTGGAATCTAAAAGGAAGTCAACTTTCAAAAAAAAAAAAAACCAGAAAGCCAAAAGGCTTAGTGATTCCTTGCTGCTGAAATGTAAGGCCTTTTTTCACATTGACATTGCTTTGCAATGTTTTTCAATTAACAGGGCTCCATAATGTGCCCACAAAGTACACATGCAAGGCATCCAATCTTCCTACATTGAGACCCCCCTTGCCTGTTGTGAACCCAAATGACATTTGACCTCCACCAAAAACTTCTGGGACCATGTATTCACTATGTGCCATCTACAGGCAAGTTACAGGACCCTACAATGACCTTTCTTGAAAGACTGTGCAGGAAAGCTTGTCGGGCTTTGAACATGCTGACTCCAAATAAACTTTGACCTTTCAGAAAATCAATAGGGATCATCTACTCAATATGACCAATCCACACACTAAATATGAGCACAGTTACATGTACCGTTCTTGAGATACTGTGTTTACAAAGTATTGACCTTTTGACCTCTCATGACCCCAAATGACCTTTGACCTCCACCAAAAACAATAGGGATCATCTACTCAATATGGCCAACACACTCGCCAAATATGAGTATAGTCACATGTACCGTTCTCGAATATTGTGTTTACGAAGTTTTGACCTTTTGACCTCTCGTGACCCCAAATGACCTTTGATCTCCACCAAAAACAGTAGGGATGATCTACTCAATATGGCCAATGCACACACCCAATATGAGATTAGTCACACTTACTCTTCTAGAGATACCGTGTTTACAAGCAATTTCTAAGGAATTTACCTATTGACCTCTCGTGACTCCAAATGACGTTTGACCTCCACCAAAAACAATAGGTATCATCTACTCAATATAACCAACCCACACACCAAATATGAGCACAGTCACAAGTACCGTTCTCGAGATATCGTGTTTACGAAGTTTTGACCTTTTGACCTCTCGTGACCCCAAAAGACCTTTGATCTCCACCAAAAACAATAGGGAGCAACTACTTAATATGGCCAATGCACACACCAAATATGAGATTAGTCACACTTACTTTTCTTGAGATACCGCATTTAAAAGCAATTTCTAAGGAATTTACCTATTGACCTCTCGTAACCCCAAATGACCTTTGACCTCCACGAAAATCGACACAGGGATCATCTACTCAATATGACCAACCCACATATCAAATATGATCATAGTCACATGTACCGTTCTCGAGATATCGTGTTTACGAAATTTTGACCTTTTGACCTCTCGTGACCCCAAATGACCTTTGACCTCCACTAAAAACAATAGGGATCATCTACTCGATATGACCAACCCACACACTAAATATGAGTATAGTCACATGTACTGTTCTCGAGATATCGTGTTTAC
Source organism: Holothuria scabra (assembly GCA_037179385.1). NCBI lineage: Eukaryota > Metazoa > Echinodermata > Holothuroidea > Aspidochirotida > Holothuriidae > Holothuria > Holothuria scabra. Next base: position 35,200,176 of record CM074184.1, read on the forward strand.
GAAGTTTTGACCTTTTGACCTCTCATGACCCCAAATGACCTTTGACCTCCACCAAAAACGATAGGGATCATCTACTCCATATGGCCAACCCACATACTAAATATGAGCATAGTCACATGTACCGTTCTCGAGATATTGTGTTTACGAAGTTTTGACCTTTTGACCTCTCGTGACCCCATATGACCTTTGATCTCCACCAAAAACAATAGGGATCATCTACTCAATATGGCCAATGCACACACCAAATATGAGATTAGTCACACTTACCCTTCTTGAGATACCGTGTTTACAAGCAATTTCTAAGGAATTTACCTATTGACCTCTCGTGACTCCAAATGACGTTTGACCTCCACCAAAAACAATAGGTATCATCTACTCAATATAACCAACCCACACACCAAATACGAGCACAGTCACAAGTACCGTTCTCGAGATATCGTGTTTACGAAGTTTTGACCTTTTGACCTCTCGTGACCCCAAAAGACCTTTGATCTCCACCAAAAACAATAGGGAGCAACTACTTAATATGGCCAATGCACACACCAAATATGAGATTAGTCACACTTACTTTTCTTGAGATACCGCATTTAAAAGCAATTTCTAAGGAATTTACCTATTGACCTCTCGTAACCCCAAATGACCTTTGACCTCCACGAAAATCGACACAGGGATTATCTACTCAATATGACCAACCCACACATCAAATATGATCGTAGTCACATGTACCGTTCTCGAGATATCGTGTTTACGAAGTTTTGACCTTTTGACCTCTCGTGACCCCAAATGACCTTTGACCTCCACTAAAAACAATAGGGATCATCTACTCGATATGACCAACCCACACACTAAATATGAGTATAGTCACATGTACTGTTCTCGAGATATCGTGTTTACGAAGTTTTGACCTTTTGACCTCTCGTGACCCCAAATGACCTTTGACCTCCACCAAAAACGATAGGGATCATCTACTCCATATGACCAACACACATACTAAATATGAGCATAGTCACATGTACCGTTCTCGAGATATTGTGTTTACGAAGTTTTGACCTTTTGACCTCTCGTGACCCCATATGACCTTTGATCTCCACCAAAAACAATAGGGATCATCTACTCAATATGGCCAATGCACACACCAAATATGAGATTAGTCACACTTACCCTTCTTGAGATACCGTGTTAATAGGCAATTATTAAGGAATTTACCTATTGACCTCTTGTGACCCCAAATGACCTTTGACCTCCAAGAAAATCAATAGGGATCATCTACTCAATATGACCAACCCACACACCAAATATGAACATAGTCACATGTACCGTTCTCGAGATATCGTGTTTACAAGGTTTTGACCTTTTGACCTCTCGTGACCCCAAATGACCTTTGATCTCCACCAAAAACAATAGCGATCATCTACTCAATATAGCCAATGCACACACTAAATATGAGATTAGTCACACTTACCCTTCTTGAGATACCGTGTTTACGAGCAATTTCTAAGGAATTTACCTATTGACCTCTCGTGACCCCAAATGACCTTTGACCTCCTAGAAAATCAATAGGAATCATCTACTCAATATGACCAACCCACACATCAAATATGAGCATAGTCACATGTACCGTTCTCGAGATATAGTGTTTACAAAGTTTTGACCTTTTGACCTCTCGTGACCCCAACTGACCTTTGACGTCCACCAAAAACAATAGGGATCATCTACTCAATATGGGCAATCCACATGCCAAGTATGAGATCCCTCGGAGTTACCCTTCTCGAGATATCGTGTTTACAAGCCAAAGCGTCACATACGCACACACACACATACACACGACATCACCATCGCATAGATTCCTTGCCTGCCTACGGCAAGGAATCAATAATCAAACCATGCTGTAGATGCACATCTATCTATAGAAGAATCCGGGCAGATTGTGATGATCTGGTTTTAGTCAGCCATTACTGGGGTCCATCACCTCTAATCTTCAAATTTCCTTCCTCACCTGTTCCATGGATGGTTGTACACTTAAGTGTATCTTGATTTTCTCAATTTCACTGAATATGAGGATTTAAAATTCACGTAGACAATAAATGAAGACGATTTAAGGCTGATGGACCCCACTTATGGCTGCCTACAGTCACTAAAAACAAGAGCCTATCGGATTAGGTCAATTAATGCCACAAACATTCAGTTATGTATTGTTGGCATAGTAATGTTACAGAATACAGTAAATGTGGATATAAGGGTTGGGGGGTACCATGAAAATATTGGTACTGGTATTGTAAAACACACAGAACCAGTATTAAGGCAGTACCGGTTCTCAACTCTCTGGTAGGGAAGTCAGGTGGGAAAGAACCTAAGCCACACATAGCCCACATGTTATCCTGCACATTCATGCATGTGTGTGCTTGATTGGGTCAATTACCATGCAAGAACCTCTGCGCTAAATGTTTGTATAAATATTTTAATCATCCACACATCCTAACAGTTATTTTTGTTGGGGAATATAATGAGAACTGGTAATTTTTTCAAGTACCGGAATCTTTTCGAGAACCAGTATCAGTAACACCTCAAACATCTTCGGTATTTTTATTACCCGTACCTCTAGTACCGGTACTGACGTCAGTACCAGTATACCACCCAAACCTAGTGGATATAAACTCTATACACCAATGTGGAGTACCATTTGATCCTTTACGCTTTAATAAAGTAACACAAAAGGAGACGTTATCCATTACACTCCCTTTGCTGCACATTATGGAGCTTTAGATTTTACAACACTGACCTCATCCACAATGAAATGATGTAATTTATGCCTATGCAATTTTGAGCACGATGCAAAATATTAGTACACTAAACTGTTAAATGACAGCGCCAACACACAAGGTGACTTCAGTACAATGTAGCTAACGCCTGCATCCTGCAATCTAAAGTTCACTTATGTAAAATAATGTGAAACAATTTACTCACCAAATTCCTGACATGTTTTACTGTGCCTTTTGTTAGGTCATCTGCTAACAAGTCTGTAAATATCCAACCAACCTGAAACAAGATACTGACATGTTTTCACCAAGAAGTGGACAATATCAATGACAGTTTATATTCATGAAATGATTAACTTCCTCAGCCCCAAATACTCACAACAGTACAGAAATTTAAGGTGTGTATAAGTCTATTTTCTCATAAATTTTTGTATGGAGACCATCATATATCATATGTAAATAATACCTCCTCTCTTTATGTCAATTTTATGTACAAAACACCATTACACACTGCAGGTTAATACAGAGACACAGCAGTGCAATGATTTCGCAGCAAGCCATACATATATATCATTGGTAAACTATGGTTTCACAGCAAACGCATGCGTAGCCAAAGAGTTTAAGTTCTATGTACCATGGTAGACCCAATGCACAGCATTCACTCAAAGGGGAACATGGCCACAGAGCTGCCCTGAGCAATCTCTGTGGTGAGCAAACAGGTAACTCTAACATAATCTGCTCACTTAACACTTTACACTGCAACTGCAAAGCAGCAGACTGTGAGGAAGGCTACCACATATGTTGCAGCAGAGAGTTGTTGGGGAAGGAGTAACAACATTCTGTAGTCTCTTTGAAAAACAATATTCATTTCAGACATAATCTTTCTTTCATCTGCCAAATTCTTGTCTCATTGCTTCCATCAACTGGCATTAGTAATGCACTATCAAATTCCAATGAAGAGATGCATTCTTTACACTTTACCTTTGCTTGGCATTTTGTTGCCAACCATCAAGCAATGTTATAAAGTTTTTGTCATCCAACGCTATCCCAGACACGATGTACCATTCCATTTGAAGACAGCAACAATTTCTCAACAAATTAAAAACAATTTTGCGCCTTAATGATGACAAAATTGCTTAAATCTGAGGAAAATATATAGACTTGAACAATGCTTCCATCCAACTATGAATGGGGCCCAATTGAAGCATATTCTTTAAATGCTTGTTTTCAGTAGTTATACTTGAAATTCTTATTATGAGCATCATCATTTGTGGAATCAAACCTCCAAATCAAAGCACATGCAGAAAATAGCCTATACTCAGGAATCACTTGGAAAATAACAGAAGAGATCATCATTAAAAGGACTTAACCACAAAGGATTTAGCAACAGAAGTAAAGAGAGAGACCTGTCAATCAAATAGTTGCACCTCAAATGATATTAAGCATTTTCAAGTACATATTTTTTCAAAAAAACATTTGTTCTCTGTATCTCCTTCTCTAACGACTCCCTGGTTGCCGCCTTTCTTTGGGTACATCTTAATACACACTTTATAACAACTTTAAAGACTGTTCTCTTACCGGCACAAGTCCAAGACTTTTGGCTATATAATCTACTATCGTACTCTTTGGATCTTCCAGTAGTTCAAGGTTATTTGCAGAGGCAGTCTGCACAAAAGAGAAAAGAACATACTCTTATTTTGAAAGTGGCACATTGAGAGTTGGTATGTGAAATTAATCAAATTTTTCCAAACCTGTAAGTTTTCTTTACAAGCTAAAAATAAACAATCAAACTTAACCAATACCTGTATCTAGCATAAAGTTTCTACTTCAGGAGTGAGTAATTAACAATTCAATTAAATTTTTTGAAAAATTCTTACTGTGACACACCTAATTAGCCAGGAAACAAGAAATTCAACCCAGGGGTAGTTTTTGGGGTGATTTCTCCTAGCCCGGTAATCTTGCACAAAATTTGGTACAGGCTAGTAGCAGTAGAGATATGTATACGTATGCTCAGTACATACTCTTCCATATTTTACCACCCCCCCCCACACACACACACTATGATCCAAACACTGTTCCTGACTCAAAAATGGACATTATTTTAGTCAGCAATATGTAAGCCAGTGGTAGAACTTAGACATAACTGGCTTGTGATTTTGAGTCAAGAAACACATAAATATCAACTCAGACATTGAACTTCTAACCTATTGAACAATGTGGACTGTGGATGTAAAAAGTTGAGTCCACCAACATAAATGCATTCATTCCAGAGAAGTTATTATCCTGGATGGTTGGTCCAGGGAGGGAAGGGATCTGATGGAAAGGTTCCCTCATTAGAGCAAAACTTTAGCTCAGGAGGCCTGATGCAAAGCTTGCTTTTTTTCTGTTTTTTTCAAGTATGTCTATGCAGTAAAAACCAATTCCTATATAACCTTAAAAAAGCTACCTACCCTTGCTTATTCTTACCATGGTGGCCATGGCAAACCTCTAGTGTCTAGCAAAATTGATGTCCTAAGAATTTTTACCAAAACTTGTAACTTCCTGAAATCAGGAAATGTTCTGAACTCTTTATCTTTGCACTTCATATTTTAACCATGCAAATGCTGCTTACACATTCCAATAGTTGTCAAAATCACAAGCGAGTTCTCTTACCTGTGGAGGTTCATATATTGCAGTGACTGTTGCTTTTATACCTAATGGCACATCTTTGTGAACTTCATACACCCCAAACAGGATCCCAAGCCTTTGATGTCCAGTTTTCCGCCAGTAGTCTAGAAACTTGTCAAACATGGCAGGATTTTCGAACATGACGTTGTCAACATGCCTGTATATCTGCAATAGAATAAAACATTCAAAATACACACTGGTATTGGCTCTACTGTACACGGTCCCCACACTTAAATGACATTGATAATGAACTTGGAGATCCCATATAAGAGATTCAGCGATTAAACTGTCGGTCACTTGCAGAGGTTTCCCATATTTTATCGAAGTTATTTCACTGTGCCACCTTCAAAAGCTGGACACATAGTCCAATCCTACTTGTATTTTTGATTATTCTGTTAACCACCAGTTTCAAAGTTTTTGCAGTCTAGCTTTGTACTTTATATATATCCTCTGAGCAGGCTTCAGTTTGTTCTATGCATAGATTTTTGTCACCATAGGTGTGAGTACTGTCACATGTGTAAAAGTTGCTCAAGTGGTTGATTTGAGAGACTTGCAACATTCTCAAACTAATACCAGCTTTAATCAAATTCAACAAACAGATTCAAGGACTATGATAATATCATCCTTTCTTGCTTGTAGTTTTTCTGAAATGTGAACGATTTGTTATCAAATAACACATTCATGGCAGCCATCTTGGAACACCTGACTTTGTTTGAATAGTGGTGACAGATTTGTTCCCACAATCCTTTGTCCATATAGGACGAAAAAGAGTCTAACATAGGTGGTAAGTTTATGCAGCCATATGCACGACAAAGCTGGAATACAAAAACTGTAACTGGAATTTCAAAAGCTAAACATTCACATTTTTTAATACCTTGACAATCTTGTGTTTAGAAGTTAAGCCATTGACCTAAATTTTCAGTGGGTACTTTGATCAACTAATCAGTCAGTTAACAGGTTCACCTCCACAGTTCTTCCATGAGGAGTCATAACTTCTGGAATACATGCTTATCAGGTACCTCACACTGGGTTTACTCGTTTGTCTAAATTGTTGTACATTTTACAGAATTTAGAAATCATAGCGATGAGACATAATGCTTCACCTCAGAGACAATGAGCTGTTTAACTTACCTGTCTATCAAGTGTAATAGGACTTGGTTGACATTTTGTGCATATTCCAGCTGGCCAAGGGGAATGTTCTGTACATCCTGGCTTAATCTTGCAATTTGGATTCTCCAGTAAGACAAATTTACCTCTATCAAAGAAAATTAAAGCACAACAAGATATGTACTTGATACAAAATACAGGAATCTGCTTTACTTCAGTGGCAGTCAAAACATAACTATAAAGCCCTTAAGTGTAATAGGATAAATGTATGGTGACTGTCACAAGAAAGTGATGTACTAACTAGTGTTTGCACTGGGTACCCGGGTACCCGACCGACGTTCTTGCTCCCCGGGTAGTAAATAGCGTTTTGCTATGATTTCTTTTTGATCTTTGCAAAATAACATGGTTATTGAAAGTAACAACTCTATTAACCCACATCTCATTCACAATTATTTGAAATGAAGTTGCTTCACTTGTTTGTTTCCAAAACATGCTTTTGTTAAATTGCACATTTCCAGAAACAATTCCCACGATGTGTGTTTCTAACATCCGCTCCTATACCATTTAATGAAACAGCATAGGACTACGTACTATACTGTGCATAGCCAAGCATAGACTGCTTGGCAGACGAAAGATATTGCAAGGTTTACGATCGGGTACCCAGGTACACGACAGGTAATATGGTTCGGGTACCCGGGTACAAATTTCCTACCCGGTGCAAACACTGGTATTAACTTGGCAGTAAAAAAGTAAAATCCTTTATTGAAGATTAGTTGAGATAAAATTAACACTTTTTTCCACTCTCAACATATAAACCCCTCTATACCCTTTGGACCCTGGAGTTTCTGTAAGATTTGTGACCCTAGCCCTGAATTATTTACCCTTAGACCTTGGATATGTGAAGTTTTTGTTATTCACTACCTTACTTTCAAAGAATAAAATAAAATCTAATAGCACAATCTGAAACAAATAAATACTGTATCAGCATCTCTGAGAGCAGTGCAATACCTACTTATCACTACAACACTAACTGGTCACTGCAATACTTTAATGCTTGTTACTACAACACTTACCTGTCACTACAATGTTTAATTGTCATTACAGTTCTTAATTGTCTTTTAGATACTTAATTTTCCCTACAACATATACCTGTCACTACAATACTTACTTGTCACTACAGCTGTTGTTATTCCAATACTAACTTTTCACTACAACACTTACTTGTCACTTCATCACTGACTTGTCATCGTAACACTTGCATACTTGTCACTACATTACTTACTTGTCACTTCTACTTACCACTACAAAAATAACTTGTCACTGCAATACTCACTTGTAACTGCAATACTTACTTGTCTACACCTCCCATCAACTTCCTCAAGTAAGAGTGGAATGAAAGGTGTTTTATGGGTGGATCACGCTCCTGTAGATACTTTTCATCATATGGCTGAAAAAATGCATTCCAAAGATTTAACTATTTCTATCTCTAAAGCAATTTGTTGGCACAATCTTTCTTAAAATTCAAGTGATGTAGAATCCATAATTTATGTGGAATACATACCACTGTAGTTTGGCTATTACCATAGTTACTTAGTACATACTGCATTGGAAGCTGATGCAAATCACAAAGAAGACCTGTAAATTGCTCCAGATATGGCAAAATTTTGCAAGGTGAATTTGATAGGACACAGTTATACTATTTGCATCAATTTAACTTACTGTAATTCAGAAAATGACTCAGAAAAGGTTCTGATATTTAAGTATACCCAATTATAATAAATTAATTGATACAATTACATCATAATAAATTTGTGGATCATCCATCCTCAACTGTTCAGTCACTTTGTTTGTTCTTACTCTACCATTGGTCCTTTCCCCTCTTATGCTAATCTAACCCCTATTTTTACATTTTGGCAACCACATTGTGCAAATCCAAGCTTTAATCCTGAGATTTTTAAAATACAATGTTCAAATAACAGCTGGTGTGGTTGTTAAAAATCAAACAAAGACTTTCATGCAGTAAGTTTCATTCGTAAAGTGGACTTTCAAACATCAGTGCTACATCTCTCATGAGAACAGGACTCTTATTAACCACAATTCTTTCAAGTTCTTTATTTTGATTTAAGCCAGGTCTGTGGACAAGAAGACTAGCCAAACCTAAGAAATAGATCAATATACATACTGCACTCTCATTAGGGTTTAAAACCTTAGAGTCAGGGACCCCAGATATTTATTCAACAGTCCAAGAAAAAGCTGGAGAATCCCATACTTTTCTGAAAAATCTCATAAAAGTGTAGGCCATACAGCTATCCTATACACACATTCTTATCTAATGGGTGTCGTTTGGTTTCACAAGATATAGAGCCAAATATCAATTCATAATTAGTGGAGCACAGCATTTTATCAAAAACATTCAAGGGGTCTTCATGTGCATCCGAGACTGAGGTACCCAGGTCAGTGAAAATACTGATATGCATCTTTTCACAATCACTATGCAAAGAGAGAATAGGGCACTAGCATTAAATAGTGACAATACAAGCTGAATCCTGAAACCTCCAATAAGACCACAAGAGTACAAGTTTTTTTAAGCATTCCTTATGTGAACTAGACAACATTTCCCTCACATTTACACTGGCCTGGACCAGAGTTTCCTTGGAGTTTAAATGAGCCAAGGTGGTAATGGTCCATGTGGTAATGATTGTATGGTTTCTCTGGAACCAACACTTATTGAGAACTACAGGTATTAAGGGTAAGAAAATAAAGAAGCAGCCATTATTGTTAATTAGTTAGGCGAGGTTTTGTGGCTCAGTTTCTAACCAATAGATGAATCCGATCATCGCTTGTGTTTAGTGACTGTAGGCCGCCATTAGTGGGGTCTGTAGGCCGCAATTAGTGGGGTCCATCAGCTTTAAATCGTCTTCATTTACCGTCTTCATGAATTTCATACTCTAATTTTCAGTGAAATTGAAGGAATCAATATACAATTTAGTGTACAACCATCTACAATACAGGTAAGCAAGGAAATTGAAAAATTGAAAGGTGACGGACCCTTGTTATGGCCAATTAAAATCAGACAATCACTTGCTGTCCGGATTTGTCTATAGGTTTAAGTTGGGCCAGCCACATCCTTTTTTTTTCCAGTTGTGCCTTATTTTTCTTGCTCTTTGGCATGACCTGACCAGGACTCAAAATCATGAACTCATATAGCTGCAAGTCAGATGCTCTAACCATTTGACCCATGCAGCCATCAAACTGTGAGTTGAATTAAAGAACCAAGAGAATAGGTAATGAAAGTTAGACACAAGTGTGAGCTATGACATACCTCAAGAGGAACACAATGGACACACTTAGCATTAGCACCATGTCTACATCTGTAAAAACAAAAGAAATAAGAACAAATGTGGAATCAAGGATAGCTGAACCACAAGTCCTTTTTTATCAAAGAGTGCCTAATGGTTCACTTGTTTTAAGTATAACCAGGAGACACTTCATGTTGACCAGAAAACAGTGACCATACAGGCTTTAAAGTTACATCAAGGTTAAGTAACTTAAATACACCAGGCATAATTTCTGAAAAAGATGCTCTTCTATCGAAAGGTCTTTTGTTTTAGAATACTATGGAATAGTAAAAACAGGGTCATTATTTTTTGACAAAGAAGGTAAGGTACAAACATAGGACATCACAGAAGGCCACCAACATTTCATATCTTGTTGAAAAAAGGGGTCCAGCAGCATATATGAGGCACCCTCATTTCAGTTTTCATAGAAGTTGATACGTCTCTATGTTTTCAGCAAAGGTCTTTGGAAAAAAGACATGCTCCCTACATACCACCTACAACCACCATACTTCCAACTCTTGACTTACTGCAACCCAAAAAATGCCTGACTCTCTTCAGGTAATAAAGATAAGCTACTCTTTATTTGGTACAAATTTATCAATGTTAATATTCTTCAGATACTGGTCACAGTTCTTTCAAGGTCTGACCTTTGATGGCCTCAGATGGCCTTTAAGCCACACCTTCAGTGGAAGCAGTAGCAAGATGTTGTACTCTGTTGTTTTTTGTTTTTGGATTTGTGTCTTTAAATCTCAAACGGCCCTTGCCAGTAACAATTCATCAATGTTGTCAATAAGTATGTGAGAATCTTTCAAGAAAGGCAGAAAGTTTTTAATCATAAGATGCACCTAGATACACAGAAGGCCTTAAAGTTTAGGTTATATAGGTGTGTTACAAACCTCAATCCTTATTTGTAACTTCCTTGAATCAAGAATTTAAAAAAAAAGTTATTTTAGAGATTGCAAAACGAATCTTATGTGTTCAGACTCCATTGTCATAGCTTGCTCCATGGTTGAGATATATAAACAAGAGCCCAAGGGCACTATGGTTCCTTGCATTAAAGATGATATTGTATTAAGGTAGTCCCAAGGTAAGGCATAATTTGCACCTTTAACCCCAATGACTATTGGCCATCACCCAAAAACATAGGGGCACATTAAATTTCAAAATCATACAAGCACTTGCCATTTGAGAGAAATGGAACACTAAACTTTTCAAATTATCACACTGCACACTGCCCACTTCCATGCGACAAATACATTCATCACCTTTCACTAAAATGTCATTTACTTGAGTTTGGGGTAGTATAGGAGGTTAGTTAATTGCCTTTTTGGTCAATCTCAACGATTCAAATCCAGACCTTAAAAAGAAGTCACAAAGGTCAAATACAGTCAAAGTAGATCAAAACTAATTTTAAATAAACACAGTCTCTTCTGCACCAAAGAAATTTAACAGTCATCTGGTCATTCCTGACCACCACAATTTATGATGGATGACTAGAAATTATATCATGGTTGTCCTTTAGACTACCCAATGTGTTTGCCTGAAAAGCAAAAATAAGGAAAAGCCCACAATTCTGCTACTAAAGGCAGCCCGATAGTGATTTATTACCACCAATTACTTCTTCACAATTTGGCTAGAAGACCAAGAAACAAACATAGCTCTGTAGAATCTAATAAATGACTTTCAACTTGACCTTTTAACCTAAAGAGGGTGTTAGAAACAGCATTGTAGTCCCTAGGGTAAAAGCAGAGGTAAAGAAGAGAAACTGCTTTCATATTTTACTATTGAAATTGGAATCTTAGCTTGCACTGTGAATAACTTTATTCAATACTGTATGTGAGGAAAAGGTTGTTTTTAATAATAATTGCATTACTGTCCTGATTGTTAACTAAACTGCCTTTAGACTGAAAGGGGGTTATAATTCTTCTTTTCTTTTATACATTGCATTTGTCTAAAGGCATTAAACTTCAGCTGGACTTTTAAACCAATTGAACAAAGACCCAAAGAGTCTTCACGTGCACTTTACTTAGACGAACACAACTTTCCATTACACCACCCCTCTAAAATGTTTCAGTGGCAAGATATCAATAAAACATTACTTTTTGACCTTTTGACCCTTTCCAATTATTTTGGTTAATGTACCAACATTTTCACCTCCTACCAATCTAACTTATCCTAAAATGATGCCACTGCTTGAACAACGGATACTGAGTTACAGCTACTAACAGAAATTCAGTTTTTGGCCTCTGGTGATCACCAGTGACCTTTGACCTCCACCAAAAACGATAGGGCACATCTACTCCACAACATCTACATACATCCCAAGTTTGAAAAAAATTGATCACTCTGTTATTGAGTTATCGCACCACATACCTCGCATTCCAATCCGTCACATACACACACACACACGCACATACACACACACACACACATACATACATACGCCTTACAGATTGCATAGGTTCCTTTGTTACACAAGGAACCAAAAAGAAGTCACAAAGGTCAAATACAGTCAAAGTAGATAAAAACTGATTTTAAATAAACACAGTCTCTTCTGCACCAAAGAAATTTAACAGTCATCTGGTCATTTCTGACCACCTAAATTTATGATGGATGACTAGAAATTATGTCATGGTTGTCCTTTAGACTACCCAATGTGTTTGCCTGAAAAGCAAAAATAAGGAAAAGCCCACAATTCTGCTACTAAAGGCAGCCCGATAGTGATTTATTACCACCAATTACTTCTTCACAATTTGGCTAGAAGACCAAGAAACAAACATAGCTCTGTAGAATCTAATAAATGACTTTCAACTTGACCTTTTAACCTAAAGAGGGTGTTAGAAACAGCATTGTAGTCCCTAGGGTAAAAGCAGAGGTAAAGAAGAGAAACTGCTTTCATATTTTACTATTGAAATTGGAATCTTAGCTTGCACTGTGAATAACTTTATTCAATACTGTATGTGAGGAAAAGGTTGTTTTTAATAATAATTGCATTACTGTCCTGATTGTTAACTAAACTGCTTTTAGACTGAGAGGGGGTTATAATTCTTTTCTTTTATACATTGCATTTGTCTAAAGGCATTAAACTTCAGCTGGACTTTTAAACCAATTGAACAAAGACCCAAAGAGTCTTCACGTGCACTTTACTTAGACGAACACAACTTTCCATTATTTCCACTATGTTACTTGGTTATTGAGTAATTGCACCGCATACCTGGCATTGCAATAGGCCTACATATGACCTACATGTACGCACTAGCCTGTCATTTAAATGTCAGTAACTCAAGTAACGAACATTGTAGGAGGGTAGTGTAATAGCCTTTTTGGTTCGTCTGATCAAGATAAATCTTGACGTCACAAAAAGGCACAAAGGTCAAAAGGTCAAATGAGGTCAAGTGAGGTCAAGGGGGGTCATCACGTGCATTTCACTTAGACGAACACAAATCTCCATTACACCACCCCTCTAAAATGTTTCAGTGGCAAGATATCAATAAAACATTACTTTTTGACCTTTTGACCCTTTCCAATTATTTTGGTTAATGTACCAACATTTTCACCTCCTACCAATCTAACTTATCCTAAAATGATGCCACTGCTTGAACAACGGATACTGAGTTACAGCTACTAACAGAAATTCAGTTTTTGGCCTCTGGTGATCACCAGTGACCTTTGACCTCCACCAAAAACGATAGGGCACATCTACTCCACAACATCTACATACATCCCAAGTTTGAAAAAAATTGATCACTCTGTTATTGAGTTATCGCACCACATACCTCGCATTCCAATCCGTCACATACACACACACACACACACACACACATACACACACACACACACACATACATACGCCAAGGTGACTGCATAGGTTCCTTTGTTACACAAGGAACCAAAAATTAACAAGTCCAAAGCCTAACAGCACACAGCCCAGAGGTTGTCTTAAGAGGAATATAGAGGGTCAAGGGTTGATGACATTTCTTATAAACAAAACCCTTTGTAACATACTTAATGTAGAAAATATAACTCAAGCTGGTGTATTCTGTTTCACATGTGTAGCTTACCTGCATGTCACTTGCTTCTGTTTAATTTTAACTGGTCTCCCCCTTAAAGATGGCAAGACGTATAGGTAATAGGTATGAAGGTAAGTGATGATACACACACCATGAGGAAATCAAATTTTCATTTATAGACTCGTTCATGTTTACAAACAAATGGCATCACCACAGACTGACAACATCAGAGAGAAGCACTTACATGACTACACAATGATATGGAGAGTCTAATTCATCTACAGTTTGTGTGCAATTACGACATTGCTGCACATGCAAACCCTAACAAGCATGCCTATTATGTTCATGAGCATGCTCCAGGGCTTGAAATGAGCTTGAAAAGGGCACGACTAAAATGAGCAAAATGAGCAGTCTATGTTGTTTCAAAACACATTTACTGTGAGGCATCACGGCCAATAGAAATGGCACGTCGGCCATGGTCCTCCATTATTTTGAGCCCTGATGCTCTATGCCAACCAGTGGTATAAAAGAGAATGAATCTACTGGAAGGAAAGATTCTACATTGACTTACAGCTGATCATCCCTTTTTCGGAAAATTTTACCATCTTGCTTTGCTAAAATAATATCAACTTCATCTTCTTCAACAACTGGCAGAGATGAAACTTCCTCACTGGCTGAGTCAGGTGTAATGGATGGTGACTTAAATGGTGTCAAGAATAACATGTCTCCATGTCTGAACAGAAAGAGTATCAAATTTCAGTTTTATTTAATTTTGCCATAACATTTCATTGAGGCATAATAAACTCACACAATAAATACTTAAAGGTGACAAATGAAAAAAAAAAAAAGCCTCTACCAACAAAAATGACTTTATATCCTTAATGCGATAATACAGGGAGATAAATGAAAAAAGAAAAGGAAGTTTTTGCAAAGGGTAACAGTACCAAAGAGAAATAAATTCTGCTTATTTAGAAGGCACAAGTTTTCAGGATTACTTCACAAAGTTCACTCAGCTTGATGAAATAATTTTTAGCTAAGGATTGGAATTTACGCTGAGTTCCATCTTTTTTTTTGAGAATTCAGATTTCACTTGGTAAAATAAGAAAGCTTTGAAATGTAATAAACTTATCTCCTCACATATTGCTGTCACATAACTCACAGATTCTATGATAAAAAAAGAAATCTTTTTAACCTTTCCAAAAGCAGTTTACCATTAACACAATATACTTTACCAAAAGTAAATTCATTTGGAAAAATGTAACTTGACCAAATAATTTTCAAATTCTAGTTTATCCTTACACATTCCATAAATTCTACCCTGGACACTTTTAGTTAAAGTGTACCTCAAGTAAGAAAAAATCAAAAATACATTTTGCAGTGCATGAAAAATGAATTCTAACAGTCCAACTGCCATCTTCATAGGACATTCCTGAGCTGAGATATAAAATGTTGAAGTTAATTCACTCAACATAAAATGGTATATTGCACAATAATTTGTGATGTCATTGTTGTACTACTCAAATTGCAACCTTTGTATTTCTTTGTTTTTTGGAAATTCACTACACCTTGTATCAAGTGGTGATAGCAGCCCTCCTTGTTTGGAAGTGATGTAATTAATTAAGCCCTCCTTGTGCAATATGCTATCCAGGCAAACAGGGTGTTCCAGGTCATTAAAACATTTTTAATTTTAAAGGGAAACAAAGCAGATTATGTGAGTTGTACAATAAGCAAGTCACAAATTGTTGTGCAATGGACCAATTTGTTTTACATGGATAACCTTCAACATTTTATATCTTAGCTCAGGAATGTCCTATGGAGATGGGAGTTGGCCTGTTAGAATTCATTTTTATGCTCCTTAAAATATATTTTTGAATTTTTTGACTTGAGGTACACTTTAATACTATTACCATCACCAAGCCATTCTTGCTTGCAAATATCATGTTAGTAGTAAGGGTACTTTTGAGCCAAATCTTTGATATTCCAGTTTTATCTAAAATACTTTTTACTTTGATTATTAACCTGGATGAGCTGGACAGTTCACCATTAACATGAAAGAATTTTTTAACTTTTAAGGACCATGTCAGAGTTTGTGCCCAACTGTCAGCATACTACTTCTTTGAATATTCATTAAAGTACTTACTTGATCTTGGCACTCTTTACTGTAATTTTACTGTTCCTCTTTAGTTGGGTGGATTTATCTCTACTTTTGAAGAGTTCAAAACCATCTACGGGTAAACCACATGCTTCTGCAACCTGTTACAATGAAGAAAATACTGTAGTTCCATTGACCATTCAGAATGCAAAATGTCCATCAAACGTTTGTCAACCGTATCTGTAAGTCTAATCCAGTGAGTCAGAAACTATTTAAATGACAGTACCAAGCAAGTTAACCTTAGCCACTTGATTTTTTTAAGTGATTGCTAAAGCATTCGACAGGTCCACAGCCTTGGTAAGGGCATCTAAAAGTACTGTTGGGACTGCCAATTAACATTTAACATGCAATATGTTGTGATATAAAGACATTTCAATCTTTAAAACAACAGTTTTCCATCTCAGGTACTGTCCTATGTGGTCTTTTCCACTTAAACGTCTATTTTTGCATTGTTAAGCGCTGAACAGTGGTGCCGAGGGAACATTTTGAGTTGACCAATTTTAACCTTTGCAAAATTGGCTCAAGGATGTGAATACACTTTTGTCTATAGAGTTGGAGTATTAGGTCACTTTATATTTATGTGCCATTTTCTCACTTAAGTCACTGATTTATCTACTCACCATAGGAAAGAGCTTGTAAAGTGTTGTAGATGGTACAACATTCAGTCGTTTAGTTCCCTCTGGAGTTTGAATTCGGACGATCTGTCAGGTAAAACAAGGCAATGATCTGTTTAACCTACATTAATAAATGACAAATTAAAACTGGAGAACCAAAGGTAGCAAAAGTTGTAACTGGAGTGATTATCAACAGAACAAGCACAACGAAAAACAAAATGAAAAGACTCACAAACAAGTAACTTTTAAGGAACCATAGAACTAGAATTCTATAGCAGGATTTCCCAAACTAGATACATGATAATCTGGTCATCTGATTTTGGTGTCCATACCAGCTAATTAGGTCAATCCCCAATGTACAGACCTGATGTGCCAATCTGAATGCTATTCCCCAATTTTTGTGTTTAATTCAGATTTGCAACTTATTTTAATGCCTTCCATTATTTTGGGTCCAATCCAGGGAATGGGTGTATGTTTCATTGCGTTTCTTTTATTGTTTTATCGCTTTAATATATATACATAGAAATATACACAAATCCGGACAGAAAGTGATGATCTGATTGTAGTAGGCCATAACTGGGGTCCATCACCCTTAAATCTTTTGATTTCCTTGCTTACCTTTATCATGGATGGTTGTACACTAATTTGTATCTTAAATTCTCCAAGTTCACTAAATATGAGGGTTTGAAATTCATGTAAACAATAAATAAAGATGGTTTTAGGTTGATGGACCCCACTAATGGCGGCCTACATTCACTTAAAACAAGCGCTAGTCGGATTCGTCTATTGAGTGTAAATACAACAAAAGAATCAAAGGACATATAAAAGCGAATGGAAGTACACAAAAACCCTGGGGGGCTTGAAAATGTGCACTCCCTAAGAAAAAAAAAAAATAGAAAGCCAAAAAGCTTAGTAATTCCTTGCAGTATGTTATATTGTAATAATGAACATGGATGCCCACATGACAAGCATGAGATCCCTCACAAATATTGAGGTATACTAGTAAGGTGAAACTTTTTGAGATCATGTGACCCAAAATGACCTTTCACCCTCACTTAAAACAATAGGGAGCAACTACCTAACCAGAATGCAAAAATGCATTGAGGTTTCGATGATACATACATGCTCTTTTCAATAAAATGCAACATTTCTTGTAACAACTGGTGACCCAAAGTGACCTTTGACTCCACCTGTAAGTAACTGGCTTTTCTTTTAACCAAAACATTTCTATGTTCAAAAAGCCAAATTTCATACTGTGCCTTAAGATATTCTGCAAACAAGGTTTTCAGAGTTTGATGCCAGGTGATACCAGATGACCATTGGCCTCCACCAAAAACAACAGGTACAGTACTTTCAACTCACCATAACACATCCACATACTAATTAGGAAATCCATCCACGTTTCCTACCTTGAGATAACCCATTTTGACAAGTTTTTCAAAGTTTGACCGATCATGACCCCAGAGTTTGACCGATCATGACCCCAGATGTCCTTTCACCTTCACAAAAAAAACCTTATACAGACCATCTTCTCACCATAATTCATCCACATACTAATTATGAAATCCATCCACGTTTCGTACCTTGAGCTATCCTAAAAAAAGTTTTTCTAAGTTTGACCCTATGACCCCAAATGACCTTTGACCTCTACCAAAATCAATAGGGTTCTTCCTTACATCATAACCTATCAACATATCAAGTTTGAAATCAATCCAAGCTTCCTATCTTGAGATATTATGTAAAAAAGGTTTTCAGGATTTGTCTCCTTCTGACCTCAAATGACCTTTGACCTCCACCAAAATACATAGGATTCTTCTTTACATCATAATGCATCAACATATCAAGTTGAAATGAATCAAAGTTTCCTACCATGATGTATCATGTAAACAAGGATTTCAGGGTTTGACCCCATGTGACCCCAAATGACCTTTGACCTCCATCAAAATATATTGGGTTTTTCCTTACATCATAACGCATCAACATATCAAGTTTGAAATTAATCCAAGTTTCCTACCATGATGTATCATGTTAACAAGGATTTCAGGGTTTGACCCCATGTGACCCCAAATGACCATTGACCTTCACCAAAATATATAGGATTCTTCTTTACATCATAATGCATCAACATATCAAGTTGAAATGAATCAAAGTTTCCTACCATGATGTATCATGTTAACAAGGATTTCAGGGTTTGACCCCATGTGACCCCAAATGACCTTTGACCTCTGCAAAAAACAATAGGGAACATCTCCTGACCATATCGCATCTACATACCCAAAAATGAAATCTATCCAAGTTTCCTATCTTGAGATATTGTGTTAACAACATTTTCAGACTTTGACCCGTTGACCCCAGACGACCTTTGACTTCCATCAAAAACAATAGGCACCATTTCCTGATTATAACCCATCAACATACCCCAAATATAAAATCTATCCAAGTTTCCTATCTTGAGATATTGTGTTTACGAGCTTTTCAGACTTTGACCGCTCGTGACCTGAGATGACATTTGACCTCCACCAAAATCAATTGGGTTCTTCCTGACATCATAACGCATCAACATATCAAGTTTGAAATTAATCCAAGTTTCCTACCACGAGATATTGTGTAAACAAGGATAGGGAACATCTCCTGACCATATCGCATCTACATACCCAAAAATGAAATCTACCCAAGTTTCCTATCTTGAGATATTGTGTTAACAACATTTTCAGACTTTGACCCCTGGTGACCCAGATGACCTTTGACCTCCACGCAAAACAATAGGGACCATCTCCTGACTATAACGCATCAACATACCCAATACAAAATCTAACCAAGCTTCCTATCTTGAGATACTGTGTTAACAACATTTTCAGACTTTGACCCCTGGTGACCCCAGATGACCTTTGACCTCCACGAAAAACAATAGGGACCATTTCCTGACTATACCGCATCAACATACCAAGTATGAAATCTACCCAAGCTTCCTATCTTGAGATATTGTGTTAATGAGATTTTCAGACTTTGACCCCTGGGGACCCCAGATGACCTTTGACCTCCAAGAAAAACAATAGGGACCATCTCCTGACCATAACACATCAACATACCAAATATGAAATCTACCCGAGCTTCCTATCTTGAAATATCGTGTTAACGAGATTTTCAGACTTTGACCCCTGGTGACCCCAGATGACCTTTGACCTCCACGAAAAAACAATAGGGACCATATCCTGACTATAATGCATCAACATACCAAATATGAAATCTACCCAAGCTTCCTATCATGAGATATTGTGTTAACAAGATTTTCAGACTTTGACCCCCCGGTGACCCCAGATGACCTTTGACCTCTGCAAAAAACAATAGGGACCATCTCCTGACCATAACGCATCAACATACCTAAATATGAAATCTACCAAGTTTCTCATCTTGAGATATCGTGTTAACAACATTTTCAGACTTTGACCCCCTGTGACCCCAGATGACCTTTGACCTCCACGAAAAACAATAGAGACCATCCCCTGACTATAATGCATCAACATACTAAATATGAAATCTACCCAAGTTTCAGTTTCCTATCTTGAGATATCGTGTTAACAAGACTTTCAGACTTTGACCCCTGGTGACCCCAAATGACCTTTGACCCCCACCAAAAACAATAGGGTTCTTCCTCTCAATATGGGCTATCTATGCACCAAGTTTGAGAACCATCAGAGTTTCCCTTCTTGAGATATTGTGTTAACAAGCAAAGTGTCACAAACACACACACGTACACACACACATACACACACACGCACATACACACATACATACACATACACGCCATCATGAATGCATTGGTTTCTCTTATCATCGAAACCAAAAATGTCATGTCTACAAGGTTTTACCTTTTTGTGACCCCAACCCTTGACCTCTACAAACAAGAGAAATCTCCCACAGTTATGATGCTGGTAAACTATGTTGTCTAATAACTTGATAAAGAGGTATTTTTAAAACATGCTCGTTTAAATCAAAATTTAGGATATTGAGGATAGCTCTCTATGTAATGATGTCTCTATGATCCAAAAAGTTGACTGCATTGAGGTTAGTGTTACAACAAGCCCTAATCCTAACAGTCATCCATACATTGGAACATACAGCAGAGAAAGAAACACCCTATCACAATACCATTTTCCTAACTCAAGATATCTCACTTTAAAGATTGGTTGTTTTTGTTGAAAAATATCTCTGCATTTCAACAAAGTCACAGAAAGTTAAGTAATGTGGGCACATTGCCTCAGATTCCTTTTGTTTTGCTTTAAAATTGAACATCCTGTTTGTCCTTGTAATTTGATAGGGTTGGAATGTTTGAATATCATTTCCTGTAGATCTAGCATCACCGTTCACCATATGTAGAGTACAACCAACAATGCTGTTTAATATTGCCTGCAGCAGCATCATTTTATAAATAAATTGACTACCATGTAAAATTAATGTGCCACGATGACATCACAGACTTCCATGTTGCCTCAAATCCCAAGAAAAAAATTGCATAACTTTAAAAAGTTGAATCTGATGACTGCTATATGCTATTGAGAGGCAGTTTTCACCTTCTGAAAAAGAAAATTTTTCTGCATATTTGGAAAATAGTGAATTTTGTCTCCAGAATATGCCTTAAATGTGACCAAGTCACATAAATTATCAAATTTTGGGCCTCTTAAAGGCATATTCTGGAGACAAAATTCATTACCTTCAATATATGCAGAAAAATTTTCTCTTTCAGGATGTGAAAACAGCATCTCAATAGCATAAAGTGTTCACAAGATACAGATTTTCAAAGTAATTCAGTTTTTCTTTAGATTTGGTGCATCATGGCTAATCTGTGATGTAATCATAGCACATTAATTTGACATTGCATTCAATTTACTTATAATATTGATTCTGCTGCAGGCAATATTAAGCAACATTGTTGGTTGTACTCTACATATGGTGAAGGGTAATGCTAGATCTACAGGAAGAGATATTTAAACATTCCAACAGTATTGAATTTCAGGGACAAACAGGACATTCAATTATAAAGAAAAACAAAAGGAATTTACGGCAATGTGCCCACATTACATAACTTCCAGATGCTTTGTTGAAAAGCAGAAAGGTAAATACCTAATCTTCAAAGTGAGATATCTTGAGTTTAGGAAAAAGGTATTGAGACAGGATTTGAAGGACATGGTGTAGAATATTTTTGCTTTTCTTAAAACACCCAGGTGCAAAGCCACCAGAATATGCCTTTAACTATTACAAATAAAATATTATAATTTACATACATGTACAGAAGGTAAAGGTCTCTTTGTTTTATGTGTAACTATAGTGAATGTTTCTTGAGTTGGTCAGTACCTTGAGTCAGCCACTGCTTATAAAAAGTACCAGTGGGGTTTTTCAACCTTTAAATAATCAAATTCCACCAAAAAACTCAAGACAAAATGACTGGCTAAAAATCTGTCACAAATTTAAATATAGACCCATTTGTAGGAGGAAATTTGCTCAGTCTAGTCTTTATCTTACATTCCTTCAGTAAGACTTCAGACAGGACTTAAAAAAGTCATAACATCCTTCTCTGATTTACTGATAGGAATATTATTATTATTATTCTTCTTCTTCTTCTTCTTCTTCTTCTTTCGGATCATGGTGACACAACCAAAGGACATTACTACACCACATATGCGTCAGGGGTGCCCTAATCTCTAATAAAACTAGTAATGTATTGGACAGGGTCCTTGTGACTATCCATACCATCTATCACAGTGGCAGGAAGATTATTCCAATCTTTCAGAGTATTGGGGAAAAACTATATTTATAACAATTGGACCGAGGAAAAAGTTGACAAAAGTGATGATTGTGCATCCCCCGAGTTTTCCGGATTGGGTATCTAAGTCTATCCATTGGAATATAAGCCTTTCCTAAAAACCTTTCACGAAAAAAAATGAGTCTATTCTACTTGCGATGCTAGCCTGGGGAGATCTTGGTCCTTCAGGATAGCTGTCATCAACCCTGGCTCCACGAAAATCAGAACTTATAAAACGAGCCAATATCCTCTGGATGTTTTCAAGCTTATCACGCAAGTAGGACTGATGTTGACCCCACACGCAACAAGCATACTCCAAAAGAGTCCAAAGGAGACCCTTACATGCAGCTAGCTTCACATCCCGGGAGCAGAAAGATAGGTTTCTACAGAGAATTCCCAAAATCTTATTGCCTTTGTTGCATATAGAATGAATGTGCCAATCCCAGTTTAGGTCGTGGGAAATCGTGACCCCAAGGTACTTTATGGAGTCAACCTTAGCTAACTTGACATCATTCAGGGCATGACATCAAGCTAGATAAGCTTGACATCTCATAGGAGATTTTGCTCCTATGAGTCAGCACAGGAGCAAAATCTGAAGCAATTTCCCTAAGGTTCCAAGGGGATGATATCAGGTCCAACAGCATCATTTTTACTAAGGCCTTTTAACAATTTTTCAACACCATGGGTAGATATGGTAATATCAGCCATTCTATCCCAAGTTGGTCTGCAGAATGGGATGACACTAAGCAAAGTTGTTGTAAATACACTTGTGGATTGAGGGTTGAAAGCACAGGCCTTTAATATCCAGGTCAGTAGTCACTAATTTGCCATTTGGGTCATTCCATGTCAAATCACCGGAGGCTGTTGCTCGACCGACTCAAAAAATTCCCAAAATATTTGTATGTGTAGACAGTGATGAAAGAAGCATATCCTGAAAATTTTGGCGAAAATTCCTCAAATTTGGACCGAATTAAAATTCGTTGAAATTTCGCAAATCAGTGGCAAAATGACATTTTGGCATTTTTGTCAATTTTGAGGACCAATTTCTCAGCAAATGCATAACCCACCATCCCTTTAATGATATAAGCATAATTAAACTATCCCATACAACAGGTTTCTGTAATATGAAGCTTTTCAAATGTTGTTTTGTGGAGTTACGGCATCCTAAAGTGCTCCAAATTTGCATTTTTTGACAATCTTCGTCACATGATTGGCCAAGTTTAGGGATCAATATCTCTGTAAGTGTAATACCCAGAGCCCTGTAATTTCTGGAGATACAGTAGTTGTCTGGTACACAAAGAACCTTCTTTTGTTTCAATTTGAAGAAATGTTGCCTTAAAAATGCCATTTTTTACTGAATTACCGTACACAGAGAATTTTGGGGGGCACAAATATCACTGACAGAGATATGGAAAGTCACTGTATTTTTGGTTATTTATTTGGTTTACAAAGTTTATGCAAAAATATCTTGTGGCTGAGCCAAAAGCAATGTTCACATTATGTCTTCCTCTTTGTGCTCTATTTTGGTATTGTTTGGATTGAAAAATCTGTAGAAAATACACCTTGAAATGTAGGTGGCATACTTGGTTTTCATGTTGTGTGAAGGGTATGCATGGCAGGTTATTTGAACATTGCAATCACATTGCAATTACATGCTGCACTGGCATTTAGAAGGCAGTGATCGACTCATGATAACTTACTATGTACTAGGCTTATCATGAGTTGATCACCTGATAAAGTTTGTTACCACAAAAATATGAAAACATCTACAAAAATTGATAAAACTTGACAGGAATATCTTTTAATATGTCTTCTTCTTTGGGCTCTAATTTAACAAATAACTTTGTTTTTCTCTGAAAACAAAATAAGAGTTTCAGCGCCCTCTTTTAAGTTGGGAGTTGTTTAAAATGATGTCATTTCTGGGGACTGATTCTAAATTAGTACTCTTCTTTGTGCTATATTTTGGTGTGTTGTTTGGACTGAGTAATTTGTAGAAAATGAATCTTGACATGTAGCAAATGTGCAAGTAGCAATGCTCATGAAGTAATCATAAGTTGATCACTTCATAAAATAAACAAATTAAATCCTACAAATTACCACATTTAGGGCCAGATTTTGACAAAATAATACAGAAAAATCTCCCTTCTATCAGAATTCTTGCTTAAAACTTCATGGAAGACATTCTCATCATCATTTTTAATAAATTTACTTAAAAATTAGGCCAGATCATACAATTTATTCTTTTCGATGAGGATGCCGAAAGAGTTTAAGGCCTATCCTAAAATTTCATTGTTGTCTTGTACTTCGATCTGAAATTTAAATAATGATATTTTTAACATAGCCTAGCCTAGGCCTACAGTAGCCTAGGCCTAGCCTAGGCCTAAGATGTAAGACTAAGACTTTCAGTTTCAGCCCCAAGATTTGAAGAGGTGGAAAGTAACTAGGGCTGTGACGGTTAATCGGTTAACCGACCGACTCGTCGGTTACTCGTGCGTCATTCCTCTTCATAGATTAACCGTTTTTGTATTGCCAATAACTCAGTCGCCGCGGGGTGGCTTTGTTGGTAAACTGTTACACAAAGATCGCGCAACAAACAGTGTCAGTTTCTCACAAATTATCGCTCGAACAATAACTGTAAAAAGAGTTTTAAAATCGGCCGCTCGATTGAACGGATTAATTCCGCGGCAGCTCCCCGAATTAAGTACATTATGATGAGTGACAAGTGGCGCACCCATTGTTACTTTCGTTGGCAGAACTTCGTGTGCTCGTCTCCTAATCCCTTCAATAGCAACACCCAAGCACAACTTTAGAAATTAGCGGCATGTTTGAGAGATTACCAAGGGAAAAGAATGCCACAAGACAAGCAGGGAGCTGTAACAAAAGTGACCAAGCCCTGTATTTCTATGGCAATAAAACCTCCGCGAGACCCATGATTTGGGCACAAAAGTATATTTGAATAAGCCTTCCCACTGTAGCTAATCGAAATATTTTATCATGCTACACCTCCGTAAATTTCATTATTTTTCATTGTTAGTGGCAGTATTTGGAAAAAATTTAACCCGTCAAAAATACGATCGTAAGTACCAGATAATTCTCGCCATTTTGTTTGTTTGCTCAATATCATATAAAATGGAACATTCCATGTTGACTTTTATGAATAAGCATACGCAGTTCGTTGAACCTACTGGGTTGTAGTTGCGATAATGTACTGTACTGTAGAAGTCAACCCTACGATGCACGTAAAAATAACGATCTAATTTTTAGCGGTCTTGGACAGCAAAAAATGGACTCGATTAACGTTATCTTATGGTTTCTTTCTGATATAAATATCCCCGTAATTTTGCCACTTCTTGTCCAAACCTTACCGCCTTGTTTCAAAATAATCAGCAAATGAAATGCACTTAAGTCAGACCCCCAAAAAATCCAAGTACGCAGAGATTTGTGCTGCCGTTTCTTGGTGAATTTAGCACGGGGCTTGGCCGGCTGCAAGGGCGAGCTATGTAAGCCTGGGAAGTGCGATCGTCATAACGCAAACTCAATGGGGAAATTCGTTCGGAGGTCTGGTATTTTCACACACTAAATCCCATAGGCGATGGCGCGAGTTGCGATTGGCTGGCTCAGGATCAATGTATTTGAACCAATCACAATGCAGAGGCAATTCAAATTTTGCAATAGATCGTGTGCATATGATGTCACCGAGCAAAACATGGTCCCTTGTTTAGTGGTAAAAACGGATACGCACGCAAGTCTACTGCATGCAAGGGACCACGTGCGTAATTGTTTACGTTCGGAACGACGTCATATGATCACATTCCATAAGTCCTACTGTAAATAACTTTACGGTAGGAATGCTGGGAATTCCTTAATTTATGCAGGAAAATAGGGCTTGGTTGTGCTGTTTGCGGCTGGTGGGCTGTTTACAGTGCAGTTGTACAGATCGCTACTATGACATACACGTGAGCGCTGTACATGTATTGAACACTGCATCGCAAGCAAGCTGCATCAAAACAGCGGCGTGGGAGTGTTTCATGAAATAACTGACAATATAACATAGGGTCAGGCGGGAATACAACAGTTGGTGGAATGTTAAAAAGTGCACGTGGTCTGAAGAAAGCTTCAGTAAATGCGGGATGGGTTTTTACTGTAAAATGATGATGTAAACTCAGCGCAAAATACCAACATTTTTGCCACATACTTACATGGGCGAACATGACTTACGGCGCCATTTTAGACTTGCACTTTCCTGTACAAAAGTGATGGCGCTCTTTGGAAATGTTGACTTTTTGTTGTTGTGCGAACATTACGTCATTTTCGGTTACACGGTTAACCGCCGGTTAATAAAATCGGTTAAACGGATAGTGAATTAACCGAAAATGCACAGCCCTAAAAGTAACAGGCAGAAACTATGGAGGGCGGCAACTAACGGAACCCCTGCTGCAGTGTCAGTGTTATATCGTTCGAGCTGAAAATCAAAGGACCAGCCTAGCTAGGCATAACTGATCAGTGTAAGCTAGTGTAGCTAGTGTCACTGTTACTGTGTTACTTAGGTGTTAGGCCCTAACGTTAGGCCCAACGTTAGCTTACTTGAACTGCTGCGACTAAAAAAGAGGAAACATCCCCAAAGGGGTGACCTCGGAATAAATAATCAAAGATAACATGGGACGGACCAAAACAAATCGAAAGATACACACCATTGAATTCCCTGCCATTTTCGCAAAAGTGTAGGCCTATCTTTAATTAAATGCTCGTTTTCAACGATACGTTGCGTTCGATTCACAGTGCTAGAAACAATGACTCAACACAGTATATTTTGTACGTGTTTTGCAATAATGGCTAATTTTTTTTTTACATTGATTGGAATGCCCGAGTAGATTTTTTAGGTTTTAAACATGTTTCAAAATAATGATATTCTTTACAGTGGAGGTTAGGATCGCACAAATAAGGGGACATTGACATTTTTCCATCATCCGGTGTTGAATTAAAAAAAAATATTATCGAAAAGCTGTCAAACGTTTAGGAATTAGTTGTGTTTATTAAAAGCGGTTCATTTGTCCATTGTAATTATTTGGCCCTTCTTACCTTAGGAAAAACAATTTCAATTTTACTTTCTTTTACAGGATTATTGCATTTGCACTTTTTTAGAATCTTTAAATTGTGTTTGAAAATCAGGATTAGGGTTATATTGTAGATCATAGTCACTAGAGGAAGGGATATGTGGCAAATTCTTTTATGAAAAGGTGTCAGCATTACAAAGGAAACTGGCATTTTGGAATTAAAGGGCCAGTAGCGCCTCTATGGAACGCCAAATAAACAAGTAACGTTCAAAAATGTAGCCAGCGAAGGAGCAAGGAGTCTGACAACTCACTGGAAGGAGATAGTAAATAGCGCTCCTCAAATATTTTACCACACCTACGCAGTCTACAAACCTTCTTCCGATTTCCAAAATTAACAGGTTGCGGGCTATAAATGTACCGAGATCATCATCGCATTAAAAAATCAAGCTTAAAGTAAAAATGTCAAATCTCAAGAGCAATTGCCCAAACTTATTTTGAAGCGACAACTGCAAAACTCACTTTTTATCTTATGTAGGGAAATATTTTATGACTTCAACAACATTGTATCTTCAAGATAAACCAAACAGTTGAACTCAGTAAATTTGACTTCCATGGAGAAAATACATTGTCACATGACTCTCAAGAGCCAATCACGAAATAGGACAGTCTACTATACTAATATTCAAATTTGGACGACTGTGCTCTCTATTTTATCAATAGCACATCCGTTCACAACTCTGGTTTCTCTATATAGTCGTCAATTTTGACACCCCAAAGTCTCACCATATTTGATGATGTTCATACGTTCATGTACTGATTTCATACGTTCATGTACTAAATGTATACGTTCATCAGTACATGTACGTATGAAATCAGTACATGAACGTAAGCAAACAGTACATGAACGTATGAAATCAGTACATGATCGTAAGCAGTTAGTACATGAACGTGTACTTTTATTACGTCACATTTCGGTGAGCCTTTTGGCGGACTTCTGGTATGCAGAAAGGCTCACTCTGTATGGCGTGCGGAAGAGACAATAATAACATGGTGATCTTACGTTTTTACATAGACCTATTTTCAAATCGCAATTACAATGAATTGTGGGATATAGTTTTGGGTGTGCGTCAATTTTCACCATAGTAAAATGCCATTGACAAAAATGACAAACACCAAAACTCTATTTCACAATCCTTTGTAATTGCTATTTGGAAATAGGTCTATGTACAACGTGTGTTTTTAGATGTACAACGTGTGATTTTACGTGTACATTGTAACATTTAACATGATCAACTTATTGTTTTAGTACATGATGGTGTAAATTTACATCATGTTCGTATGAAGTTAGTACATCATCGTACATTTTAGTACATGAACGTGTATTTTTAGAACGTCATCATATTTGGTGATCCTTTTAGCGTGCCATAGTCAATATGCAATTTTGAGGCCGATCGATTCCTTAGTAGCCTGAACTAGTTGTATGCTGTAGCATGAGACAATGTCATCTTAGTTGTCAAATCAATGAAAGTACTCACTAAATCAAAGAGATTGCGTTATGTTTCCACCAGAGAGGCTAAGGTGATACTATATTACAACAAAACTGTCCTCGAAATGAAGATTGTAGAAAAAATAGGATAACATTAGCAAGGACGGATCCAGGAGTAGCTATAAGGGGAGCCTGGGGCGGGTTGATATGTACACAAAAGGTGCACTTCGAGGACGAAGCACACAAGTTTCTTTGTGTGTGGACCAGGGACTCACTAGCGAAGCCAGCGGGGGGGGGGGGGGCAGGGGGAAGAGTGCCACCCCCACCCCCACCCCCACCCCCACAGAAATTTTGGGGACGCGATGGGCGATGTTGAAAAAATGAAGGGGAGCCAACAAAAAAAAATTAAAAAAACAAAAATAAATGGCAAGAGGAGGGAGGGAATCGGGGGCATTTTTTACAGTTTTTCGGGGGGAGGGGGCTCTTAGTCGTTACGATAAAGTATGCAGTCCCCGACGGCGACTAGTCTCCCCGATGATTTACCTGTTTTTTGCTCTCAAGGGACAATTTCCCTAATAAGAACCCCAAATTTTCGGCGCGCTACGCCCGCTGTAGATTCGCTCCAGTTTTTTCAATACTTCCATTCCACATATCTAGAGAGTGTAAGTCCTCTCAACCTTACCAAGTAACTGGTAGGAAGAGTACACAGGTTATGCAGAGGTCGTAAATTTTATCCCATATCACAAAGCCTATTGCTGTTCTCGTGTGTGTGTCATGCGATAGGTCAGATGGTGAGCCACTCACGGAGCATAGTTTGGCTATTTTATCGGGTATTCCAGGTGGTTTCGACACAATGTATGTTATCCCCGATACGGTCTACAACCCCCACAGTTTCTATTTTTTTCTTTTTGTTCTTAATGATTACATAGGCTATGTTATTTTTGTAAGCCCACCAAAAATTTCGCGCGCTTTGCGCGCTTTGCAATTTCACGATTCAGACTCAAAAGAACATTAACTCGGCTTTTAAAATATTAAGTAACATTGTGCAAAATGTGCCCAAAGCTGCAATGACATGGGATAGTTAGGCTCCTTCATACCACCCCTCGACATAGGGGCTGTCGGAACTTGTGGTCGCTGGCATGGCCCGCCCCCTGTCGGGGATAATCTGTCGCCTTCTCATGGTCGGTTTAGTTACTTTGGCTTTCACAAGAGTTATTTCTGCGATAAAACCCAAAATGTCCGGTACGCTTTGCACACTCTTCCTCAGTTCCGTTACCTAGAGCTAATAAAGTACAAACCCTTCCCATCTTTTCATGTAAATTAATAAGTAGAATAAATGGATCAATGTTCATGTCGGGAATTTCATCTCATTTCGCTAAACTTAGTTAATTATATCTTGTGTCAGTTGTGCGGTCCGGACTCGAAGAAGAAAGTACAATATAATTTGTGTCCGATAGGGCCCAAATGCCGGGACAATTTATTGACCTATATAAGATTTAAATAAGTACAGATTCTTTTCAGTGTACTAAACCAAAAAATTTATGCTCCCTTGTCCACGGTTAAATCAGTGCGGAAATATCTTCCTCTAGCATATACAAATTTGATGTCGTGTATGGCTCGCAATGGCAGGTATAGTGCACAGGTTTTCTTCAAACCTCCCTCACCAACTCATCGACGGCATCCTGGCTGTCGGGGCTTGGGTCGCTACCGACCCTGACCCTCCCCCGTTCGGAGAGTGGCCCTTCGTCGGGCAAATCCTGGCACCAAGCCTGGAGGGAAGTCACATTTTTCCAGTTATGACTTGTATATGTGTAATGAAGCAATGAACTAGAACTGGAAGCTGCATTTTTTGGAGAGCGGCAACTATTTTGGAGGGGCGGTCAATTTCACTAGGAGGATGTGTCGGCCCTCTAAAACCCCCTGTGGAAAACTCTGGAATCTAGTATAAAAAGAACAAAATATAGCACCATATTGCACCTGTCTCTTCGAGACAGCAAAACATTCCAAAAGGGGAAGGTGAAATCCAGGGAGACAGGCCCGTGGTCAGGGGGTTCAGGGGGTTCGCACTTAGTCCCGCTCATACCTAATTTTTTTATTTTTAATTTTTCTTTATTTAAATGGAGTTTTGGCGTTTGTCAGGGCAAAATGTCAGTTCCGCTGGTTTAGCCAACTAAATGTAAGCCTTATGAGAAGCTGTTTTGTTCCAGTGCGACACAATTCCCTAGGGCCCCATTGACTCGTACCG
The DNA here is from genome assembly GCA_037179385.1 of Holothuria scabra. Classification (NCBI taxonomy): domain Eukaryota; kingdom Metazoa; phylum Echinodermata; class Holothuroidea; order Aspidochirotida; family Holothuriidae; genus Holothuria; species Holothuria scabra. The sequence goes on from CM074184.1 coordinate 35,231,405, forward strand.
AGTAACCCTCTTACAGTCACACACTAACCCTGCTAACTCTCGAGGGAATAAGAAAAACATTGATACAAGATTGAAAATGTCCAAAAATTCCAACTTAGGTGTTCACCAGATCGCTCAATTTTGATGTAAAATTGCAAAATCTCCTTGGGGCGGGAGGGGGGAGACCCACACCCTCTCCCCGTTCGGTCGCTCGACTCCTCACTTGGACGCTTCGCTCCCTCAAGAAAATGCCGCACCCCAGTGGCGGCGATGAAAAATGAAAAAGTTTGGGCTAAAGGTATATTCAGCCTCTCGATATTTGTCAAGTGCTCCAATTAAGAAGCGGGGAGAATTTCGAAGTTGGGCTGAACATATTATTGCTTAGAACACTCGGGAAGTGCCGTTTCCGGCCATCTGAGGGGTTTGTAAAGCCAAAAATTTACTGGTACGCTCCGCGCCAATCGATGGTAGAGCTCCGCTTAGAAACATGTATTAACATTTTTCATAGATTGATTTTTTTTTTTGCATTAATTGAGAAAAATCAAAAATGAGATCCATATTTCCAGGCTGGGAACATGCAGCATAAAACACTCGGGTAGTGCCGTTTCCTGCCATCTGAGGGGTTTCTAAAACCAAAAATTTTCTTATACGCTCCGCGCCAACTGATGGTGGCGCTTCGCTTAGATAGTCCTGTCGGTCAAGACTGGGGACGATGAGTCGACTTTGCCCCCCCCCCCACAAGAAAATCCTGGCTACGCCCCTGGGGCAATGCATAAGGGCCATAAGTTTTTTGGGCCATAACTTAAAAAACCACATCCCTTATCGCTGTGGTACTTTTTTCAGTTAAACTGAAGGTATGGCTGCATTAATTTGACCCACAATTTAGACATCTGAATGAGCGATCAGTTAGGTTACTCTTGGTATGTCAGAGGTCATAGCTTTCATCAAGGCTATAAGATTCTTCATTCGTTGGGTGTTTTCCTTTTGGATAATGTAGCTCTTGTTCGGTGGGCGGGTAAAAATTTCGCTAGTGTATATTGAAGTATACCTCACGGCTAAAATTTCAAAACATATATTAGAGATCATGAAAAATAAATCCAAGCAGTCCAACGCCTATCTTCATAAGACATTACTGAGATGATATATAAATTGTTTAAGTTTATTCACTCAAGTTAAAATGATACGTTGCTCAATAATTTGTGGTGTAATTGTTGTTTTATGTACTTTTTTATTATGAAGGTTACTGCACCTTGTACCAAAATCATGTGATAGCACTCTTACTCTTATGGATTTATGTAATCAATTAAGCCCATCTCTGTACAACATGCTATGGAAGCAAACAGGAAACATTCAAGGTCATTAAAACATTTTAACAAAGCCAGATGATGTGAGTTACATATATGTTAACAAGAAAGTCACAAATTAATGCGCAATAAACTATTTTGTTTAAGGGGAAATATTGCATTTAAAATGCTCCAACATAGCGTTAAAAGTAAATAGCACTAGCCGACCATTTTGAAATCACTCGGTCTCAGCAATAAAATCCACCAATAGCTTCATCTCCTCAAAATATTATGCACAAGAAGAGTTATGGAAGTTTCATCTTTTGAAATCTTGAAAGTTTGGGTGTAAAAATTATTCTTTCTAAGGGAAACTTATTTCTTGAAAAGAGGGCTATCATGCTGCCTTATTATTTATCACTCTTTGCCAATAAATATTGGTTTTAAAAGAATGAAATTTTCTTGTAAACCAAACGCAATATTTCCCTTTAATTAATATGTCAATAATGGAACAGGTATGACAATGGGAATTGGATAAAAAAGATTCAGTTTGCATCCTCTGAAATATATATTCTAAAAATTCTATCCTTGAGCTGGCACTTTAAATGTTGAAAGTTACCAAGTTATATTACTGAATTTTTTCCCCACTAATTTATCAATTTCTTTTTTACGTCTACATTATCTTGTTTGTTTTTCAGGGTCAAATTATACACGCCTCACAACTTATATACCGCAAATATCCTACAAAATTAGCGGTTAAAATATGATTCTTTCATTCCCCTTTTCGAGTTTTATTTATCAAAACTTTTTCCTGGTCGCCTTAAGAGGAGAGGTCTCCCGGTTGCTCCCCTCTGGATGCCCCCTCGAACATTAGTCATATGTACCAAAGTTTTCGTGGTGAGTTTTCAGTCCCACCATAGCTGCTAGTTGTTGTGCCAAGGAATTGCAGCTTTAAAAATATACACTTCCCTTTAACCTCCATACAAGATACCAGTAATTCACAAAATCATTATGACGAGAGCAAACGTTTTCCAAACTGAGACTGCTATCACCGCCTTGCATCTGTATTCCCAAGTTGCAAGAGTTAAAAAAGGCTCACTTGAATGTGAATTGATTGTAGATACTCATAAGGGGACTTGAATATGTTTTTTTTTTTAGATTTACACTCTACAAACAAAAGAGTGAAGTATAGTCACTCTATGAAAGAGTGAAAAGTGTGAATCCACTCCATTAGAGGGTTAATTCACGCCAAGAATAGTGAATTTCACTCAGTTCGAAAAGAGTTAAAATTCACTCTCAACGAGTGTCTGCAGGGATCCGACACTTCTTTAATAGTTGTCCTTTGTTGTCACTCCATCAAAAGTGAAACTTCGCTCGCTTTGGAGTGATTTTCACTCTTTTGGGAGTGAATTTCGGCTCTTTGGGGGTGATCTTTATAACTTTTTTTACTCGATTCATTTTTAGAGTGTACCCCTCACCCAATCTACCGTATTCCTTGCCCAACGAAAAATTCCTGTTAGCGCCACTGAAAATCTTCGCAGCAATAAGAAGCAAAAAAAAAAAAAAAAAAAAAAAAAAAAAGACAACCCATTTCCATGCAATTTACCAAACTGATGACTCATTTTCAGACTGACAGATAGATTTTGATGGTCATCGGGTCATGGCACTCATCTGGCGGTCTTGGAGCAATTAAAGCCTGAATAAAAAAAAAAAAAAACATAATAAAAGTGTTCAATGCAAATTTGATGCTCTCTTTCAAGAATGTGTCAAAGATTTTACTTCACTCATGACCATTATCATAAGGTTGATATCTTTGAAAAGCTACCTACAAAGATAGCACCATTTTATATCCAATTAACAGAGAAGAAAGAAATCATTTTCAACAAACACTTCCGCACAAGGTCCGTATCTACCCTATAAAATGACAAAGGGAGTACCCAACATTCATAAACAATTACTGCAATGGGGTCAAAATTATTTCGGCGTGTCGAAGACAGTATAAAATATGTATGATAATAATTGAAGATGCGGGAGAAAATAAGTGTTGCAGCCCCCCTCCCCCACTCCTACTTGCATTAATATGTTTTCAATCAAGAGCACTAGTCTAAAAATTTAAAGAAAAAAATCGTCTGGACTGAATTTCACTTATCTCTTTAGAGAGGCATTAGGGAAAGTTGTGTTAGCATATTCTCTTGAAGACATAAGTGGTTTTTGTCATTATTTTTTTTCTTATTCTTGGATCATTTGGGGGAGGGGGTCAACCCCTGGAACCCCTGGCTACTCCAATGGTGTTTGCAAGTTAATTTTAATAAGCCCGTGATATTATTCGTGCCATGTGCACCGCATTCGACCCTTACCATGTTTATTGGCAGAACAAAACTGGCCTACTTAAACTTGAGAGGAAAATGTAAAATTATTTACAGGAGGAATGTGGAACATTCAAAAATTGAATCAAAATCATTTGGACGCGTGAATACAAGGTGAAATACAGTACCAATATTAATAGAGGAATGGGACAAGAATTTATGTAAAGAAGAACCTCTTGACATGTTGTTATGGAAAAATAAAGGTTGCTCGGACAAAAGAGTGTTTCTTAATAGGCGTATGGAAATACAATTAATGAAATTATCACTCCATCAACAGCACTATACCAAAATGGGTATATACAGTACGGTAAAATATCTTTTTTTAAATGCGTGGTTCTCAGTAAGAGACGCTAAGGTACATTTATTTTCAATTACGTTTCTTGCATATAATTTACGGACAAATCGAAGATTATATCTCATGAAACTCAAAGAAAGCTCGTCATGATTTTTTTCTGCCAAACTTATTTCAAGTTGGAATTGTCATGAGTTTCCTCTTGTTTGGTGGATGTTGAAAATATGTTTGTATTTTCGAAAAAATGTCTTTTTTAATCAGTTACTTAGGCATTCTTTCAACTCTTTAATTGATAATTCGAAATCTTACATTTTTCAACTTGTAAGCCAGGAAATGAAATTCCAAATATCTTTGAGTTTGAGAAATATTCAAATTTGCTTTGGAGGTCGACAAGAAGATCTCTATGAGTAAAAGGTATATCACGTATAAGGAATTGAATGATGCTTTTCAAAATATTCATTTTTAATTAATATTTTATTGCTATTTGTCTAAATAAATCAAAGGATGGTCCGAGAGAAATTGATAGTTTATTTGTTGTTATGATGATGATTTATGATTTGTATTAATGATCCGATTGCACAAGAGAAAGAAATGTAACAAAATGTGGTTGAAAAAAGTTGTTATGGAAAGTTACTCATTTAAGTTACAGAGACGAAAGCTTTAAGCTTTGAACTGAAATGATGATTGCACACTCAGTTGCGCAGCGTATGCTTTCTTTTCTTTCAGAACTTAAAGGGGATGAGGGCGAGCACCAAAATCTTCTCTCTTAATTTTAAAGATTATCATTACGGACCAATCTGAAATTTCAATTGAAAATGAAATCTAATAAATTAAAAATCAGTGATCTTATTCCACTGAAAATAAATCTCAATTGATTGAAAATTTTAGATTGGTCCCTAACTTTTCTTTTCAGAGTGAACATTGTCATATTAGGCTAGTGGTATGTAGTATGGTGCACTCTCCATGACCTTTAACAGACGCCATCTTGTTGGTTACGAGCAACTCTCCCTTCCTTTTGTCCTAGATCTCCAGGGCCATTCCTGTTTCCCGTCACATGTTACCGGTGAACATGACATGTTACTTCATCTCAGTTCTACGTGTACGCTGTAACCCATATTTTCAAGGTGTGGCCAATTTCACCCTCTACAGCCTCCTCGTTGGTCATTAGATCAGCATACTCATTTATATTCATTTAATTTGGTGTGTCTTAACTTTTGACCAATCGGGGCTGCAATTAGTATTAGGATCTTCCCACAACCCTCGTGGCTTTGAAGTAGGAGATAAGCTCCCAGCCCGCAAGCTGCACACTCATGCAACAGACCTCGAAGCAGAAGCATGTAGTCATTATACAGTCATTTTTGTATCTCAATCAACGAATAAATCATTTCAAATGGATTGGAACTCTCAATCTGTTTTTTTTTTTTTACTTCCTGTGTTTCCGGCTACTCAAGATCTCCGTACCGCTACAACACTACTTTACACTAGCATAGAGTTAGCCTAAAGCAGTTTTCTACATAGAGACCACCATCGCCTGTTTTCAAGGAAATCCCTATTCTATAGTTACGATGTCATGTCTGGTTTGCATGCATTCGTTTCGAAGGGAAACAAACCTCAGATGTTCACAGTCCATTATTTTCTCATTTATACCAAAATTTCTAAATTGTTCTAAGTAAGGTTATCTTGATTATTTAATGGAAAATAATAACTTCAGGTGGAAAAAATCATGTAATGCCGATTTTTTCCAAAATATACGTACCTAATTATCTATTTCAAATTTTGTGACGTCACCAATTAGGGAAATTTTTTCCAAATAATGCATTCATTCATGCCCCAAACCACGAGGAATAAACACCAAAAATATAGATCCAAATAAAACCAACTGGTGTTCTCCTTTAACCTATATGACACAATACTCTCAGAAACTCTGTTTAGCCATGTAAAACGTTGTGGCTACAAGTATAGCAAACCCCTAAATTGTTTAAATAAAAACACCTTTGGCCCCATAGACACCAGTACCATAAATTTATGATTTCCACCCCAAATAGGGTGTACCAGTGGCGAAGCCAGGGTTTTTTCACCACGGGGGGGGGGGGGAAGAGATTTTTTATTGGGGGCACAACATATAACTCAGGGATAACAATGGTGAAACTATCAAAACTACATTTTGTTGAGTCTGACTGACGGCCAGTGGGGGCTCGTGGTCTAAATACATGGAGGGGCAAATAAGGGTTGGTGGAAATAAACCAACGGCGCCCAAGGCGCCGTGGGAACCCGAGCCCTGGGGGTCCAGGGGGGAAAAGCCCCGGGAAGCTCCGCGATATTTACAAAATTGGGGTTATAGAACGAAGCATTTCTCTAGTGCCTTCATATGGCACTTGATGTTTAGAACAAGCCTGTAGAAGAATATTATGACGTAGGTCTAGACGGCTAGCTACGGCTATGTGGTATGCTGTATTGCGCGGTCAGGCCAGATGGCCATTGTATATACTGCTGTACGGCGCGCGCGCGCCTGCAATTGTATTTTGCACGCTTAGTTAGCTAGCTGTCTGCGTCTATGAAGTAATAATTAAGTCGGGAATTCCTTGATGATTAATCCAAAGTGTGCGCGTGGAATACGTTGTTTTTCTGCGCCGTGTAAAAAATTATTTTTGAAACAGAACGTTAAAAGAATTGAAAGGAAAAGGACGGAACAGGAGCGAGAAGAAACAAAAAGTCGTGTCCTGTCGTTTCTTAATCTTAGTTGTTCAAAAACGCAACGTTAACACCATTTGATGAGCATTAAACTGACTGCAAACTTCACCATTATTTCATTGAATTTAGTCTTACAACTGGCTGAAGGTTTCCGTGGCTATGGCAATGCATTCGTCTTTCTTTGAGATGAGCAAACATTTCAATTACACGTTGATTAAAATTTGAATTTTCTCTTCTGAACTTCTTTTCAATTAATAGCATAGCTAAAGCGTTTAACCTATCAGCATTCGTACTTAGTGTACCAGCTGGGCGAAAACCTACGTGAAGACGATACAGACAGTATGTGCGGCCTATGTGGTCCTAATCGTTTAATTTCCAATTTTTCTTCAAGTCTCCTCTTTGAAAATGCACAAATTTGTAAACTTTTGACAGTATTCATGTTGCATTCATGTTTCAAATTGAGATGGTTTGGGGAGCTAGGTGAGACTTAACACACGAAGAGCCCCCGAGCACGATTGAGTGCACATTGTATACCCAAGCTGCAATAAGCATTTTGACCTGACTCACCGTGATTTTCTGAGACCGAAGCAAAGTTTTCTACAAAGGATACACACGTAGCTGATTAACGCGTTCTTAGTTACCGGTGTATGCATACAGTGCCACGAAGCGAGACCAGGGAGGGCAAGTGAAAGGGAAATTGGCCACTCACCTTTCATCATTTCAGCAGATAAAATGTAAGTGCGCATGCTCACAACATGTTGAGCGGGGCTGATTGCAATGGGATGGGGTGGGGGGACCAGGCGGCACAACTTTTCTGTGAGGGGGACGTGCCCCCCGTCCCCCCCCTCCCCGTGGTCACGCTCCTGGGGTGTACCCAATCAAAAAAGTATAAAGGGATAGTTGCAACATGAAAATCCCAAATCTCAAAATTTAGCCAGGCCTCAGTTAAATAACCTCGAAAAAAAAACCTCAGAAAAAAAAACAAAAAAAAACCCACGATCAAAGTAGCCTATACACTGTCCATAACCCATTTGCGACGCTTATGACCCCTTTTAGATAGGCATATAGGGTAGTTGGGTTAGTTCGTTAGATGGAGTTTTACGGCCCAGTTTCTAACTGGTTTAAGTCGAGCCGTCTACGGCCGATAAAGTGTATACCGACTGGCACTATCGGAGGACAAGGATCAGGAAGACAGGAGGAGCAAGCTAGATAAAACACAGCTAGCTAGGCCTTTGGAAGGAGAGCTATACGTCTGTTTCAGGCTCCGTAATTTACTACATTATGGAATGAATGAAATTTGCGAGCAACGAAGCGAGCCGAAGGTAATGCTTTTTGAGACAATAGTTCCAGATTTTCAAATATTCTGAAAAGAGAGTCAAACAAATTGTCAATTTTCACCGTATGACAAAATATGAAACTTCAATCTACTTCAGCCTAAGTTGATTTCGCGCAAATGAACCTGGGCAGATTTATCTTTGATGAAGACTTCAGATTTTCAATTTTTCTCCACCAATAAAAACAATTTTTTTTTCAAAATTTTCTACTATAACATTCGTTCAATACGTAAGCTCTACATTTTCAAATAAATGTAAAAATTAAACCGAACTTTTTTGGAAAATTTCTCAATATCGTCCAGGGCCTTAATCTATGATGATGATTTTCAGGTGACCCCAACAAACTAGTCGCCCCGGCGACCTTTTTGATTTTTCTCATAAGAAGCAAGATTCTTCAATAAAAAGTCACAAATCTGTTTTTAATTACGCTTCAGAATTACAAATATTTGTTCGAAATGGCAAAAGATGTTCAGTAAATTTTCCAGATTCGGTGCCACTGTGCAATAAAAATCCCAAGATATATTCAGTTAGTACATCTACATTCTACTTGGTTTTACTTTTGAAAGGCAGATCACGTAACAAATAAACCACAAATTTTTCAATTTCACCCTACCAAAAACCCAAATTTCCTTTCATTTAATTCCAAAATTTCTTCAGTAAAGGCTCTTAATTTTCAGTAAAATCTTTGTCCAAAACTTGTGAAAAGTTTTTGGGCAAATGTACAGTTTCCTCTAGCTGGGAGCCTTACTTTTTTGGCCTATACAATTCAATGCCTAAGCCTAAACGAATTTCAGTAACCCATGATTTTCTTGATTTTGCTTATTGTAGGGCAAATTCTTCAATATTTTCAATTGCTCTTGCAAACTTGGAAAGCCAAATTTCTCCCAAAAGCATCAAATTTTCTTAAACCAAGATCTTAATTAAATTAGGCCTTCCAATTCCTGTGTTAAAAAAGCCAAAAAATTTTGAGTGCTGTGCGCAGCCTCAAATTCTATTGGTCACACCCCACCGGGAAGTCACCAGCTTGGTCAGGGCTTCGAAATGCCCGCCCTTTTGTAGGGGAGATTGGCGTACGTGACGTCCCCGTGGAAAAAATCCTGACACCACCCTTGCAATGATCATGATACTAAAAAAAAAACATTTTAACTTGTTAGTTGTGTTAGTATTCGTCACTAGACACATTCTTGGTACTTTCCAAAAGTTCCTTCGACCAAGCGCGTAGCCAGGATTGTGTCATGGGGAGGGTTTTGGTGTCATGGGGGGGGGATGTGTCATGGAGGGGGATGGGGCACGGCATGAGGGAAAAGACTAAGGATAGAGAGAAAAAACCGCTATTTTAGGTGTTTTTTGCATTGCAAGGTTGGGTCATGGAGGTTCTAACCCCTAAAACCCTCCCCGTGGGTACGTTACTGTCCTCGACTATCTATACCAGGACATCCAGGCCTGGTGAACACCCAACTGTTTTATTTGACTTAGTTTGACAGCAAGACTCGTTTCGAGGTAAAAAATATATATGTGGGAAATAGTTCACAATCACAGGGAAGAGTTCCTGTGGCGTGCCTGGAGACGAGTTGTGGTAATTAACTGCAGCTTTAACATTTGGTATCTGCGCAGTGTTTGAAATGAATTACTTTAGTTGATGTGTGTGTCAAGAGAACAACTCGCGCAGTAGTAGCTTACCGCTGCAGTTAATTACATGGTAAGTGTAACTGGCATGCACACGTACGTACCTGTGTACGGGCATGCTAGGGCTGTGCACTGTAACCGGTATTAAAATTAGCATAGTATGCGTCGTACGCACGCGAAATACCAAGTTTACAGTACAGCTGGGCTGACAATCCCAATCAGGCATCTTGCTACTACTACTACGGAACTTGTAAGAAGGTCCTGTTCCCTCGGATTTGGAAACAAGTCTCGGAGCGACCGACTTAGACTTACAAAATGACAGAAACCAAATTGTGCGATCCTCTTTGTCTTGAAGTGGAAACCAAACTTAGTTTTGAAGAATCGTCTGATCTCGGTATGAGTATGAGTAACTGTTAACTGTTATGTGTTAGGCTTACGAGTATGACAATGATTGATAGCCTGCTGTAACTTGTAAGTGTAACTGTAACTGTTACTTAACTTGTAGTACAAGGTACAGTTCCAAGTTGTACGCAGGCTATTGTATAATTTGCGTTTCAACTACTGCATTCAGAAAACATACTTTCGCTACTATAAATAATACTGTGTGAGTCTTTCAAAGTCTTCATTGCTAAGCAGTCAACGTTTCCAACTTACTAAGTTATTTACATGGCATACCATGTGAAAACATTAGAGAAAATCTGAAGGAGACTTTTGGCATTGAAACTTATTTAACATAACATAACAGATTAAAGGGTAAAGGAGGGCTGTAAAGGCCCCAAAAGATGCCCTGTAATCCAAAAAACCCCCCAAAACAAAGCAAACCACCAACACCTAAAGAGCCCAGAAAGATTAGATTCTACCACAGTCATGGAAAAACTTGTCAATATTAACATTAAAACGGTGCACTGATGTGGAGTTAACAACCTATTACAGGATATTAGCCTTTAAGGAGATCCGTCAATGACTACCACAGTTTTTAGGGAAAAACTGCGGTTCCCAATTATAGTACCCGACCACTGGTTCATTACTCATGCCACTAGAATTGAATAGGGCATTTCAGCCAATATTACCCGAGAAAAAGGCTTTTTCCCAAGTGAAGCTCATCTCCATAATTGCATCAGTTAATCCCTTTTTCAAACAAATTTGCTCTATTGACCAAGTAGTTTTTAAAAGGGTTCAAACCCCTTTAACTTTATTGATCTCAAGACACCTGAACAGGAAATTCTCTGATAGATTCTGGATTAAGAGTGGTCAACTTGAGATGGCAAAAATTTGCTATTCGTTTCTAGCGTCATGTCCTATTAGCTGCTTCAATGAGCGGCAGATTTGGTTACCATTCTGGTACAATAGAAGCCCAACAACTTTGAGGTTCAAAAAATAACTTACAACAAATCCTGAAATAAGTGCTGGCAAAAAGGGAGTCAAATTACCAAAAGTGCACTGAAGTGAAGGGCTACAACCCCTTTCATCTTATTCTGAGATAAAGTGCTATCAAATGTCAACGTTCATGGTCATTTTAAAAATGCTTAAATGGGCATATAATTAGCATTAAGAACAGTTCCTGATGAGATGGTTCTAAGGGTATTTTTTCCGACATGCCACTCAGGCAGGCTATTCCACTCACTAACAACCCTATGAGAGAAACTGAACTTCCTAATGTCAAGTTTAGCAAAAGACTTTTCAAGCTTTTTGCAATGGCCTCTAACCTGAGGATTACTCTGGACCTTTAAATAACTGCAAGCTAACAAAGGATTCCCTTCAGATAGAAATTTGTATACCTGGAGCATGTCCCCCCTAATCCTTCTCAGCTCCAAAGTGGTAAGCCCAAGCAGCTTAAGCCTTTGGGAATAAGGTAGATTTTTAACCTCAGGTGTGAGTCACATAGCTCTCTTCTGAACTTGCTCTAAAAGCAATTTGTCCTTTTCAAAGAAGGGACTCCAGGCCTGTGCAGCATAGTGGAGATGGGGTCGAACCAGCTGCTTATACAAATTTAGCACAATTTCTTTACTAAAACTCTTGAAATTCCTCCTGATCAACCCAAGCACCCTATTTGCCCTTGCAGCAATAGCTGCACACTGCCTAGATGACTTTAAATCTCCTGTAATAACTACACCAAGGTCTTTCTCAGAAGTCACTTTGTTCAAATTAGTACCATTTATAGTATAATCATGGTGGGGATTCTTAGAACCAAAGTGGAGGACTTTGCACTTATCAGCATTAAAAGACATTTGCCAAGTCTGAGACCATGAAAATAACCTATCCAGATCTTTCTGAAGCAATAAAGAATCATCCTTTCCTCCAACCTTCCTATAGAGCTTTGTATCATCAGCAAACTTACTTATACTGGAAGTGATAGAGCTATCAATATCATTTATGAAAATTAAGAAAAGAAGTGGGCCAAGAGCAGAACCTTGTGGTACACCACTTGAGACTTCTTTCCAGGAAGAAAAATTTCCATTGACAACAACTCTCTGACACCTACCATTGAGCCATGAATTGATCCACTGAGCACACTTGCCTTTGATGCCTAACCTATGCAATTTTTACCATGAGTCTACCTAGAGGTACTTTGTCAAAAGCTTTTTGGAAGTCAAGGTAAATGACGTCCACACTGGAACCTGAATCGAGAGACAAAGAAACATCCTCAAGAAAGCTTAGCAAATTTGTAACACAAGATCTACTGGGTAGGAAACCATGCTGAGTTAGATTGAATAACCCATTATCTAAGAGATGCTTTAGCAAACAGTCCTTGATTAAGGATTCCATAATTTTGCACACAACACTAGTTAAACTGACTGGCCTGTAATTACAAGGTGAACTCCGATCCCCCTTTTTAAAAATTGGAGTGACATTAGCAACCCGTCAGTCAGTAGGAACAAAATTTGAGTCAAGACATTTCTGAAAAATAATTGATAGTGGAACTGATAAAACCTCAGAGCATTCATGAAGGATGGCGGGATGGATCCCATCTGGCCCAGGAGCCTTACTTGTCTTCAAACTCTTTAATTTTTTCAGAACCAGCTCCTCAGAGAACACAATGTCACTCACTGAAGAAGGGATATCAGAACCCCTACAAATCCCCATGACAGGTGACTCCTTGATAAAAACAGATACAAAATAATCATTTAACAAATTAGCCATATCCTGATGATCACTAATGAACAATTCACATCATGAAATGGCCCAACCCCCTCCTTAACATGCTGCTTAGACCTAACATAGGTATGGAAAGATTTTGGGTTAATCTTAACCTCACTGGCCAACTTTTTTTCAAACCTAGCTTTAGTGTCCTTAACCAAATTTTTAACTAAGACCTCTTGACTCTTGTAGGTACTTAAGTCATCAAAATCCTTGCTGGCCTTGTAACATCGCCAACACTTGCGTTTCTTCCTAGTTGCCCTGAGTACCTCCCTAGAAATCCAAATAGGCCTACTTTTACCCCCGAGCCTTCTTGAGTGGTATACATAACTTTGTAATATCAGAAACAGTACTGCTGAAAAATTTCCAAGCTTCAGCAGGACCTAAATGAGACAAATGTGCAACCCAATCTATGCTAAGCTCCTCTTTTGCATGACTAAAATTAGCTTTACTGAAGTCAAGAACAGTTTTGTCACTACTTGGAGGTTTACTGAAACAACAAATGTCAAAACTAATAAGGTCATGGTCACTACTTCCAACCTTACCACCACTCCTCAAATTTCTGACCAGATTTTCATCAGTACTTAACACCAAATCTAAACAATTATCCTCACGAGTGGGAAACAGAACATGCTGAGTGAGGAAACAATCAGACACCGCCCCAAGAAACTCCCTCCCATGTGGCCCGCTAGTGCATACATGCCAATCAATATCAGGAAAGTTGAAATCCCCAAACACAACCGCCCTCTTAGAAGAAAGATTCTTCAAACTTTGAAGCAAATTCTGATTATTATCAGCACCAGAGTTAGGTGAACGGTAAATGATGCGAACAACCAAAGGAGTACCCCCATTGATTGGACTAAGTTCACAAAACAAGCAGTTAGCAAAACCAGTAGAAAACTTGTCAGTGACTTCAGCACAATTTATGCTGTCCTTAACATACAGCAAGACCCCTCCACCTCTACCACCAACAGAATCAACCCTATCCTGCCTATAAGTTTTATACCCTGGAACCTGAATTTCAGAATTACTAATATCACTATGGAGCCAACTTTCAGTAACCCCAACCAAGTCAGGATTATCAATGGAAACATGTGCAAGAAACTCATTACATTTATTGGGAATGCTGAACATTGGAAAACATGACCCTCACATCACCAACCTTCCTAGATAAATACTTCTTCTCACTAATTTTAGAATCAGTCTTGGCTAAAACTAAACCAGATTCCTGCCTTGTAACGGCTGACCTCGCCCCTGCGCCTAGTTTGACACTTGAGAGTCAACAGCCTGAGAAACCAGTCTACCGAACTCATTAGCCCCTGTGCTCGAAAAGGGTAACCCATCTTTGGCAAAAAAAGTCCCTCCTATTCACAAAACCAACCCATGTATCAACAAACTGTAAGCCCTGCATTGTACATTCGATTTTCAACCACTTATTGAATTCCAGAATTTTGCTCCAAGATACCCTTCTATCGAAGCGGGGGAGAATACCACACAAAATCCCTTTAGCACGGTTGGATTTTAACCTACAAATCAGTTCCCTATACTGTGACCTGATCAAACTTTGACTGTCCCGACTGAGATTATTTGTCCCCACCAGCACAGCAACAGCTTCCTCATCACCTACAATTTGATTAACCCTCTCCGAGATATCCTCAGTTCGAGCTCCAGGAAGACAAACCCTTACCCTTTTCCTTTTGTCCTTCTTACAAAATTCCCTGTCTGAAAACCGGGTGATTGAGTCCCCAACAAACAAAACCTTACCCTTAACCTTTTCACCTTCCCTTATTTTAAACAGTAAGGTTACTAGGGCCATGAACGTTTAGCAAAATAAATAAACTTTTAACCTCAAAAATTTGCGATTGTTTAGCGATTAATCACGATTACCTTATCACAAAAAAAAAATAATTTCAGTATGTAGTAATTGATACTGAATGTAATGCAGAAATTATAATAGTTGTTATCTTGCATGGTAATAAAATCAGATTATTCTGAAACTTTGAAGCCTACAAGGTTCAAATATACCCATAATGTTCCATTTAACAAAAACCAGGGATCATCAGAGTATACAAATGGTAAAAAAAACCTTTCAAAAAGCTGGTTTTGCGATTAATCGCTTGTAGCTTTGTACTAAACGTTTATTCCGCATGCGATCGTTTAGCGATTAATTGCTACATGTTCACAGCCCTAAAGGTTACTTAGGCAAATAAATAGACTTGCCCAAGTTTCTCACATATTCTTTCCATCTACCTTTCATTTTATTTCTGTTCCTATTCTTCACGGTGATTCTATCTCATTGTGCTGCTATGCAACTATTCAGATTACTTCTCACTGCCCCAACTTTCACAAGTGAGTGATGTAACACCTGTTTACAACGGTTTGCGTAGACTATACACAGCTTACACACACGAGCCTGCCGCACTGAGCGGCCAGTTCAAACTTGTGGCTTCTGGAGTAAGCTAGATCTCCGCATACAGTTGATATGTGCACAGCGTATAAACAAGAATCTGCCACGCAAGATCGTTGAAATGACTCAGTGTTGCAATGTTTGAAGCGGTGAGTGTAAAAACTTGTTAGTGGGCATTACTGGTCGAGGTATGTTGGTCGATGTGGGTTGGTTTGCACAGTGTATATTGGCGTTATAATGATTTGAAGTGGAAAGAGGACAGTGTGAGAAGTTGGTTTGTCTGCAGAGGTGCAGTGGGAGAAGTCAAAGGGGTGACATGTAGATAGGGAATAGTGACAGAGAAGAATCCTTACAGCTGTGAGGGAACATCTGTCTTGAGACTTGAGTCTTGAGATTCAGCAGCATACCAGGCCTGTACATGTAGCTGTTCTACTGTACACTAGTCAAAGAAAATCCCCAAATTCTTGTAAAAAATATCTCCAAAAGGTATTATCTGCAAATCAGTGATCAAAAAGTGGATGACAATTTAGCAGAGGAGTTGTTAGAGGGGTTGAATACTGCTGACTCTACCCTATGTCATATACTTCACAGTGTACGTGTCATAATATAATTTTACAAGATCGATCACTCTAAAGGTTATATAAAATCTAGCTGCTAGTGTACGTGCCACTACTTTGCCAAAATTCCTCTTCCTCCAAAGTCTTTCAGACTTTTGTCAATCATGCCAACCTTTTCAAAAAAAGCATTCGAGGACATTCAACACTTCTTTGGCTACAAGTTACTCCTCTGAGTATAAACTGTAGAAATCATGCAAAATATTTCAGCTAGTTCGTCCATCTCTGGTGTGATCGGTTTCTCATGCGAGTCATGACTGCTGTTCCAGCAATTCCACATTGTAAAGATGGATTTTCCAAAATGCACAAATTGATGAGCCCATGAAATGACTCAATGACAACGATTTGGAGTCATTCTCTGACACTATCTGTCAACAAAAGAGCATTTATTTTAAAAAATTTTTCCTCACATCGAACCAAGAATGGTGCATTGAACCAAGAATGACATCACCATAGCTCCCAAGTTCCAAGAGGCTAGATGCGGGTCCATCTGATTTGTCCATTGTTGGATCGCCGGCCTGGGGGAGTGGGGGTTGTCCCCATCCCCTTTTCGAAAATTTTTGAATTTTAGAAGTGTCTACACGCAAAATGGTGGCACTTCTTTGCTAGGTTACCGCCAAAAAAGTTCAGTACAGTACTGAATTTTTTGTGGTAACCTAGAAAAATATTGTTTTGAGAGATTCGCCAAAATAATATTATGCAAATACTCACAAATGCCCAATGACTAAAACCTCTCCTAGTCACAATATCCAATCGTTATTTTTGAGGTAAATTTTAGTGCAGTACTGACACAGTTCGCAAACTTCAACTCTGTATGTCACCGGCGGTCGTACTGTACGTGCTGCCGGTGATTTCCAATGTTTCCGTACATCTCGCATGGCATTCTAGCCATGAAAACATAAGCCTAGAACGTCAAGAACTGTCAAGACAGTCCAGAACTTTCGGGCAACTCTGGGACAAGTCCCTCCTGTGACCCGCAAAGTGGGCAATTATTTTCCCTATTTAATGCGGCGTTGCACGACGTTATTACACTATTTTGGCAGTGACAGGAATATATTCCATACCTGCTGCGAAGGTTAGCCGATAACAATGTTGGGACAGGGAGTTGCTGGTTGGGACAGCAAACATAGTTCGGTAGGTACCTAGGCCTATGCATTGTATAGCACCACGAGCAGTTGAATGTGCTGTGAGATACGATTCACTTAATTTGTTGTTTTTGGTAAGATGAATTATTTGCTAATTTGTGTGGTTCTCTAACTAGGAATACTTCGGGGATTTGAAATGCGGGTTTTTCAGAGGGCTTGGCGGGTCAGCAGGGTTGGGTGTCCAAATGCGGGTCACTTGGGAGGTATGCATCACAGGGACCCAACTTCACAGTGTGTGTATTATAATGCTATGTTTAAGTAACATTTTGCTCACAGATTTCGGAGCATGAGACTGGCCAAATGATTTCTGAATTATATCTGAAGAATGTCCCAGCATAAAGCCAAAAATATATCAATCAAAATTTGAAATTTGAAATTCTCACTCCCAATTCCTCAAAAAAAGGAATTTTGTCATTATTCACTCAAGCTGCCCCATTCATCTTAGGCCTATCAGTTCGAATTTTTGGTTCCAGCAATCTAGTCGATCTATGACTAGACAGCAAATCTTCCAACCAGAAAAAGAAAATATTTCAACTCACATTCAATCAGAATGTTGAATAAGAAGACTGGTATCTCAATCAGATTCCTTTGAAAGACATCCCTTCCAAGTAAATTTGTCACAATCATTAATGTGGAAATCATACAATGGATCTTGTACAAGCGTAGACTTCTAAATGCATGAAGTGGAAAATAGTAACTTCATGCCAACTTTTGATAAAAATACAGAATACTTCCTTAAATAACCAAAATATCAGCTAGTCTCCTTTCCCACTATAATCACTGTTCCTATTCTTTGAACCAAGTCATACTGCAGCATTGGCATATGAATCCAAAACAACACAGAATTTGTTGGTAGTATTTAAGCCACTGTGCAGAATGGTATACAGTATTGCATATGGGCCTGTGTAATGAGAGAATCACTGCTTCCTCCCCAATAAAAATAATCATAACACTGGAGGACAAATGGATGCAGTTACGTCCCCCTTGAGCCTGAGGTATTTTTTTGTGTGTATAACCTCTTACCAGGGAACTTCCAAACCCTTGTATGATATATACCAAACAATTTTCCCTGCAAGTTGGCTCAAGGAACAGCTGAACAGGGGTATTCCTAGGTGTTGAAACCCCCCTTTTCACTAGTTTTGTGAAGCAGACATAGGTTTAGGTTTTGTAATGATAATTTGTTGATTATATCAATCATTTTAGGCCATCTATACATGGTAAGATTCTGTAACATCAACAGAACAGGGTATACTCCAAGTGCACTACAGTACACACACTGTGAAGGTGGGTTCCTGTGATGATGTCATTCTTGGTTCAATGCACTTTTACATTTTTCAGCTGTTGTGCTGGAAGGGATACCATTTCACTTGAACATTACTCTTTCGTAGGGTGGGATTTTTTAAAATAAATGCTATTTTTGTTGATAGATAGTGTCAGAGAATGACCCCATATCATTGTTACTAACTCATTTCATAGGCTCTTTAACTACAGCAGCAATTTCTAATTATTTCTTGTAATTGACTTGTTTGACGGTTTTGAACCCAATTAGTTTTACTCTGCAGATCATTTCCCATTATTGCAACAATTTTATTCCAAGATCTTTTTCTGAAAAAATCAAAAGTACTAGTAATTTCCCGTGATGTGAGACCTGTCAATAATTGGAATTATTAGCTGTTGCATAGAGAGGATACAACCAGTCTACCCTACCCAGCTGTCAATGTCTTTTTGGTTTCCCGAAAGGGAAAACTATGGAGCCGGTCTTCAAGTTCAACGAGGCAAAACCTTGAGAGGGACCCCCAATTGCAAAGTCAATATTGACTATTACAAGTCATCCATGACACAGTGTTTCTACAAAACAAAAGTCAAAGACTTTTTTCTTACTAAAAATTTATGGGGTCATCATGTGTTTAATAATTTAAAAAGTTGTAAATAACTTTGAAGTTTACTGCATTCTTGGAGAAAATCCTCTAAGCCTGCGATTATAAGCCACACTCGTTGTTGTCTTAGATCAGACTAAAACAATGTACACATATATAGCCACTAATGATATAGCAATGCGCAACCCATCTGCTTTGTACTCCCTATTTTACATATCTGTAACGTACTACGACTACAAGCAAGTCGAAATTCTTCTCATCTGGTGACAATCGCAATGGAGTTTTACTGTGTAAACTTTCTTCACATACAGTTAACTCAATGCAGATTTGCAGTACATTCTGTGTATAAAACAAGAGACCAGTCTATTCTTTGCGATAGACGAGCTGTAGGGTATTGTGAGGGTGCCAGTGTCATGAAGTATCGTGTGCCTGTGTAAGGTTGTGTTTCCAGTTTGTGGATTTGATATCGTTTATTCTGTTTCAGAGATGTTTTCAGACTTTATTTTTCCTTGTGTAATTAATGTTGCTGCTGCTTAGAGGCGATTGAATTAGCAGAGGTTCCTTAGTAGCTGGTCTTGTTTGTAAGAAGACTTCAAACCAACTAATAGTTTTAAACCTGTAATAACCATTGGTAGAGGTAGCTTGATGTTGCTTGTAGAGAACGGCCACAATTAATTTGAGTTTGGTTTGTATAGGTTAATGTCAGGTTAGATGAGGTTTTCATGGCTTAAGTTTGTTGGTTAAATCAGGCTGGCCAAGGCTATAAATCAGTTGTGGCTCACTGACTTATTTTTCGGCTTATGCTGAACACCAAGCAGTTTTCTGGCTTATGCTTAGCACCAAGCACAATGGCTGACCTAGGCCACTTGCTACTTGACGATGAGGGAGTTGTCTAGACTCCAATTCAAAGGCTTTCTTCTTTGTAGGTCTATATTTTCAGTAGGCCTATGCTAATTACTTGTACTCAGTAAAGTAACCTAAAGAGTGCCTTTGCAAGAATCTTGGTAGGGGGCCGTTCAGAATTGGTTTGATATTTTTATATACCTCCGGTAATATGCGGTTACAGCCCTATACTCTACACCCTCATATTCCTACCCCCTTATGTTCGGACATTTGATCGTAGATGAGCACATGGGTGTCGGAACATATAGGGCTGTCGGAATATAGGGCAGTCACCGTAATATGCTATATAGCCTAGTTCCCGCTTGTAGCCAGAGTGAGAAGAAGGCAAAACCCGGGAAAATTTTCAAGGTGACAAAGTGTGTGGGCTACTGCAAGTAATAAGTCAATGAAAATAATCAAATTAGGCCTATCTGGGGAAAATCATGGGGGCTTAGCCCTCTTTGGCGACCCCTTGCATGACTACGGATCTGCTAACATACATGTTTTTTATTAACTGGAGAGAACTCTTTGTATTGACTCTCTAAGAGAATTTGCTAGTATAATATTCTCAGTTACTGCCACAGGTGAATACCATAGCCTATTCATTACATACTGGAATGGTTTCGTGGAGAAAATAAACACTCGCAGTATCTTAAGTTGTCAAGTGTTGTTGAGATACTACCCTTAAGGAGAATTTCTTCATTGCATTGCTTTTCGTGGGGATGTTTTAATTGCCAAGCTATCCAATATTGAACCTGGTAATGCCCCACTCAGATGCATGGACATTTTGGTCATAACTTGCGGTGCACTATCATTCCTCAAGGACCATCGGTGATCTCTAACAGTATCCTTTCGGGAAAGGTACATAACTGTGGTTTTGATTTATCTCTGGACAATACTGTAAAGCCTATCTCTAAAGTTTACCAGGAAAAATATCAGAAATTGATCATTCCTTAATTGTTTATATTCAATCACATTGAGCAAGTTATTGAAAAGGTCCAGAGGCAAGTAGCCAGATTTTTTCTTAACAACTGCAGGCTTTAGTGTAGAATTTTTGACATGTTTAAGCAACTGGGATCTTTAAAGTGGATCTGAAAAATTCAAAGAATTACCCTAGGATGAGTACTGTATGCCATTTTAACTCACATGCAACAGAGCCACTTCTTTTTGGCAGGGAATCACTGGATAATCAGATAGTCTTTGTGTTAATCAAGTTTAATGATTGAGGATCAGGAAGGCTCTTACCTATTGGCAGCTCATCAAGGATTGAATGTCACTAAATTTAGCTGATCAGTGTCTTTTTGGATACCCCTACAGGTGATCACTATGAACCTCATACAAGTGAACCTATCACTGTTCCAATCAAGAATCTTGACCAAGTTCTGTTGTGGAAACCAGGAGAAGATGATTTCAATGTTGCTATGCAGCCTCTAGCAGAAAAAGAAAAAATAACAGATCAACCTTTGACTTTAATTTGTCATGACATGATGGGAGGTTACACTGACGATCGGTGAGTGTGTGCATAATGTTACTATCCATCGAATCACTTGTGTCCCCCCTTCCATTCCTTTTTGCATTCTGTCCATCAATATGTTGGCTTTACTGTACATCTGTAAGTAACAAGTTACACATCATTTTTGTGACTGAGGTGAATGTCATTTTTAGGCTTTATGTTATTTCAAGGATGTATGCTTTGTGCAATGATTCACCCTGTTCAGGGCAACAATAAACCAGTTTGAACATTATCTTCTGTCGGCCCAAAGAACATCACATCCGGTGCGAAGAGTCAATCACGTGACATGTTGGAGTGAAACAGTTGCACAGTACAGCAACAGTGCAAACATATAGGTTTATTGTGTAACTGTACCTTGTAAATAACATGCTGTCTCTTTTAACTTGTGGATAATGACCGATTTTTATTGAAATATCCAGCTTTCATGATCTGATGGTCTTACGAGAATTTGTCACGGCGGGATTTCACTGTTTCCTTTATGAGATGGCCTGTAAACGCAATGGCCTGTCTCGCACAATAGGCCTATTCCGATAAGAATGGGTCTTTCGCTGTTCGTAAGCGCGTGTTCTGTGCACAAGCACCCATTATTTTCGCATTCGCCTGACATTATTGACATTCTGAGATATCTATTCAACCTTGTTCTCAAGAAACTTTGCCAGTGAGGCACACAATCATGTATTCTGAGGCTCTAGCAGTAGCATACGTGCACTGTACCCATTGCCAGACTGTCATTGTTTTCACTCCAGCTGAAGTTTTCATGACCCAGGTCATGCAAAAGCCTGGATGTTGGACCGACAGAATATCTTTGTATGCGTTAGTGACCTTTCTGTTCAGGTCAAGTGGTAACGAAACATCTGAGCACTGCCCTGGCCAGGGATGGAAGCTTGTTTTATGTGTTTTTATATCCCACACCATCAGCTTAAACACATGTTAAAGTGTTCCACTTACCTTTGACCTTTTGTGTAACATAACTTTGAACTGGTTTATTGATATGCAGTGCAAGGGCCAAGGGGAGGTCACACACTATGGGTGTGTGTGTACAGTATGAAGCGTGGTTGTACTTGTTTGAAGAGTGTGATTTGAGGTTCCACACTCTAAGTGATATTTGAGAGTCGGCATAATTAGAGGAGTACAGTATGTGATGAGAGTTTACAAAAATCATACTTAGTGAGAAGTATAGGATAAGGATTGCTGCTAGAAAAAACTAAGTATCTGTTGAATTACTAATGATGGGGTTTGGAGAACATGTATGGTGCACCTGCCAAAGGAGCAGCTCAGTGACTTCCACAATCAACTTCATGAAGTGCAAACAACATTAGGCCCAGGGCTGGAAAAAAATGTAATTGTCCTTCAAGGAAATCAAATTTTCCAGTAAGTAAATCAAAACTTCCCAAAGACTTCACATGTTTCCATACAAAAGTAGTCAAACTCCCTTCCAAATACCAAACTTTCCCTGCAATTACATTCCCAAATCGCTGGTTTTTTCCAGCTATGATTATGCCAGATGTTTTGTTACACAATGATCCTGTTTTGCCAATAAAACAGATAAATAGTTATAATGGCTCAGGCCTCAAAATTCACGAAGGCCATAAATGGCTGCTGTAAATTTGTTTTGGCCTTCGACAGGCATTTTTGATTCCTTGCCAAAGGCAGGCAAGGAATCTATGCAATGGTGATGTTGTGTGTGTGTGTGTGTGCATGTGTGTGTATGTGTATGTGTGACACCCGCTTGTAAACAGGATATCTCAAGAAGGGTAACTCTGAGAGATCTCAAACTTGGCATGTAGATTGCCCACATTGAGTAAAAGGTCCCTATTGTTTTTGGTGGAGGTCAAAGGTCATTTGGGGTCACCAGGGGTCAAATGGTAAATACCTTGGAAATTGCTTGTAAACACGATATCTCCAGAAGGAAAAATGTGAGTGATCTCATACTTACCATGCAGATTGCCCATATTAAGTAGATGATCCCTATTGCTTTTTGTGGAGGTCAAAGGTCATTTGAGGTCACCAGAGGTAAAAAGGTCAAAACCTTGTAAACACTGTATCTCAAGAAGGGTAACTGTGCGGGCTCTTATACATAGCATGTGGATTGTCCATGTTAAGTAGATGACCCCTATTGTTTTTGGTAGAGGTCAAAGGTCATCTGGGGTCACCAGAGGTCAAAACATCAAAACTTTGTAAATAGTATATCTCAAGAAGGGTAACTGTGAGGGATCTCATACTTAGCATGTGGATTGTCGATATTCAGTAGATGATCCCTATTGTTTTTACTGGAGGTCAAAGGTCATTTAGGGTCATCAGAGGTTAAACCTTGTACACACTACATCTCAAAAAGGGTAACTGTTAGGGTTAATATTCATTAGTGCATAGGGTTGAGAGTTTTGAATGGCAAGGGTAATGTAAGATGCATAGGTAAGCTTTTGGAATCCACTTCATTATGTAAATGATCAAGTTACGTAATTTCAAAATATGTACTGAAGCAATCTCACTGTATTAAGAACGTATAGAGTGCATAAAAGTGCATTTGGTACAGTATTTATGTTGATTTTGGTTTGAAGTTTTGCCCTATAACATTTAGTGCCATTACTAATATGCATAAGAGTAATTGGGTAGAACAAAATCCCTTACAAAAATTCCCAGTACATTTCCTGTAGGAATCCTGTAGGAAAAGCACATTTCCTATAGGAAGTTAGCCATTTCCAGTAGGAATTTTAAGATTCCTACAAGAATTTCAAATTTCCTATGTGGGAATTTGCTATTTCCTACATAGGAAAGACCATTTCCTGTAGGAATTGTCCAATTCTTACGGGAATTTCAACTTTCCTACGTAGGAATTGGAGAGTCTATTCCTGATACACTGACCATTGCATTCATTGGCACATGAAAGGAAGTCCATTGTCATTGGTCAGTAAAGCCTACTGAGTCACAACAAAGAGCTTTTCAAACCTGTCCTTTGTATGTGTTTTGTGCTGTGTAAAGCTATGGACTTGATGTTGTAGTATAGCAGTACAGTGTATTGCTTCAGTGCAGTAATAGGCTTCAGGACTTCAAGCAGCAAATAATGTGAAGTGGTTCTAGCAGAGATTGTAATGTTCAGAATATTACTGTTCCTTACATGGTGGACACTCATGGATAATCTGAGGAATATATTTGCCTAGGACTGTGCAGTACAGATATATCCATGGCATGTTTTGGTTCTTGATATTGAACATTTCTTTTGAATAAAAAGCTGGGATAACTGCAACGTTCTGGACATATCAACGAGTGAATAACCTGGTTCTAGCTAATTTTAAACTGCAATTGCTCTGTCTGAAAAGGCCATAGCAAACACAGGGAACATGTTCTTTTTTTCCTTCTATTTTAAAGTTTTGGAGATGAATTTAGCTATGTTCCTTTTAACCGGAGCAAAGGCATTGAGCAGCAATTAATCATGGAGTTCTGGATATTTATTTATCTTCCTCTACCATAAATCCTATACCACATGTTTCCTTGGAAGATTGGTGACCTGTTTCAGTAATTGGAAAATGCATGCAACTACGGCCATGGCACTATCGTCTATGCACAAGTCCCCAGCAATCAGTACCATGATGCTCATAACCCCAAATGTTTATTTATGAACAAAGATGCTAAAGATACCCCACAATATAAATGGAATGACCCATGTGGGAAGTGATTTCCTATGTAGGAAAGCCATTTCCTACGTGGGAAGCATTTCCGACAGGAAATTTGATTTCCTACAGGAAGATGCCCAAAATCCTATACATTTCCTACATACCGATTTCCTGTAGGAAATCATGTAAGGAATTTTTGTAAGGGATCTGAAAAAGTCTAAAAAGAAAAACTGTTCATCAGGCTGACATGTTAGTTAATTTATCTTTGTCATAGGTATGCTGATTTTGCCATAAGTATCTCGGCCTATAGATTTTCATGAAATATATTTCCTACTCTTAAGTGGAAGTTTCTAGCAGTATCTGTAACATGTGAGTTAAACAAAGGCTGTATGAGGGTTATTTGGGGACATAGTCTGAACATATTGGAGAAAGCTTCCATGCCCACAAAGCAGAGGAATTGTTCAGTGGGGAACTTCATAAGTGTAAACTTTGAACAGATCAAAGGCTCTGTTGACCCACAAAATTTCTTTTAGAGCATACAAACATTTTTTATTCTAGAACCCTAAAGAAAAAATGAAGATAACATTAAATTTAGTATCAAAGATTGTTAAAAGTAACAGACAAACCTTGTGCCACTGTCCTCATAAGGACATGTAAGTGGGAACTAGATAATTAAATACACCACGGGTAATTAGTTTTATAACAAGAACTAAATAACTGATCATTTGGATCAAATACCCTTGAGCATGCTTGAACTGAGATTGTCTAATTGAATGAATCAAATTGTAACTGACCCACCAGAGTCTGTGAAAATTGCTGGTCACTGTTATCTTACCTAATTTATCACATTTGACTGCCACAGTGTCCTGAGGGGTTTTCTCATTGAATCATACAGCTCAATGGATTTAACCATTTCCTACCTGTCTAGAGATAGTGTCTGACACTTATTTAGCCCTCTCAGCAAGGCTTGTTTTTCAGAAAGTACTAGTGTAGTACAGGTAATCAAAACAAGCATAATAGTATCTACTGTGTATCAAACAAAGGACACTTGACTTGTACTCTCTTATGTGGTGTTGCTTCAAGAAGACAATTTAAAGCAAATTACAAATCTTCTTTATTTCTGGATTAATAGGGTTCCCATTTTTTGTAAATTTTCAAGGACATCATAGTCATTGGGAAGGGCATTACACCAAAAAACAAATACAAAAGGACCACCATTAATAGCCAAGGTTGCACCTTTCTGTTGAGATGTCTCTACGGAATGTTCTAATTTATGGATGACTGTTAGGATTAGGGCTTGTTCTAACACTAACTTCAGTGCAGTCAATTTTATGGAGAGCCATCCTCAGTACCCAAAATTTGATTTAAAGGAGCATGTTTCAAAAATATCTCTTTATCAAGTTAATAGACAACATAGTTTACCAGCATCATAACTGCGTGGGAGATTTCGCTTGTTTGTGGAGGTCAAAGGTTGGGGTCACAAAAGGGCAAAACCTTGTAGACATGACATTTTTATGTGGTTATTGAACTGTGGAGGGATCTCATACTCAGTTTGTAAATTGCTCATATTAAGCATGTTGATGGTCTTTTTAGGTAGTTGCTCCCTATTGTTTTAAATGAGGGTGAAAGGTCATTTTGGGTCACATGATCTCAAAAGGTTTTGACCTTACTAGTATTCCTCAGTATTTGTGAGGGATCTCATGCTTGTCATGTGGGCATCCATGTTCATTATTACAATATATCATATGGCAAGGAATCACTAAGCCTTTTGGCTTTCTTCACACACTTATCAAAGGCCACTTTTGGCCGAAGATGTGTCAGTCAAGCTGCTCCGTGTGTGTTGAACTACTGTTATTAAATACTGAGTGCAATTCCTTCATCATTTCATTTTTGTTGGAGCATTCACAATTTTCACTTTCCTACTGTTCTGTTGATATTTGATTCACATGCCATGCAAAGCAATCATTCATAGCCTTCTGTAAAATCCCTGTTCTGTTCTTAATTCTTTCAAGTGTATTCCATTTTGGCCTTGAATGAGAGAATTTTGGCCTTAGTTTAACCAAAAATTTGTTGGTTACAAAGGCCACTTTGGCCTTAGAGTGGGAAAATGGAATTTTTAGGCCTGATGGCTTGCACTTGATTTTTTGTCACTAACTTTGTAAGAGAAATTGTTTTTAAAACAGTGGAAGAGAAGATGTAAAGTTTTTTGACTGGGATCAAAATTGTCAGTTGTACATTTGCTCCGGATGAGTGATTTTTGCCTGGGACAACCAAAATTTATTTCCTACAGTATTTGTTCATATGACAATCATTAACACCTGTCACCTTTCTACATGCTTCATGTAAGCCTACTTTATGTTAAACCTAAAATTACATGGTTCAAGCACTTTCTTGCAGCAGGTATCTAATAAAATGTACATGCAACTCCCTAAATGACTAGAGACTTGAGTTTGCAAAATATTCAGTGAAACTTCTAATGCTAGGCAAAATTATTTTATGGTAGGGCCACCTAAAATTTGGAGTTGGACAACCTAAAATTTGGAGAGACATTCAAAGTTCTTCAATAGTGTTTGCACGGGTAACCTAGGAAACCGGGTACCCGCCTGCCATCATATTAGCCAGTTCCAAATCTCCTACCCGAATCTTAAAAAAAAATGCATGCAAAAAGGATCACCCCATTTATGCCATTGCCCACGGTAATGGACTAAAATATTTTGCCAATTTGGTAAACATTCTCCGAGACTGAGAATGAAGAGAGCCCCTAGAAATTATGTATAAGTTTGAAAGTTGCGTGTACTTCATTTCCGAAGTTGCAATTTTCATCAGCGTGCGGCCCGCTCGCGCTATCGTCACATAGTGAGTTACTTCTCACGCATCACATGTATATCACTTAAGAACTTACATGCAAGCAAGCTATCTGACGGGAGATTCAAAATCACATCGTCCTGTTTCACGCAGATATCACCCCCACCCAACTTGCAAAGACATTTCAAGCCCTTATTTGAATGGATATCTGCAACACATTTACAGATCTTGTAGTGCCAGTAGGTACATTAA
Source organism: Holothuria scabra (assembly GCA_037179385.1). Taxonomy (NCBI): domain Eukaryota; kingdom Metazoa; phylum Echinodermata; class Holothuroidea; order Aspidochirotida; family Holothuriidae; genus Holothuria; species Holothuria scabra. Next base: position 35,259,217 of record CM074184.1, read on the forward strand.
GTAAAGTCCATGTTTAATTTACCAGTGTGGATGAATGGGAGATAAAATTGATAATGATGATCCATTAACATAGATGGTCTGAGAGTGTGAATGGCAGCAGATGTCAAAAATCCATGAATGTATGGTAAAGAGACTGGATAAATGGTTAGAATCTTTGCATGTTGTACAATTCCAGATTCTTCATCACCATAGAGGGTTCCAGTCCTACAGTGTACTCCTAACACTTCCCACGGCTGTCTAAAATTTATCCTTATTTAGACACAATCCTATTTTATGGCTTCAAGGCATACCCCCGTGAAAATACAAGGCCTAATGTGTTATCAGATCATTCATAGTGCACAATGTTTGATATGAGCTACTGAGTACTCTACATTTTTTGAAAGGGAGTCAATCAACGAGCTGTGTCAGTTGAGAATTTTTGTAGTCTGTGGGCAACAATGTTCTGTAGTTTAGGGTAACAAATAACTGCCTTTAAAAATGACTAGTAATTGTTTTGGGAAAAAAGAAGAACTGTATTTTATGCTTTAGAGAGATAAAAAAATAAACAAATAATTTGGTAATCATTGATATTGTAAGCTGAAGCTCATGCTCTCTTTATTTTACAGTGTACTTTCTAGCAAGTGTCTGATTGCTCAGAACGAGTAAAGGGATAGAGCAGTCTTTTTCTGTACCATTGTGTCTAGTTGCTACCATTAGTCATAAATGGATATTGAGAAATGTTTTGAAGGGCTTTCACCTAGATTTACTAACCTACTGTAACAAATGTTATCAAATGTTATGAATATACTGTAGCAATGCCTAACAATGTAGTGAAACATTTTCTAGAATTTCCATTTGACAGAATTTATTTATTTTTAAAGCCATTATTTTTACATAAATTGGTCTATAGACAATAAAGCATTGCTCTTAGAAGCCATTTTAGACTGATTCTATTTTATTTTTCACACAGCTTTGTTCAAGGTGTTCCAAAGATGGAGTGCTATCGCTTCTACCACTGGCATTATCTGGACTACTTTATTTACTTCAGTCACCATTTTGTGACTATTCCACCTCCGTGCTGGACCAATGCAGCTCACAAAAATGGTGTTCCAATGTTAGGTATGGAGGGCTCAAAATAAGGAGAGCAAAGGTCAAGTCTTTGGGCTGGCATAAATTTGTCTGGGTATCACTATGAAGTAGGAGAGAAATGATAGAAAAAAAGTTTAAAATTGTATGATATCTAGTAATGATTCTTTACAAGAGGGCATTAAGGCCAGATGACCTTGGGTAATATACAGACTTATTTCAAAGGAGTACAGTATGAAAGTGAAGGATATAAAATCAATGATCTCTGGTGCCTTTTGGTTATTTCAAGCCCTACTGTAGTTATGTGCTTGGTACAGTACTATAAATTGGACTGACTTGGAATAGCAGGCCTTGAGTTTTAGCTTCTCCATGTGTGCAACAAATCACACTCCTGATGAAATTAAGGAGTATGGTAGGCATGCTGTTTGATTTTAATAAATTTGTTTGAGCTTCAAATCTTCATCTAGGTGTGCAAAAAAATGACACTCCTCACAATAAGTTCAAATGAGTGGTGCTATGCAATTGCACTTGCAGTTCAACAATTCACAATTCAAGGTCTGGAATAGGTCAATATCAATATTTTACCACATGGGGTCAAATTTTTCAACAACATTGACTAGTTAGTTAGTTAGTTAGATGAGATTTAATGACACACCAACACCAATAGTGTCATTCAACTCGATAGAAGTTTCAAAGTTTAAATTCATTTTCCCAGTACTGCTCAAGTTCAAGTTTGGTTTCCCATAAGTTGCATCTTAAAACATGCCGAAAATACCATGGCCATAATCCACAACCCCCAGCCTACAGGTGGCCAACCATGGAGGGGCTTGCTCGGTGGTTTTGTGGGGCGGATAACCCGCCAGTTGTAAGTTGAGTAATAACAGTCTTTTGTATGCATTTTATTGGGGATATGTGGGGACAAACTGCTCGCCACACACGACCTCCTCACCCTACCTGGATGCAGTTTAATGTTATACCCAGGATGGCCAACAGCATTGAGATTAGGATTTCAACAATGTTGGGAAGTTTGAACATCCAATATATAGTATTAATTCATGCAAGTTTAGCATTTCGAGCTGTACATATCTATCATCCAGCTTTTATTTTCTTTGCCTTCTTCTCCGTGTTTTTTTACTGCAACCTTAAGGTACCATCATAACAGAATGGAAGGATGGAGCTGCCAGATGCCAAGAAGTATTCCAAAGTGAAGTTGCTTTCACTGTCTTTGCTGATAAATTGGTGGAAATGACAACCTACTACAATTTTGACGGCTGGCTTATAAATATTGAGAACCCAATTAAGGTATAGAGTTGTTTTTTTTTTTTTTTATAATTAAAAAAATTATCAGCTAATCAAAGACATGCACCATGAATTTTCAGCATCTAGTGAAATTTCTTGTTAAGTTAGAATCACCATCTTTAGTTCAGTAGGGCATATCTTTGTCACATACTTTATAGACCTACACATTTCATAATTTACACATTTAATGAAGGCAAATCTCCAAAAATAATAATGATTATTTTGTATTATTTGCTACAAGTCTTGAATATTCAGCTTGTGTCATTTTGTGGTGTCTTTTTGGTCTGACAAGGATGTACCTTTACCTTTTAATGTGACATGCTTGTCATAATTGCATTATCCTTCAAGCTTTTTCCTTTTATGTAGAACCTTTGATTAGGGAAGGAATTGACTTAAAGGGAAATATTGTGTTCAAAATGCTCCAACAAAGAGCACTAAGAAAATGGCTAACCAACAATTCAGTTTTAATCATTAACCCCAGCAATACTGTAGCTACATCTCCTCAAATTGCTATGTGCAAGAAGAACCATGGACGTTGCATCATTTGAAATGTTGAAAGTTTGGGTGAACAACTTATTATTGAGCAACAAACACGCTATTTCTTGAAAGGAAGGCTACTATGCTTCCTTATTTTTGATAATCTATCACGCTGTGTCAATAAACATTAGTTTTAAAAGGATGAATTTTTCTTGCAAAACAAACACAGTATTTCTCTGTAAGTACCTTTCCATCCTTCTTACTCTGGAGAAACCTTTTACATAGTTTTGTTCCATGTATGGAAGGTTAGGAGGCCATGTTTTCCAATCCAGGATGGTTTGCATAAAGATGAATAGGAAACGATGTTGTTTATCAAAACTGTGACACCTTATCTGTGAAGGTTTTGTGGACATCAATAAATCATATTTTTATGTACAATTGTAGGCTGGTTCATCATGTTTAAAGAGATGGTTTTCTTTTGAACAGTTGCTTAACTAAGGTAAGTGTATAGATGGTATCAGAAGTGAGCACTACAAAGATGTTCTAACATTATGGTGACATAAATAGGAAAATGGGTATTTGATTTGAAAATAATTGGAACCTGAAAATAGCCGCAACACCCATCAGAATTAATAAAAAGTTGACCATTTAACAGGGAAATTTCTGATTTGCATATAGTCATGCATAAACATGAGCTATATGAAAGTCTTTTTTGTTGAGTTAGGGACAGACTGTACATGGCTAATGTTATCCTTTGTTTTTGTAACCTTCATATGAATGACAGTTGTAGCATTCATATGTCCTGAGAATTTTATTTTGGAGGTTTAAGTTACATCCTTGAAAATATCAGTATCATGTACCAAACAGTATAAACTATCTGATGAGTAATTAAGAGATAGTTTATTTAGAGTTCATTTCAGTGTTTATTTCCATGGGAAATCTCACTCATTTTCTCTCAAGTATACTCCTGGGTATTTGCTGGCATGCCACCATACCATTAAAGTATTCCTCAAGTCTAGAATTTTACAAAGAAAAATTGTAGAGGTTGCAAAGTGAATTGTTATCATCCATGCCTCCCCCCATTATTATGGCTTCTATCATTGCTGTGATATTAAATAGTGAAATTTATCCACTTAAATTGAACTAGTCCGTTGCAAGCTAATTTGTGCCTTTTTGTTGTTGTACAACTCACATTACCAGCTTTGTTTCCCTTTGAAATTAAAACGTTTGAATGACGTTGAGCACTTCCCATTTACTTGCCTAGCATGTTGCGTAGAGAGGGCTTGTTTAGTCAATTCATTTGGCACAAACTGCTCTAGATTTCAAAAAAAAAAAAAAAACACAAAGAAAATCAAAGTACAAACTATTGCAATTTACCATTTTAAATTGGGTGAATAAATTTGAACATTTTATATCTCAGCTAAGGAATATCCTGTTAAAATGGCAGTTGGACTGTTTGTATTCAATTCTCATGCTCTATAATGTATTTCTAAACTTTCAGACTTAGAATTAAGACTCATTCAATCAGTTACATGAATATATTCACAATATTTTATTCTCTAAGTATCTTTAGCCGATTCCATTTGCTGTAAGGTTTATATGATATTCTCTTTCCAGCCCCATCACATGCCACAACTAGTGGACTTTGTTAAGTACTTGACTGAGAAAATGCATCAAGCAAAACCTGGGTCAAAGGTTATCTGGTATGATAGTGTGATTCAAGATGGCTCCTTGAAATGGCAAGATATGTTGAATCATAACAACAGGTATGGTCACGCAAATAAATTTGCAAAGGCAAGTTATTCATCACCTCCAGAAATTTTCCGAACCTACTTCTAACACAGCTGTCTAGAATTTATCCTTAAGCCCAGGTCACACTACAGCGATATTGGATCGGATATCGCTTTGATTTTTGTGAGTTTTAGTTCAAATCTTCTCTATCTTTGGTCGAAAAGAAACAAAAATTTGCCAACTTGTGTAAATATATAATGTGTATTGCAGGAATATGAAAATCTAAGGTATACTAGTTATTCCATAATGTCACATTCGCAGACAGCTTTTATCGGACACGCGTAGTCTAATGAAAGCTATTTATAAATGTGACATCACAGAATAAGTAGTTAACATTTCATTTCCATGGTCATCCCATACTGATCATACATTTACACAGGATGGCAAAATTTTGGTTATATCCGACAATGGATGGAGGAGATTTTAACTAAAACTCACAAAAACCGGGTCATAATCCGATTCAATATTGCTGAAGTGTGACCTGGGCTTTATCCAGACACAATTCTAGTTTTTTGCTTCAGGACATATCCTGATAAGCATGCACAGCCATAATGTGTAATCAGAACACTAGTACTCTCAATGCATGCTATGTAATATGATCTACTCTGAGATTTTTTTAATTTGATATCAATCAAAGAGCTGTACCAATTGAGAAGAATCTTGGTAGACTCCAATAAAATTGTAGTTTGAGGTTACGAATGATTGCGTTTACCTCTATAGCAATCATTTAAAAAAAACTGGAATTATCAAGAGCTTCTCTCTGGTGAAGATTCACTTAATCCGAGTTAAAACTTATCTGTGCTGTAACTCCTGTAATAGGTGTTTCAGAATCTGTTTATGATAGGATATCATTGAGTGATTGACACATAAATTATATGAAATTCAGGACTGCAGCTTTCAAGTTCTGTGTATGGTACAGTTGTCAAGAGTATAGACCATATTTTGTACATTCTGGACTTTTTGGTTTGAGTCTTTTTTACAATAAGACCTGTTTACTCTTCTTTTTTAGTATTTTATTTTTTTAAACAGGGTTTGGGTTAGGGACATATTTTGTGAAATGTTTATGTTCCTTATTATGTCATGCTTAATGCAACATATAACACAGTTTTAACTGAGCAAAGACTCCCAGCATGTACATTTTCTTACTGTGTATGCTTTGAGAATTGGCTAGAAGTAATACAGCATGAGAGCATAGAGACCAGATTTAAAATTTCACCTATTTTTCACTTTAAACACTTAGCAACATGGAAAGATAACCTTGCTGGATAAATGCCAGAGGCCACATACAGCAAGCATGCTACCGCATAATTGAAATCAGTATTGCCTCTGGTGTGTGTACAATGTACTGCAAATACTGATTACAATTCTTCTGTAGGTGTAGCATGCAACATGACATCACTGTAAGCTTTTTATAGGATTACTAGTTGCCATAGTAACCATCTTTGATATCACATGGATCTGGGATGTGTGATGTGGAATCTTTTGTACATAGCTGTTGAACCTATGAGACTGAGAATTGTAGGCTGTTGAGCCAAAACTATGTTCATTGTCACAAGTGTGTGAAGTCATTGTTTAAGGGAGACTGTACGTGGCAGTTTAGACAGTGAAGTATAAAACTGTTCTGAGAAAACCTAAAAACTAATCAACTGAGTTCCTTTCAAGGCCGTAGCAAGGTAAAACAATTTTGATATTAGTCCATGGAGTTGTAAATGTCATCTTCTCCACATGCTTCCAATGAAATTCTCCAACATGCTGATAAGCAGTCTTATGAGAAAAGAACGTTGTTATGTCTTTTTGAATGTTAACCTGAAGCTTAAAGGTCTGTAGAAATGTAACCAAAAGTAATAAGTAAAATGTGTTGTGGAGTGAACATTGTGGATTCATATCTGCTGTAAATTCTAAATGAAATTTGCACTGACAGATTGTAAGATGCTCCCTCTAAACCTTACATTGACCAGTTGTTTTTGACCTATGACCCCAGTAATTATGCATGCAAACCAAAGACATTTATCGTCTAAAACTGACCCACTAATTGATATGGTTCAGGAGAAAATGAACCATATAATTTTTCACAAAGGGTTTGTGTTTTACTTGCAAATATCAAACTGATAGCCTTTCACACATGATCAAAGCTCATTAACTTTTCAATGGCACCAAGTTGCTTTGGAACCATGTTATTATTGTCAAAAACTTACTAAACCATTCAGCTCATTAGTTTGAAGGTGGCTAACAAAAGTTAATTAGTAATTGTTTCAGGGTATCATTAAAGTAAGGTATGAACAAAATTAAGTGTTATCAACTGAAACATGCTTAATAGTGTGGTGTATCTTATGCACATGGTCAATGGTTTTTGATGCAATGAGGTAACAGCACACTTAAAAGTCAAGAGGCATCATAATTACATGATTGAAATTTTGGTATTAGAAAGCAGTAAAACTTTAGATAACACACACAAAAATATATGTTGAACAGCATGAAAAGTGAATTGAAACAGTCCAACTTCCATCGTTATAGGACATTCCTGAGCTGAGGTATAAAATGTTAAAGTTTATTCACTCAAATTAAAATGGGACATTGAGCAATAATTTGTGATGTCTTTTTTGTACTACTCAAATTACAATCTTTGTATTTCTATGTTTTTCTGAAAGTTACTGCACCTTTTACCAAGGTGTGGTTGCACTCTTACTCTTATGGGGTGATGTAATTAATAAAGCCCTTTCTGTACAACATGCTATGCAAGCAAACAGGAAGTGCTCAAGGTCATAAAACATTTTTTATTTTAAAGAGAAACAAAGCAGGTAATGTGAGTTGTACAACAAGAAAGTCACAAATAATTGCACAGTGGACTAGTTTTTTTTAAGTGAATAAATTTCAACATTTTAAATCTTGGCTTAGCAATGTCCTATGAAGATGGGAGTTAGACTGTTAGAATCCATTTTCCATGCTCTTTAAAATATATTTTTGAATTTTTTGACTTGTGGTACACTTTAAGGTAGGAAACTTGGATACATTTCTCATGTGATATGTGTTTATGTTATGGTGGGGAGTTCGTGCCAGTCATTGTTGGTGGAGGTCAAATGTTATCTGGAGTAGCACAAAATTATCTTTCCAACATGTCGGAAAAAATAGCCTTAGAACAATCTCGTCGGGAACTGTTCTCAGTACTAATTATATGCCCATTTATGCATTTGAAAATGAGCATGAAGGTTGAAATTTGATAGCATTTTATCTCAGAAGAAGCTGAACGGGAATGTAGCCCTTCAGTGCACTTTAAATAATTTGATTCCCTTTTTGCCAGCACTTATTTCAGGATTTGATGTAAGTTGTTATTTGAACCCCAAAGTTGTTGGGCTTCTATTGTACCAGAATGACAATCAAATCTGCTGCTCATTGAAGCAGCTAATAGGAGTAATGAACCAGTGGTCGGGTATTATAATTGGGAGCCACAGTTTTTCCCTAAAAACTGTGGTAGCCATGACGGATCTCCTTAAAGGCTAATATCCCGTAATGTTGAACATGTTAGTTTAACATTTGACACAGGAGATGTGGGACATCATGGCATTATTTGGAGTAAAACTTGTACTGATCATCGAAACCTCAATATTTTTACATTCTGGGCTTCGAACAATGATCTGTCCCCGCACCAATACAAATATACTGTACAGCATATGAAATGCATGCTAGCCAACTACTGATTCACTGTACTCACTGTATGCAGTAAAGTCAGTTATAACTGCAATTTGTTAGTGTGAACCCAAGTTTAATTTCATAACGATCCACAAATGTAACTAGGGTTCTAATACTTTTCTGGTCTATTTGTGAGGGTGAATAATAACTTTCCTTCATTCTGACACCTGGACATTCCTGTTGGGAGTGTCATTAAATCCCACATAAACTCATGGTGGGTACAAGGCAGGTACCTTGATTACGTCAAGCTCACAGACTTCTTATACATGTACAGAGCATGTAATGTGTATGTCCTATGTATAGATTGCCTCCACCGCCTAGGGCAAAGAAGGCGCATCAAGAAGGCTGCCGATGACTCTCTAATATTTTAAACTAACTTTAAACTTGAATGAGAAACAATATCATATTTCTGCAGTGTGTGCAGTGATTTTAACCTTACCTTGCATTATTTTTGAAAATACTTCCAAGTTTCTTGCAAAATCAGTTGTTTTGAACTCCTTGAGCAAGTCCAAACTTTCACATACAGAACCATAGCAGACAGCCATCTTGCTACGCTTGTACTCACACATACGGTTGTGACAATCTACGCATGCAGTATTCTCTGTCCATGTATACAGGAAGTCTGTGGTCAAGCTCAATAGAGTATTGCATGAAGCTGCTATCACCAGGGAATGTCCAGTCATTAGTTCAAGAGAAGCAGTGTGATTGAATTCTTCCATGATTCTGAACACAAAAGCCACAATGGCTGGCTGTAAGGGTTTACATTTTCTTTCTTTTTTGAATTTTTCAAATGAACTAACGACTGGTTCTCTCATGCATTATTTTCCAGTATGTTCTTTGATGCCAGTGATGGAATATTTCTCAATTATACCTGGAATGAGCAAAAGTTGACTTCCAGTGTACAAAATGCAGCCAAGAGGAGACAAGATGTGTATGTAGGCCTTGATGTATTCGGCAGGAACTGTTTTGGAGGAGGAGGTTGGAATTCTGACAAGGTATTACAGTAATATTCTTTGAGGTGAACATTTGTGAAAAACTCAACAAGTTACTTGATGAAGGCAAATATCTATGAGAAAGATCACCCACGACCACATCCTTGAGCTAAAAACTGTTGTTACCTATTAACCAACTCAACCAACATCCATCAAGTATAACATTTTTCAGAAATTTGCCTGCTCCAAAATATGAAGAAAGAATTTCTCTTTCAGTCAATGAAAACTACTGCATCTCATTGGCTTTTAATGTTCAAAGATGCTGATTTTCCGTAATAATTTAATTTTCTCTTGAGATAAAGCACATTATGGGAACCTTAAGATGTCACCGCTGCACATTGACTATTTAGACATCATTGAGTGCTTACAAAGGATTGCAAAAAATTTGTGTCTGTCTCACTCAAATAATTTAGGCTTAAGTCAGCTATTTGTCTTATTAAGTAATTGTTAATGTGGCAGAATTCAGTCATAGCTTAACATTACGTACAACTCTACATAGAATTTGCTTCCATTTCAACATTTAAACTAAGACGTAGGATCTTTTTGATGTAAAAAACCAGATCAGGTTTTACAGTTCAGTTTCTAACCAATTGTTTTAAGACAGGCCTGCCACAGCTTGCAAATGCTGAGCATCAAGCACATTGGCAGAAAGTTCCGTTTTTAACATCTTTTTATACCCTAACATTTTTTAGTGGTTGATTGAATATACCAAATCTTTCAAAATACACAAAGAATGGGACATAACACTTGGTGTGAGTGACCAGTCATGTCAAGTTCATGCTAATTACTTTTTACACAGTGTGAACACAATGATGGGAAAGATCACTTTTAAGAAATGGATCAAGTATTAAATGAAGATGGCTACCAGATAAACCTCATACCTTCTTTGATGCGATGAATTTGTTAGTTAGATAGAGTTTTAGGGCCCAGTTTCCAAACTATTGGTTCAAGTCGAGCCGGCAATGGCCTTTTTTCCAGTTGTGGCTCACTGGCTTGTTTTTCCTACCCCATTGCTTATATGGAGCATCACCCACAACGGCAGTAGGTTCCTTTTTGGTTTCGATGAAAGAGAAACCTATGCATTCATGATGGCGTGTATGTGTATGTATGTGTGTATGTGCGTGTGTGTTTGTGTATGTGTGTGTGTTTGTGACACTTTGCTCGTTAATACGATATCTCAAGATAGGAATGTGTGACAGTTTTCAATATGGTACATAGATGTGCCATATTGAGAGGAAGAACCTTATTGTTTTTGGCAGAGGTCAAAGGTCATCTGGGGTCACCAGGGGTCAAAGTCTGAAAATCTCGTTAACACGATATCTCAAGATAGGAAACTTGAATAGGTTTTGAATTTAGTATGTTGATGCGTTATGTTCAGGAGATGGTGCCGATTGTTTTTCGCAGAGGTCAAAGTTCATCTGGGGTCACTGGGGGTCAAAGTCTGAAAATCTTGTTAACAGGATATCTCAAGATAGGAAGCTTGGAGAGATTTTAAATTTAGTATGTTGATGTGTTATGGTCAGGAGATGGGTGCCTAATGTTTTTCGCAGAAGTCAAAGGCCATCTGGGGTCACGGGGAGTCAAAGTCTGAAAATCTCGTTAACATGATATCTCAAGATAGGAAACTTGGATAGATTTCATATTTGGTATGTTGATGGGTTATGGTCAGGAGATGGTTGCTATTGTTTTGGGGGGAGGTCAAAGGTCATCTGGGGTCACTGGGGGTCAAAGTGTGAAAATCTTGTTTACACGATATCTCAAGATAGGAAACTTGAATAGATTTCAAATTAGTATGTTGATGCATTATGTTCAGGAGATGGTGCCAAATGTTTTTCGCAGAGGTCAAAGTTCATCTGGGATCACTGGGGGTCAAAGTCTGAAAATCTTGTTAACACGATATCTCAAGATAGGAAACTTAGATTTCATATTTGGTATGTTAATGCGTTGTAGTCAGGATGGTCCCTATTGTTTTTAAGCAGAGGTCAAAGGTCATCTGGGGTCACGGGGGGTCAAAGTCTGAAAATCTTGTTAAAGCAATATCTCAAGATGTCTGTCTATCTATCTATGTATGGCATCTATTTATGTATGGCTTTAGTGGAGGTCAAAAGGGCATCTGGAATAACAAAATTATATTTTGAACATGCTTGTTAAACATTTGAGTAAAAAGTTAATGGTGCATGATGTCAAATTTGAAACAGTACATTTATGTATCATCGAAACCTCAATGCATTTTTGCATTCTGGTTTAGAGTCTTTGGTATGACTTGACCTGGGAAGCGAACCGGGGCCTTCCGGGTGAGAGGTGGATGCTCTTACCGTTAGACCAAACACGTGGTCTTTGATGCTATAAAGGGCTCTTGCTCAGTTTTCAAGAAGGGGACGTTGCGACATGATCCATGAGTAGGCTAAAATTTTTTACTTTTTTCCATTTCTCATTGATTTACAGGCAATGGAAGTGATCAGAAATAAGAACCTCTCTGCAGCAATTTTTGCTCCAGGATGGGTCTTTGAATGTTTGCCAAGAAAAGATTTTGTTGACAATCAAAACAGGTAAGATCAGGCCTTGAATTTCGAGGCGTGCGAGTGCGATCACTCACCGTTACTCACGTAAAATCACTGTTTGGATTGTTATTTATTACACAACTAAATTAAGAAAAGGGACTACAGTAAAGGTGTCAGCTCAATAAAATCGCACACCTTCCACACTCCTCAATTTCCTGGGGAGTGTGATTTGTTGCACACCAGAAACATCTAAAAGTCAAGACCTGTATGATTTGTCTTTGTTCTTTTGAAAAGTGATCACAAGTAAAGATCTGCTTGCCAGTCATTATGGCTTAAATGACCTGTATTGTAATATGAACATTGTATTTGTCGTAAAGTATCTCACTATACAAAGGCCATGGCCTTGGTGGGATATGTTTACATTCAACCCTCGATCTTCCAGCAGCCTTTGAGGTGTGGTGTTAACCTATACATGAAAGATCCCCTGCTTTTACCAAACTTTCCTCAGATTCACAATATTCCTGTCAAAGCATTCATAGTGTAGGTAGATTCTCTTCTATTATTCATACTAAACCAGGCATTGTTGTGAAGAAATTTGTCATAAAGAAATCCTTATGTTGGCAGGGCTCTTCAAAACAAAGGTTCACTTGATGAAAGCTTTGATAGGTCTGAATGTTCACTTGATGGAAGGTTCATTAGATCAGAGACGGCTACTCTGAAGGTCTCTAGATAAAAGGATTATTAGATCAAACATCATCTTTTAATCGAAGGTTTGCTTGACCAAAGGTTAGATAGGTCTGAATGTTCACTTAATGGAAGGTTCATTAGATCAGAGACGGCTAGTCTGAAGGTCTCTAGATAAAAGGTTTATTAGATCAAACATCTTTAAATCAAAGGTTTAATTGACCAAAGGTTTGATAGATCTGAATGTTCACTAGATGGAAGGTTCATTAAATCAAAGACCACTAGTCTTAAGACTCTTTAGATAAAAGGTTTATTCGATCAAACATCATTGAATTCAAGATATACTTGCTGTTCGACCAAAGGTTTGTTATTTAACTTCATGATCTGAATAATCCTCCCTAATGTCAAATTGCTTTATCTATTTAATCTTCAATCTAGTGTCTCAATTCTCAATGCAGTATTTTCACTTCTGACATTTTTGGTCATTTTTCAGAAAGTTAAATTGTATAGGTAGAGGGGTATTTCTAAGGTGTGTTAAATCTACTTATTTGTCTGGTATAACTACTCGTTGCTTGTGATCACTTTTCTAAATTTTAATTTCACCCTATGGGACTGTTAAGGCAAACCAGAGAAGTGTTAAGGAGATTTAAGAACCAATACCTTGATCAATTGGGACTCAGTGAGGCATGTTTTAAATGCTAGTCAAAAAACACACCCCTCACATTAAACATGCTAGCTTTTCATTGCCATCTCTCCTGCAAAAGTAAAAGCATTATTGATAACACTTTTTATTGTTGTTTTTAAAGTCAGCAACAAATTTTTTAAACCTTCCTCTTCAAAGATGTTTCCTACTCCTTTAATAATGGGGAAGTTTGCTTGAAATTAGTGGAATGTATAGACTTGAGCAATGTTTCTAGCAGATGACATGTTTTAATTGCCAGGTCACAGTTGAAGTACATTATTGAAAATGATTTTTGCCAGTGGTTAAACTGAAAAGCCTTAATTTAGACCATTGGCAGAAACTAACCTCATCTCTAAGACATGTGCAAACAGTGGTTCTCTCAGGATTGCATAGGCATCAGACATTTAATGATAGGAACAATAACAACTAACCTGGCAATCAAATAGTAATGCATGAAAAGAATTCATTCATCAGGGTTCGACTTTTGTGTTTGTCCGATTGTCCGACACAACTAAAATTCGATGTGGACAACCAAAAGTTAAAGGTTGGTTGTATGGTGGACAAACGTTTTTCTCTCGGACTGAAAAAGTATTCTGCTGACTGATCAACTCTTTCCACTTTTTCCATCATACCATACTTCAGACTTCAAGTGTTTCTGTCTCTCAAACATCACATCTTTTTATTCTTCAAGACCAAAAAAAACATGAACACAATTACTGTTTTGTAATTGTCCAAAAAATTTTTGGGACTGGACAACCAAATTATCTTGTGGACAACTAAAATGAGTGAAATGGTTGCCTGAAAAACAACCATAATTTTTTCTGAAAATTGAGGCCTGTTCATTTTCAAGTTCATATTGTCTGACAAATTTGTGCATTGTATCATCTCATTAACACTTCTCTGGTTCAACAATGCAAAGAGCAGCAGAAAAATCTCTTTATATCTTTTAATCTTTTGTGATCTTTATTTGCAATCTTGTTTTTGCTTGTTCAACAGATTTTGGGAGGAAAAGTTGGACAGATTTTTTCACCCACGTGCCATTAGCTCTCTACCATTCATATCAAACTTCTGTCAAGGATATGGCAAGAAAGGTTACAGATTTGGAAAGGTAAGCTTATTACTGGAGTTCTAACATACAATAACAACATCAGCAACTACATCGACAACAAGAAAATCATATGGGACTGTATGTGGAGTTTCTAAAAATCAGAATTTACGGCATTAATTCCTGTTGAGGTGAAATATCCTGTGGCTGTTGACTCAATATTGTATACCTCATACCAAAGACTCTAAAAATTGAACCTACTGCCGTTGTGCATGATGCTGCGGCATAAGCAATGGAGTATGGAAAACAAGCCAGTTAGCCACAACTGAGAAAAAGGCCATGGCAGGCTTGACTTGAACCAGTAGGTTGGAAACTGGATGGTAAAACTGTCTTACCTAACTAACTGTATGCGTTGGATGTTTCTTCACACATGTGGCACATCTTACTCTGTTTGCACCAAACATCTGTCAGTAACTTGGTTTGCTTCTGTCACCTTTGGGTGTGCCTCAGACTGAAAAGAATTTTTTGCACCAATTGGCACATTAGGCATTTTTCTTAGCTTTATTCTTAGTTTAATTTATCTTCTGTCTAGCAGGCTTTAAAGGCTCATCACCCTAGACATATCCAGTTCTTCCAACCTGTTAACTTTACTCCAAGAGCTGACTAAAACTCGTACTCATCCCAGTTCAACCCTAGTTTATTACTTCATGGCATATCCCGGTGACCATACAAGGCCCTGACATGTAATAAGGAAACTCTCAGTGCTTGCTGTGTAAGAATGCGGAACTCTATATTTCTGGGAATTTGATGTCAATCAAAAAGCCCTGCCAATATAGAATATTTGTGAAATATTAGCTACTCTGTATTTTTTCATTTTGATGTCAGTCAAAAAGCCCCGCCAATAAAGAATATTTGTGTAATATTAGCTACTCTGTATTTTTTTATTTTGATGTCAATCAAAAAGCCCTGCCAATATAGAATATTTGTGTCATATAAGCTACTCTGTATTTTTGGTTTCGATGGTAAGAGAAACCAATACACTCATGATGGCGTGCGTGCGTGTGTATGTATGTGTGTATGTATATGTGTGTGTGTGTGTTTGTGACACTTTGTTGTTAACATGATATCTCAAGGTAGGAATGTCGCCGAGTTTTCAAACTTAGTACATAGAAGCCCCATATTAAGAAGAAAAACCCTATTAATTTTGGTCGAGTTTGAAGGTCATTTGATGTCACATGGGTCAAAAACTCGAAACACTCTTCATTTAACACAACTAACTCGTTAACACGATAGATATCTCAAGATAGGAATATCTGACAGTTTTCAGACTTGGTACTTAGATGCCCCATATGAAGAGGAACAACCCTATCGTTTTTGGTGGAGTTCAAAGGTCATCTGGGGTCACATGGGTCAAAGGACTCGAAACACTTTACAATACGATATGGCACGGTAGGAATGTTTGAAAGTATTCAAATTTGGTACATAGATGTCCCATATCAAGAAAAAGAACAGCATAAGTTTTCGTTGAGTTTAAAGGTTATTTGGCGTCACGGGTGTCAAAGGACTTGAAATACTTTACATTTAACTCATTAACACAATATCTCAATGTAAAAATGCCATAGGACTTGAAACACTTTACATTTAACTCATTAACACAGTATCTGAAGGTATGAATGTTTGAAAGTATTCAAACTTGGTACATAGATGTCCTATATCAAGAAAAAGAACAACATCAGTTTTCAACGAGTTTAAAGGTTATTTGGTGTCACAGGTGTCAAAGGACTCAAAACACTTTACATTTAACTAATTAACAGAGTATCTCAATGTAGAAATGTTCATAGGACTTGAAACACTTTACATTTCACTCATTAGCACAGTATCTGAAGGTAGAGATGTCTGGAAGTTTTCAAACTTCGTACATAGATGCCCCATATCAAGAGGAAGAATGGTATGGGTTTTGGTCAAGTTCAAAGGTCATTTGGGGTCACAGGGGGTCCAACCCGGAAAACCATGTTTACACAATATCTTAAGGTAGGAAGCTTGGATTGATTTCAAACTTAATATGTTGATGCAGTATGATGGGAAGACAAACCCTACTAATTTTGGTAGAGGTCAAAGGTCATTTGGGGTCACAGGGGGTCAAACCCCCAAAACATTTTTTACATGATATCTCAAGTTGGGAAACTTGGATTAAATTCAAACTCAAGATGTTGATGCGTTATGATGTAAGCAAGAACCCTTTAGATTTTGGTAGAGGTCAAAGGTCATTTGGGGTCACAGAGGGTCAAACCCCGAAAATCCTGTTTGCATGATACCTGAAGGTAGGAATCTTGGATTGATTTGAATCTTGATTTGTTGATGCAATATGATGGGAAGAAGAACCTTATTGATTTTGGGTAGAGGTCAAAGATTATTTGGGGTCACAGGGGGTAAATCCCCCAAAACCTTGTTTACATGATATCTCAAGGTAGGAAACTGGGATTAATTTCAAACTTGATATGTTGATGCATTATGATGTATGTAAAAATCCTACTGATTTTGGTAGGGGTCAAAGGTCATCTGGGGTCACAGGGGGTCAAACTTGGAAAACCTTGTTTACAGGATATCTCAAGGTAGGAAACTTGGATTAATCTCAAACTTAAGATGTTGATGCGTTTTGATGTATGGAAAAATCCTAATGATTTTGGTAGGGGTCAAAGGTGATCTGGGGTTGCAGGGGGTCAAACTCTGAAAACCTTGTTTGCATGATATCTCAAGGTAGGAAACTGGGATTAATTTCAAACTTGATATGTTGATGCGTTATGATGTAAGCAAGAACCCTTTAGATTTTGGTAGAGGTCAAAGGTCATTTGGGGTCACAGAGGGTCAAACCCCGAAAATCCTGTTTGCATGATACCTGAAGGTAGGAATCTTGGATTGATTTGAATCTTGATTTGTTGATGCAATATGATGGGAAGAAGAACCTTATTGATTTTGGGTAGAGGTCAAAGATTATTTGGGGTCACAGGGGGTAAATCCCCCAAAACCTTGTTTACATGATATCTCAAGGTAGGAAACTGAGATTAATTTCAAACTTGATATGTTGATGCATTATGATGTATGTAAAAATCCTACTGATTTTGGTAGGGGTCAAAGGTCATCTGGGGTCACAGGGGGTCAAACTTGGAAAACCTTGTTTACAGGATATCTCAAGGTAGGAAACTTGGATTAATCTCAAACTTAAGATGTTGATGCGTTTTGATGTATGGAAAAATCCTAATGATTTTGGTAGGGGTCAAAGGTGATCTGGGGTTGCAGGGGGTCAAACTCTGAAAACCTTGTTTGCATGATATCTCAAGGTAGGAAACTGGGATTAATTTCAAACTTGATATGTTGATGCATTATGATGTATGTAAAAATCCTACTGATTTTGGTAGGGGTCAAAGGTCATCTGGGGTCACAGGGGGTCAAACTTGGAAAACCTTGTTTACAGGATATCTCAAGGTAGGAAACGTGGATTAATCTCAAACATGGTATGTGGATGCATTATGATGTAGGGAAGAATCCTATTGATTTTGGTACAGGTCAAAGGTCATTTCGGGTTAAAGGGGGGCCGAACCCTGAAAACCTTGTTTGCATGATATCTCAAGGTAGGAAACTTGGATTAATCTCAAACTTGGTATGTTGATGCATCATAATAAGAGGGAGAACCCTATTGATTTTGTTAGAGAACAAAGGTCATCCAGGGTCACAGGAGGCTCAAACCCCGAAAACCTTGTTTGCATGATATCTAATGGTAGGAAGCTTGGATTTTTCAAACTTGGTTTGTTAATGAATTATGAGGAGAGGGTGGACCTTATTAATTTTGGTAAAGGTCAAAGTTCACCTGGGGTTATCCAAGATCAAACCTTGAAAACTCCTACTTTATATTTCAATGTGGGAAAATGAGAGAGAGTTCAAAGTTAGAATGTGGATGTGTGATGGTTGGAAGATGGCTTCTGTCGTCCTTGGTGGAGGTTGAAGGTCAATTGGGGTCACCAGAGATCAAACTATGAAAACTTTGTTAATAGGATAGAATATCTTAAGGCACAGCATGAAATTTGGCTTTTCATTGTAGAAGTGTTTTGGTTAAAACAAAAACCAGTTACTTACTGGTGGAGTCAAAGGTCACTTTGGGTCACCATGTGTTACAATAAATGCACCTTTTTTTGAAAATAACATGTTCTGTATGCATCATCGAAACTTCAATGCATTTTTGCATTCTGGTTTTATTTTGATGTCAATCAAAAAGCCCTGCCAATATAGAATCTTTGTGTAATATGAGCTACTCTGTTTTTTCTTATTTTGATGTCAATCAAAAAGCCCTGCCAATATAGAATATTTGTGTATAATGAGCTACTCTGTATTTTTTTATTTTGATGTCAATCAAAAAGCCCTTCCAATATAGAATATTTGTGTAACATGAGCTACTCTGTATTTTCGGTTTCGATGAAAGAGAAACCTATGCATTCATGATGGCGTGTGTGTGTATGTATGTGTGTATGTGCGTGTGTGTGTGTGTGTGTGTGTATGTGTGGATGTATGTGTGTGTGTATGTTTGTGACACTTTGCTCGTTAACACGATATCTCAAGCTTTTTTTTTTTTTCAAACTTGGTACATAGATGCGCCATATTGAGAGGAAGAACCCTATTGTTTTGGCGGAGATCAAAGGTCATCTGGGGTCACAGGGGGTCAACGTCTGAAAATCTCGTTAACACGATATCTCAAGATAGGAAGCTTGGTTGGATTTCATATTTGGTATGTTGATGCGTTTTAGTCAGGAGATGGTCCCTATTGTTTTTTGCGGAGGTCAAAGGTCATCTGGGGTCACTGTGGGTCAAAGTCTGAAAATCTTGTTACCACAATATCTCAAAATAGGAAGCTTAGATAGATTTCATATTTGGTATGTTGATGCGTTATGGTCAGGAGATGGTCCCTATTGTTTTTTGCGGAGGTCAAAGGTCATCTGGGGTCACTGGGGGTCAAAGTCTGAAAACCTTGTTAACACGATATCTCAAGATAGGAAGCTTGGTTGGATTTCTTATTTGGTATGTTGATGCGTTTTAGTCAGGAGATGGTCCCTATTGTTTTTTGCGGAGGTCAAAGGTCATCTGGGGTCACTGGGGGTCAAAGTCTGAAAATCTTGTTAACATGATATCTCAAGATAGGAAGCTTGGTTGGATTTCATATTTGGTATGTTGATGCATTTCAGTCAGGAGATGGTCCCTATTGTTTTTTGCGGAGGTCAAAGGTCATCTGGGGTCACCGGGGGTCAAAGTCTGAAAATCTCGTTAACACGATATCTCAAGGTAGGAAGCTTGGTTGGATTTCATATATGGTATGTTGATGCATTTCAGTCAGGAGATGGTCCCTATTGTTTTTTTGCGGAGGTCAAAGGTCATCTGGGGGTCAAAGTCTGAAAATCTCGTTAACATGATATCTCAAGATAGGAAGCTTGGTTGGATTTCATATTTGGTAAGTTGATGCGTTATAGTCAGGAGATGGTCCCTGTTGTTTTTGCGGAGGTTAAAGGTCATCTGGGGTCACTGTGGGTCAAAGTCTGAAAATCTCGTTAACACGATATCTCAAGATAGGAAGCTTGGTTGGATTTCATATTTGGTATGTTGATGCATTTCAGTCAGGAGATGGTCCCTATTGTTTTTTTGCGGAGGTCAAAGGTCATCTGGGGTCACCGGGGGTCAAAGTCTGAAAATCTCGTTAACACGATATCTCAAGGTAGGAAGCTTGGTTGGATTTCATATATGGTATGTTGATGCGTTTTAGTCAGGAGATGGTCGCTATTGTTTTTTGCAGAGGTCAAAGGTCATCTGGGGTCACTGGGGGTCAAAGTCTGAAAATCTTGTTAACAGGATATCTCAAGATAGGAAGCTTGGTTGGATTTCATATATGGTATGTTGATGCGTTATAGTCAGGAGATGGTCCCTATTGTTTTTTGCGGAGGTCAAAGGTCATCTTGGGTCCCTGGGGGTCAAATTCTGAAAACCTCGTTAACACGATATCTCAAGATAGGAAGCTTGGTTGGATTTCATATTTGGTATGTTGATGCGTTTTAGTCAGGAGATGGTCCCTATTGTTTTTTGCGGAGGTCAAAGGTCATATGGGGTCACTGGGGGTAAAAGTCTGAAAATCTTGTAAACACGATATCTCAAGATAGGAAGCTTGGTTGGATTTCATATTTGGTATGTTGATGCGTTATAGGAGATGGTCGCTATTGTTTTTTGCGGAGGTCAAAGGTCATCTGGGGTCACTGTGGGTCAAAGTCTTAAAATCTCGTTAACACGATATCTCAAGATAGAGAGCTTGGTTGGATTTCATATTTGGTATGTTGATGCATTATGGTCAGGAGATGGTCCCTATTGTTTTTTGCGGAGGTCAAAGGTCATCTGGGGGTCAAAGTGTGAAAATCTCGTTAACACGATATTTCAAGATAGGAAGCTTGGTTGGATTTCATATTTGGTATGTTGATGCGTTAAAGTCAGGAGATGGTCCCTATTGTTTTTTGCGGAGGTCAAAGGTCATCTGGGGTCACTGTGGGTCAAAGTCTTAAAATCTCGTTAACACGATATCTCAAGATAGGAAGCTTGGTTGGATTTCATATGTGGTATGTTGATGCGTTATAGTCAGGAGATGGTCCCTATTGTTTTTTGCTTAGGTCAAAGGTCATCTGGGGTCACTGGGGGTCAAAGTCTGAAAATCTTGTTACCACAATATCTCAAGATAGGAAGCTTAGATAGATTTCATATTTGGTATAATGATGCGTTATGGTCAGGAGATGGTCCCTATTGTTTTTTGCGGAGGTCAACGGTCATCTGGGGTCACTGGGGGGTCAAAGTCTGAAAACCTCGTTAACACGATATCTCAAGATAGGAAGCTTGGTTGGATTTCATATTTGGTATGTTGATGCGTTTTAGTCAGGAGATGGTCCCTATTGTTTTTTGCGGAGGTCAAAGGTCATCTGGGGTCACTGGGGGTCAAAGTCTGAAAATCTTGTTAACACAATATCTCAAGATAGGAAGCTTAGGTAGATTTCATATATGGTATGTTGATGGGTTTTAGTCAGGAGATGGTCCCTATTGTTTTTTGGGGAGGTCAAAGATCAACTGGGGTCACCGGGGGTCAAAGTCTGAAATTCTTGTTAACACGATATCTCAAGATAGGAAACTTGGATAGATTTCACATTTGGTATGTAGATGTGTTTTAGTCAGGAGATGTGCCCTTTTTCTTTTTGGCGGAGGTCAAAGGTCATTTCAGGTCACCAGGGGTCAAAGTCTTCAAATCTTGTTAAAGTTATATCTCAAGATGTTGGTTTATCTGTCTATGTATGGCTTTTGTGGAGGTCAAAAGGGCATCTGGAATAACAACATTATTTTTTGAACTTGCTAGTATAACATTTGAGTGAGAAGATAGTGGTGCATGATGTCAAATTTGAAAAACAGTACATTTAAGTATCATCGAAACCTCAATGCATTTTTACATTCTGGTTTTAATTTGATGTCAATAAAAAGCTCTGCCAATGGAGAATTTTGGTAGATTCAGGATAAAATTATAGTTATGGGGGATGGATGACTGCCTCTAAGTTGAGAATACATATTCTTTGGTTTTAATTTAATAGGAAATAATGTGCAAGGAGTGGTGCAACCTCAGTGCTCAATTAATTCAGCCTAGCTATGGCAATCAACAATTTAAAGAGACGACATCCTCACAAAAAATGAAGCATTTCCTGGAGGATGGATGTAATGGTGGTGGATGCATGCAGCTGAGTGGAGATGTAAAACAGGGAGAAGTCCAGTTTTTCAAGTAAATCTAAGTTTTATGTTCTTATTAGTTATTTTAGCTTGTGATTGGGTTTGGTTCAATTTTCATGATTTAAATCACTGTTTTAAATAAAAAAATGATTTTAATAGAAAAAAATCAATCAAGATCATGATTTGAAGCAACATGATTTTAATCAAACAACCCTGCCAAGAATTAGATAAGTAAGAATTATAAAACTCCCTGTTTTGACCGATTCAAGACTATACTGCTTCCCTGTCAACTCTTTGAGAGGTAATCATATTTTAAGAGCATTACAGGGTTCGCACAGGTCCTGGAATTCCTGGAAAGTCAGGGAAAACTAAAATATGAATTTCCAGGCCTGGAAAGTCAGGGAAAATGAACAATTTTTCAAAAGGTCCTGGAAAAGTCAGGGAATTTTATGAAGGCACAAAGGGCCATTGATTTTCCGCGATGACAGTGGCAAATTCACGCTAAAACTATCAAAATACTTTGAACTTACAATCAGAAAACGAGTAGGAACTTAACAAAATCACGGTAAATTTTGCCGGTATAGGCTTCATTTTCCCTATGCTATAGTGTGTTAGGCTAGGTCGCCTTTGTGAAAGAAGTGTTTGCTGCTTTCAGGATCGTAACTAGACAAGTGCAGCACTTGTTTTCAACATAATTGCCCCAGAATAAGATGAATTTGACAGGGGAAGGTCATTTTCACCTCAAAATATTAAATTAATTGTTAAAGTCTGTGGAGGATCAGGCCATCAGCCCTATGCCAACAATGCTGATGCCAGCTAGGCCCAGGTACCCCTTTCCTTATCTTAGATCTTAGCCTACCATGTACAGTACTTAAAATACTGCAACAGTACCGATCATCAGATGAACAAAAATAGCTGGTCAAGAACATAGTCAAATTATCTGTCTGTCTGTCTGTCTGTCTATCAATCCATTTATCAATCTGTTCACAATTGTTCAAAATACCTCTCCTCCCACATTCTCTCATTTGTTTGAAACTTGGATGCAATGCTCTCAGGGGGTGGGCCATTTGGGGTGTTCATAAATTTTTGGTCCAAGGTCCCATGTGGACCCTATGGCCCATTTAATGAAATTTTCCAAATTCTTTTCCTACAGTAAGAGATTCTCTTGTACAATGCTGATGTTTAGTCATAATGATACTCTGTTAGTGGTACCTTCAGTGTGTTCAGGAATTTTGGGTCCACGGCCCAAAATGGGCCGTAGGGTCTATTTTGTGAAACATTGAAAAATGGTTAAGTCCTCCTCCAGTTAATGCTAGACAGAGTTGACCGCCTGTCATAATGATGCTTGGTAAGTGATCTGTTTATGGTATTCTGGAAATTGTGGTCCAAGATCCCATGAGGGCCCTACAGCCCATTTTATGAAATTCTTCAAAATGCTTTTCCTACAGTAAGAGATTCTCTTGTACAATGTTGATGTTTAGTCATAATGATACTCTGTTAGTGGTACCTTCACTGTGTTCAGGAATTTGGGGTCCATGGCCCCAAATGGGCCATAGGGTCTATTTTGTGAAACATTGAAAAATGGTTAACCCCTCCTCCAGTTAATGCTAGACAGAGTTGACCGCCTGTCGTAGTGATGCTTGGTAAAAGATTTGTTTATGGTATTCTGGAAATTGTGGTCCAAGGTCCCATGTGGGCCCTACAGCCCATTTTATGAAATTCTTCAAAATGCTTCTCCTACAGTAAGAGATTCTCTTGTACAATGCTGATGGTTTGTCATAATGATACTCTGTTAGTGGTACCTTCAGTGTGCTCAGGAATTTTGGGTCCATGGCCCAAAATGGGCCTAGGGTCCATTTTGTGAAATATTGCAAAATAGTTACCCCCCCCCTCAGTTAATGTTAGACAGAGTTGACCGCCTGTCATAATAATGCTTGCTTTAGCGATCTGTTTATGGTTTTGGTCCAAGGTTCAATGCGACCCTGTGGCCCTTTCTATGAAATTTTGCAAATTTCGTACTCCTTCAGATTCTCTTGCGCAATTTTGATGGTTTGTCATAATGATACTTGGTTTGTGGTACCTTCAGGGTGTTCAGGCGTTTTGGGTCCATGGCCCAAGATGTGCCATAGGTTCCACTTTGTGAAATACTGCAAAATGATGAACCCCTCTTCCAGTTAATGTTAAACAATGTTAAACAATGTTCAATGTCTGTCATAATGATGCTTGGTGAGTGATCTGTGTATGGTTTTGGTTCAAGGTCCAATGAAGGCCTTTATAGCCCTTTTTATGAAATTCTGCAAATTGCGTACTCCTACAGATCCTCTTGTACAATGCTGATATGTCATAATGATACACTGTTACTGGTACCTTCAGGTGTTCAGAAGTTTTGGGACCAAGGACCAAGATGGACCCAAGGGTCCATTTTGTGAAATATGGCAAAATGCTTAACCCTTTCTTCCAATTAATGTTAAACAGAGTTGACAGCCTGTCAGAGTGATGCTTGGTTAGTGATCTGGGGTGGGATTCACTAGCATTGGAGCTTGTACTAGTAAAGACAACAACCCAAGGACCCTTGGTTGAGGGTATGAGCTTCTGCACCATTGGTGCTCTAGTAGATAGGATTACATGGACACTTTTCTGAATTTCTTTCATTAATTTTAACCTTGCTGCTTAAACTTACCCTACAAGCACATGCTGTAACAAATCTTAATAAAATGGACCCAATCATGAATGGATGATGGGTGATCAGTGGTGGTCAAGGATTTGGAGATAAAGGTCATCTCGTGGTCATCTTGGCACATGTTACCACTGCTTTATGGACTCTGAAAAAAAGTATTGTGTGACCTTTTTTTTTTTTTTAAAAAGAAGTGGAGGGTCTTGTATGGGCTCTTGATTTTAGAACCCTAATGAAAACACTGCTGGAAAATGCTTTTTTGCAAGCCACAGTATACTGCATACATGCTACAAATAAGACATCATTTTGCATTGCATGTGTAGATGTATGACTTTTCCTTAGTGGTGGTCCTGGAAATTTACGTTGAGGTCCTTGAAAGTCATGGAAAAGTCAGGGAATTTTGTCAATTGGAACCTGTACGAACCTTGCATAAGTAAATTTTTGAAACATTGCATATGTTTTATTGGGCAGTTAAAAAATAAATGATCACACTCTATAGTATACCAACAACATCATACCTCAATAAGTAGTTGTGAACACACAGCTTTGTAGTTATGCAAAAATGCCAAAAAAAAAATGTTATGACAACCAAATTCCTTGCAGACAAGAAAAAAAAAACTGTTTGACAACCAAAACTTTTTTTGAAAATTGATGCCCTGATGTCTTTGGTGCGATCAAGGGTTGCACGTTAGGGATAATTTTGTGACAGACTTTTTAGTCTGGAACAGACTGGACCCCTCTGTGCTCT
This sequence comes from Holothuria scabra, assembly GCA_037179385.1. Classification (NCBI taxonomy): domain Eukaryota; kingdom Metazoa; phylum Echinodermata; class Holothuroidea; order Aspidochirotida; family Holothuriidae; genus Holothuria; species Holothuria scabra. The sequence continues at coordinate 35,284,647 of CM074184.1, forward strand.
TATTTGATGGGAGGGGGGAGTTGGGGGGCAGTGAAAATAAGCAACAGAGTATGTTAATAATCAGCTAATACTGCTGATGTCAAGCTGTATTAATGTAATCCGTCTTTGTTTCAGGATGTTTCGCACTGCCATCGGTGTTCACCACCCACTTTTAATTTCATTCTCTACCAAGCAAGCTGATCAAGTAGATGGCTGTCTTGTTCTGGAGCTATCAAATGGACACAAGATAGTGTTGTGGACTGATGTTGGTGAGTTAAAGGAAGTCACCCCAACTTTAATGAATGTACTAGAATAATTCTGTTCATGAATGTGACTCTATTTTCCCTCCTCGGTTGTGAGATGTACCAAGTGAGTTTGTTAGACGGAGTTTTACAGCCCTGTTTCCAACCTGTCAGTTCAAGTCGAGCCAGCCATGGCCTTTTTTTCCAGTTGTGGCTCCATGGCTTGTTTTCCATACTCCATTGCTTATACAGAGCATTACGCACAACGACAGTATGTTCCATTTGGTGTGACTCGACCTGGGAATAGAACCTGGGCCTTCCGCGTGAGAGGCAGATGCTCTTACTGTTAGACCAAACACACGTTCGGTGAAATTTACTAGAAGTAACTTCTTTGTTAACCTACATGCAATATTTATGGCCTTAAATATCAAGTCATATACTTTGAAGAGAATTTAGAAGAAAATTGTGAGGTAAAGCTGTTGTTTCAAAACAAGTTTGGGGCAACTGCTTTTACCTTTTAATTGTTTGAGTTTTGTGCTTCACATTCTTTTGTGCTTCTTTTTACTTGCCAGTATGATAAGTGATATATTTGTGCAGATGTAGTTGGGAGAGGTGTACATCCAAAGGGGCAGGGGGGAGGGGGAGCTGAAACTGCTCAACTCAGTTTAAGAAGTAGAAGTAGGGGAGTAAATGTCATTGCAGTTGCGACATAAACATTTCACCATTTTTCATCTGAATACTGTTGTTTTTCTCAAACCCCCTGTGTTATAAACCCCAAACTTGGACAGTTGCATGTTGTAAAGAGACTAAGAGAAATTGTCACAAGCATCCAGCCAGAAGAGTACAGTATTGGTCCTATCTTTGGGGTGAATGCAGTATTGGTCCTCTCTTTGAGGCCTTACATTACTATTTGCTTTGTTTGCAAATTACTTTTTTTAGACACAAAGACGGCAGAGAATCAAGTTGTCTCTCCATATGGGGTGCATCAGTCAGCCCCTCTCGAAGTCGCCTGTCTACCGGATGCCCTTCAAGGAGAGAATGTCAGAGTTTTTGGACCACTTGTTGGAACAAGTCACAAGAGTCTGGAAGATGCTACAATTGGAATGGATTCAAATCGTATGAATTATAGTGGTTGGACCAATAGGTGAGAAGATAGTATGTGATAGACCACACCCAATGTAAAGGACATTAGGACATCTTGGACTTAAAAATAGCTGAGAATGAATTACAGACCAAACCATACCCTGCCATAAAAATGGGATGTATGAACAACTTAGAAAATGTAATATGGTTTAGATATATGGAGATGAAGTATTTACCATACTAAAGCAAGTCCAATATCTGGGATGTATATACATCTTAGAAGATGTTGTATTATGGTTAAGATACATGCGGATGAATTACAATTCATCCTACTGTAGCATGCCCAATATGTGGGAGGGCAACATGTCTCGGAAGATGTTGTGTGGTTTAGATATGAGTTAAAAAATTTTCACCAAGCTAAAATCGTGTCAAAGATGTGGGATTTATAAAATCTTTTGCCTTATGGTGTTAAAAAACAGGTAATAAATTATTATCTTAGAAGATGTGGTGTGTTTTAGATACATAGTCATGAATAATTTGCTGTACTAATAGCTCACAGTTCTTAGCCCTTCCCAATATATATGATGTAAAACATCCTTGCTGATGTGACATCGATTTGAGGTGATGATTACATTTTCTACAAATAGTCTGTTAGTTAGATGGAGTTTTATGGTCCAGTTTCCAACCAATTGGTTTATGATAATATCTCCCTGTAACCTGGAAGGTGTTAAAGTGTACGTCAAGTCAAAAAAATAAAAAGCATATAATGAAGGGCATGAAAAATGAATTCTAACAGTCCAACTACCGTCTTCATAGGACATTCCTGAGCTGAGATATAAAATGTTGAAGTTTTTTCACTTATAACAAACTGGTCCATTGTGCAATGATTTGTGACTCTCTTGTTGTACAACTCACAAAACCTGCTTTGTTTTCCTTTAAAATAAAAAATGTTTTTATGACCTTGAACACTTCCTGTTTGCTTGCATAGCATGTTCCACAGGGAGGGATTACAGCATAAGAGTAAGAGTCCTATCACACCGTGGTACAAGGTGCATTAGTGTTTAGAAAAACAAAGAAATACAAAGATTGTAATTTGAGTAGTACAACAATGACACATCAAATTATTGCCCAATGTACCATTTCAAGTTGAATGAATGAACTTCAACATTTTATATCTCAGCTCAGGAATTTCCTGTGAAGATGGGAGTTGGACTGTTAGATTTCATTTTTCATGGTCTTGAATATATATTTTTGAACTTTTTGACTTGAGGTACACTTTAAGGCCTTTCTGATTCAAACCTGCATGGTTTACTAAGTTTGTCATCTCTAGCAATACAGAAAGGCTGGATAAGTGATATTTTTTTTCAATTTTCTAACAAGAAAAAATAAAGGGGGGGGGGAAACAAAATTTCCAGATATTTTGAGCTTGGGGTCACAACACCACTATAAATGCTTGGTGACCCAAAGTTTGGGAAACCAAGGTGTACATGGTGGGTGTGTTCATAATGCAATACATTGTTGACTGTAAAATCTAAATTAGAAGTTCATTCCAGACCTTGAATTTCGAGGTGTGTGAGTGTGATTGCACACTATCACTCACCTAAAATCACTGTGAGAAGAGTGATTTTTTGCTCACCTAGAAAGAGATTTGGAACTCATTTAAATCCATTAAAGTTGAATTAAACAGTAAACCTACCACACTCTTTAATTTTCTTAAGAGTTCAATTTGTAGCACACCTAAAGTATCTAAAACTTGAGGCCTAACTAAATATAAAACTAGAAGCCTGCTATTCATCATGACAGATTTATACATAATAATAATAATAGTAGTAATAACCAGGCCTTGAATGGCAGTTGTTTATGACGCTAAGCGACCATGGATGTGGGAGATGCTGTTGGCTTATGAATTACAACTTCATGTGGGGTGGCAAACAATTCAACAATTTTGATCAAATTTGGTATTTTTTTGAAAGGCCAGTTCAGATGGGAAAATGAACTGTAGATTGCTCTTGGATGAAAATCCCACCTTACTTTGACCCTGCCAAGAATGAGCTCCAGACCTCCTGGTTGCTAAGCTTCATGGCTTCAAATGCCACCGCCTTTATCAACTCGGCCATAGCACCGGCCATAGCACATCATAATGTGTGAGGACTAGAAAAGATCAAAATGCAAAAATATTTGATAGTGAGATTCTATTAATTAGCTAGTAGGGGAGTTACTGAAAATTTCATGCCTAAATTTCATATTTTGTGGTTCCATGAACACTAGCAAGCATGAAGCTGACTGGCAATTTCCATTTAGGTGTTAGGGCCAATTTACTTCCTATTTAGTGATATTTCTATAGCATCATTTTATTGGATGTTGACAAGGGTCAGTTCAATTGGCACAGCTAATCTTGCTGTAAAAATTACTGAATTAAAAACTCTAGGCATGAGTTAAAGGTAAAGAGCAGTCCCCCAAACTTATTTTGAAGAAAAAGCTTAATAACACAGTATTCCCCTTGTTTCTCTTCAAAGTATCTTTCGTTACATTTTATGACTTTACTATTGCATATTCAAGGTAAACTAAGCAGTTATTTCTAGTAAATTTGGTATTTGAAGAGAAAAAAAAATTGTCACATGACTCCCAACAGCCAATCATGAAACTGGACAGTCTACTACACTTCTTCAATTTGGGGTGACTGCTCTTGCCCTTTAAGTGAAAAAATAAAAAAGAGATTGTGCATTTTCCTTTTCTTTTGTATCCAGGTACTATTTTTTGCCTGAAGCCATTATCCCTGCAGATGAAAAGATAACACTGATTGGAATGGCATGCTACTCTACAAATACAGCTCAGAGTGGTTACTCTTTCCTGGTTGGAGAAGTTAGAGTGAGGAAAAATTGATTTTTATTTTCATTTTGGGATATCTGGCCTAACCTTTGCAGATATCATAAAAATTTCTCATTTTAATACATGGACAATCCTTCAAAAATATTTATTCAGACCAGGGGTTTATACCATAAGCAAGTTGGTCAGATTCTGTTAGCTGTTGGAATATAGTCAGGCCAGTGAGGGATTCTTATAAAGTTGAACTGTATTTAAAATAAGCATCTGATGCAGTGGAATGATGTCAAAATTGGTCAGATGCTTTGCATCTGACCAATTTTCTGCCACCTCTATTTTTACAGTCTCTCAAATTCAGTTTACTTCATATTTTCCATTGAACTGCACTCCCTTTAAAAACTGTCTTTGTGCAAATTTCAAGTCTAGTGGACAAATAACAGTACTAACATGGAGTTACATTACACTGAACTAACCTTTCTTGTGAAAGGGATGAAGAGGGTCAAATTTCTTTTATCAGGGAGGAAGCTTTTACTTACTATTGTGTTATCACAACCCATTAAACTTACCTTCTGCCTTACTAATTACACAATGGCACAATTTAAAGAGAATCTTGGTTTGCAAGAAATCACAAAACCTTTTGGCTTTCTGGTTAATTCAACTGGTCTTTTGTCTCTTTGCACACTTTTAGAATCTCCTAATTTGAGAAAGGTCTCAAAATTGTACTCTCTGCTGTTTTCCAACTAAGTGGGTTCCATGTTTGCTTTAGGTGTATTACCTTCCTAGAATGAACAATGTGTTGCAGTGAGTAACTCAGAAGGTTTGAGCTTCAGCACTGAAGGTGCTCTAGTTTGAAATTAGAATCTTCCAAATGTTATGCTTCGGAGATGCAGTTTCCACGTTGTCAAAGGGAAGATTTTTCAGCATATTTCGAAGTGAGTGAATTTTGTTTTCAGAAAATCCCTTTAACAGGTGTGGCAAGAAACTGAATAAATTCATGAGCAGATTCATTTAGTCGGTTTAGTATGAATTGTGTGTCACATTTATTACAGTACCTGATAAAACAAATGTTTGTGTTAAAGGCAGTCCTTCATCAGCTCATACTATAATCTACTTGGAGTCTACCAAAATTCTCAATTGATCCAGATCTTTGATTGACATCAAATTAAAAAAAATGCAGAGTAACTTCTATTACACAGCCTGCACTATGAGTATTTTGATTACAAATTAGAGCCTTGTATGTACCCACTAGGGTTGGGCGGTACCATGAAAATATTGGTACTGGTACTGTAAAGCTCACAGAACCCAGTATTGAGACAGTACCGGTTCTCAAATCTCAGGTAGGAAAGTCAGGTGGGAAGGAACCTAAACTGTGCATGGCACCCCTGTTATATCCTGTACTTTGATGCAGCTGGGCATATGAAATTGCATTATTACTGTGCAGAAACCTCTGCTTTGACTTTGTTTACCACTTTTCTTTACAGTCATGCACAATCGCAATTAATACTCCTGTTTCCTATCTCGACCTTTCCATAGTAATTTTTTCGAGTCCCGGTATTCTTTCAAGAACCGGTATTAGAAACACACCGAATATCTTGGGTATTTTTATTACTTGTACCTCTAGTATTGGTATTCATATCAATGCCAGTACACCACCCAACCCTAGTACCCACCATGGTATGCCCTGGAGCAATGAAATAGGATTGCATCCGGATAAGGTGGAGCTTTAGACAGAGCCGAGGGAAGGGGCTAAACGTTAGTAAGTTGGGAGAGTTGGAACTGTCTAGCATGATGGTTAACTGCCTCTTTAGATAATACATATTTTTTTTTTATTTTTCCTTCAGATTTGTGACCCTACTACCCTAGCTGCTGCATCCAAACAAGTGACTGATCTTTCTTGTACAAACATCTCGTGGCATCAAGCTCCGAAGGCCTTGGAAAACTCTAACGGACTCACCACCTTTTGTGCCACACTTTCGTGGAAGTACGAATCAACCGCCCTCTATTTTGATGTGTTTTGTTCTGGCATTGAAAAACATCCCAACAAACCACACAGCATCTCAAAATCAGACAAAGTATTTGTAGGGAGGGCATATTGTCAGCGTTTCAGGGTGTGCCATTTGGTGGTGCCAAGTGGCGAAAGCCCAATTACTTGGTATGTCCAACCCACCTCGGAAGCAGGAATGGCAGCACCATTTAGCAACATGTCCAGAATTAAAGTGATACCTAGTCAGTAGAAGTTTTTATATGAAATAGAAGCATCTGTAATTCCTTGAATCCTAAACATAGGAACTTGAGGAGCAATTGCTCGTTTGGGTGAAAAGTGTGAAATGAAAGATGTTTATTCAGTATCACTGTCGTTACCTTTGTGCCTGAGTTGAATGTGCCTTTTTGTTCTTTATATTGTGTGTGACTACCTTGTTCTTTAAACTGTGTGTGCAATCTTTATAAAAACCAATTTGTAGCCTTATTTTCAAATCCAAACAAATACGTGATACAAAAAAAAAGAGTATAAATGATATATTGCATGTGTTCCCGCATCTACCATATCTGAAGTATGACAGAAACCATGATCTCCAAAATGATGTTATACCATGGGTAAATTTTATTTTTTATGTAATAAAAATAGCTAGAAACATTTTTGGTTAATATGACAATTATAGTTTTTGTAGCAAAACATAGCATTCAATGCAATAAATTTACACGCACAGCTGATCTAAGTACAAAATCAATGAAGTTCCATGCAACAAAAGTAAAGTGATGGAATGTGAAATCCTAAAATTTATTTTTTGAGATGCTAAACCAAGTAGCTTCAGAAGCTAGCTAACCTCCATGAAGGAACATTTAAAGAGAATGGGGTTTGTCAGCTAGAAAACAGTAAATATATGTTTATTCTCAGGTATGGTTTTGTTTCATGGTACATATATTGATATGGCATGCAATAGGCAGGGCACAATGTAAAAATGTCACAAATCAATTAGTGTGTATATATTGGAGTTTCTTATTGTTGTGGTAAGCAGATATGAAGCTTAAGCTGAAGTAGATGCCATGTACAGTACTATCAGTCATGGTCAGTAAGTTAGTACAGTCACTGAGTTAGTAAGTTGTGAAATGTATTTTAAAGGTTCTGTAGGTTTACCAATGATGAGTTTGCTGTGATTGTGTGAACGTATGTTTGATTGTTTGTTTGTTTCGATGTGCTCTCCAGATAATAATGATAAATTCACAGGATGCGTTTCTGTCAATGCAGTGCAGTCAGACCCTTCGTGCCATATTCTGTAGGGATCACAGTCGAAGCCTTTGTGGTCATTCAGTTATAATGTTTGGTTAGGTAAGATTCCGTTTTATGCCTCACCTCAACTCAAAACTTTTTAACCTAGTGGCACCCACAGCCTTTTTCATAGTGTGAAGCACTGGATTTTTATAGATGAATCTGGACAGTCAAGTGATGGTCTGAATTTAGTTGGACATAACTGGGGTCAACCACCTTTAATCTTTCAATTTGCTTGCTTACATGTATCATGAATGGTTGTACATATCATGATTTCTTCAATTTCACTGAATATAAGGGTTTGTAATTCATGTAGACAACAAATGAAGATGATTTAAGGGTAGTGGACCCCACTAACGGCTGCCTGCAGTCACTAAACACAGGTGCTGATTGGATTCGTCTGTACCTACTCCATGATGTTTGCAGAGCACCGTGCATTCATTCATAGGTAGATGTATGTCATTGGTATATGTGCATTTTTGTGTGGTACCACGCTTGTGAATTCAGTGTTCAAATGAGTGTTGGTGTATTCTGGTGAAAGGCAAAGGTCAACATTTTTACCAGTAAGCAATGAAATTATCAAAATACAAATAAAGTTCAAAATTAATCAGTTTTATAATACTCTGGAAAGGGGATGATCTTGGCTTATTGTTGTGTTGGCATGGTTAATCATGAATCAGTAGAGGAACATTAATTGCTACATTATTTGTATATTGTAGCTGGTATTTTTATGTCTCTTAAGAGGGTAATGGCCTTTTGATATAGTTATGGCATGTTATTATGTTAAATAGGGTAGAGGATTATTTTGCAAAAATTAAGGAAATAATATCAGAATTATAGCTGACATACTCAGATCTTCAGGCTCTATCACGTGAAAGTATCTAGGGAACTTGAAGTTTGAAATATGAACAGTTTGCAATCCACATTTCACTTGTTATAGCTATTTAGGTTGGAAGAAGTTTTATTATCAGCTGCAGAAAGCCAGATTGATGTGGTATATCAAATGTTATTTGATGGATGGTGTCCGACCCCTCCATTCCCCCTCCAACACTAATTCCATTCCCCTTCCAACACTAATTCCATTCCCCCTCCAACACTAATTCCATTCCCCCTCCAACACTAATTCCATTCCCCCTCCAACACTAATTCCATTCCCCCTCCAACACTAATTCCATTCCCCCTCCAACACTAATTCCATTCCCCCTCCAACACTAATTCCATTCCCCCTCCAACACTAATTCCATTCCCCTTCCAACACTAATTTACCTTGATATCCCAGTTTGTCAGTAGGTGCCAGTTAATTATACCACTTACTCTTGTCAATGGTATGCTGCATTTTATACATGAGCACTTCATTTAAATTGGGTGTGTCATAATCACGTTCCTCAATCATCACAACAAACACTTTTAGAAGGGAAATGGGGATTTGTAACATTCAGAGTATCAAAACAATCAAGGGGCGACACTATGTGTTCCCTGAATGTACTTTAATCATGTTACTGCATGTGTACGGTACAAAGTGGTAGTGTGTATATAACCCTTTATCATTGGGTTCAAGAACAAGAGGCTGTTATTTAGATTTTGAAATATTTTTGCCGATTCAGCTTATTTATGACATTTTATAAAAATTAGCAAAAATTATGAAAAATTAATATGAAATGGGGCAAATGCTATTTCCCTTACCCTAAATCATGCATGGCTGTTTCAATTAGTGTAATATTTTTGATTATGCTTTATGGTTAATAAAATACAGAGTGACCCATGGATCCTTTGCCAAACAACAGTTGCAAAGGATTATGGGATAGAGTTTTGGTACATGTCCCTTTTGTCAATGTCATTTTACTGTGACAGCACATGATGCACACCAAAACTAGGACGGACTTTGGTAAATCGATTGATTGATTGACACCAAAACTACTTCCCACAATCCTTTGTAACTGCTTTTTAGAAAGGGTCTATTTTTTGAAACTCTACAAAAAGGAATATACTTTAATGCTGCAGTGCTCATCATGAGCAGGCTTGTCAACTATCACAACATTGCCATTTCTGTAAAGAATTTGGTTAAGGTAGGAACTTCTATCATGAGATTTCAGCCACATGGGTCAAGTCTGTTCAGCTCTGCTTGCCCCTCCCCCTAAAAAGAGTAAATAATTTCTGCGAAAGAAGTAAGCTCAGCAAGCTAGTACACAACAGTGTTGACTCTTTTTCTACAGTTGGGTATGTACGGGTTCTGCGAATACTAAGTTCTCGCTTCGAGGCAGCCACATATGGTGCCCGAGAGGGTGCACATAGGTAAAAGTATCTCCTCTTCAAGCCTCCTCCATGTACACAACATGATTACACTCTGTGTGTTTATAAGGAGATATTCCAGGGCCCAGCAGTGCAGTGGGTTTGCAGCAAAACCATACATATATGGCAATGGTAAATTATGGTCTTGCAGCGAAACCATGTGTAGCAAAGGGGTTAAGGTTTTGTTAAATTGTTATTTAAACCTCATAATCATCAAAATAATCATGCTCTCCAGTTGAAGTCACTAACTTTGACATTCCAGATCTTTTTGTGTAAAGATGGTTGTTCCATGGGTGTAGTATCCTCAAAGAGCAGTTTCTAGAGGTTGATCTTTACCTGTAAGTGGAATGTTTAGTTCTATGGTGTGCTTGTAGTGAAATAGTTTTTGCTATGCTATACTCAAATCATACTAGGGCTGTGCTGTTTCAGATTTGGCAAGCCTGATCATGAAGGGTTCTCAGAAGTAAACAAAAGGAGATTTGAACAATTTATCTGGTTAATGTTTTAAAGATAATGTTACATTGACTAAAACATTCCACCATGCAGAATGACTACACATTCCAATCATGTATAGTTATATGTAACTCTAAATGGTTGTGGACTAATCATGAATGTTATATATTTTGTTAATAATACATTGACAGGAACACAAAAAATACAAAGAGCACTCTCAAACACAAAAATGGCTTTGTGCAATTTCTCCCATTTCATGTTGTGCATTAGCTTCACTTCGACCCAGTGATTTTCTCCATGCTTAAAACCATTGCCAGCTTATTCTATTATGTGTATACTCATGCAGGTGCTAATTTGACTTACACAATACAAACAGTGTACTAATGTTACATTACACTTTGGTCTGCAACACTGCATATGGTCATACAGTTTAATACTTAGCGTTGGGCAGTACTGTGAAAATATTGGTACTGGTATTGTAAAACACACAGAACAGGTATTGAGGCAGTGCCAGTTCTCAACTTTCGGGTTGGGAAGGAACCTAAGTCACACATGGCCCCCATGTTATCCTGCAAATTAATGCATCTGAGTGTTTGATTTGGTTAATTACTGTGCAGGAACCTCTGCTCTAAATGTTTGTGTAAATATTTTAATCATCCTTCCTAACAGTTATTTTTGTTGGCAAATATAATGAGTTCCGGTAATTTTTTCAAGTACCGGTATTTTTTCAAGAACCGGTATTTTTTCAAGAACCGGTATTAGTAGCGCACCAAATATCTTCAGTATTTTCATTACCTGTACCTCTAGTACCGGTATTGACGTCAGTACCAGTATACCGCCCAACCCTAATAAAACTACAACATTAATGGCACTTTAGTGGATTTTCAATCAAGTTCTTGCAAAAAAGACAAAAATATTCCTGACCATGTCGTCCAAAACCCTGTCCCAATACCGTTTCCTATGACTCAATATATCTCACCTTAAAGACCGGTCATTTTTGTCAAAAATTACCTCCACTTTTTAAGAGAGTCATAGAAATTTATGTACTGTAGGCACATTGTATCAGATTCCTTTTGTTTTTCTATATATATGAATACCCTGTTTGTCCTTGAAATTTGACACCGTTGGAATGTTTGAATATCTTTCCCTTCAGATTTAGCATTGCCCTACACCATATAAAGTGGGGTGTAGGGAACAATGTTGCTTAATATTCAGAGGTAATATGCAGAGGTATCAAAATTATACATAAATTAAATGCAACGTTGAATTAATGTGCTGTGATGACATCACAGATTTCCCATGATAATGCATTTAATCTGAAGAAAAAAAATAGCATTTCTTTGACAATTAGTATCTTCTGAATGCTACATACTATATTGAGATGCAGTTTTCACCTCCTGAAAGACAATTTTTGTGCATACTTTGAAGTCAATGAATTTGTGTCCAAAGATGGCCTTCAACATATTGCTGTGTTTACATTTACATTAGGCCTTATGTTTGATGGCAGATTTTGAAGCCTTGTATCCTGGGATTCTGTCTCTCAAAAGTCCTTTCGTCTCTCTGGCAATTCACCAAAACCAAACTTTAAACTGCTTCCCAAAGAAGTATTTCGCCAGATTCTGGCATATTACCCCTGGGATTCTGCCAGAAACTAAAAAAAGTCTGCTAAACTCCCAACTCTAAGTTGACATTGCCCTTGGCCAAAATTTTATGAGGGTTATACTGGTATATATATTACTATGTTACCTTTCCTTACAGTCCATGATGGATATGCCAGCTACATCATTCTCTTACTAATTGTTACCAGTTTCATTTCTACAGCCACCTCTTTGACAAACTTGGACTATGGCATTCATTAATTAAACTTCCCTCCATATGGCCAGATTTTCTGGGAAGGAGCCCCCAGCTCCCCAACTTTTTCCACCCATGCTATAACATCTCAATCAACCCCAAGCTAGAAACTGTACCTACCTAAGCCATTGCCAGGACAATTAGCTTAACATCCAACATTAAGATAAGCTACTGATGAGTTACCCAGACTCTCACCTCAAACACCATGCATCTATAATTAAATTGCAGACTTTAAAGTGACTGACTCACTGTACATTTTTTTTCTGCGCTGTCAAAATGCTCGTCTCCACCTCATTCATTCACCGTAACTTATAATTTGGACCATTTTAATACTTTTCTTAAACCATCTAGTACTACCCACAAGTACTACAAAATATATATCATTTAAAGTAAAAAAAAAAAATTCCATTTTAAATATTCTTATATCAATGAATTCATAATTTATCCACCATTAAACAGCTGTTGGTTATCTTATCTCTTGAAGAAATATAAAGGTGATTCATGTAAAAAATGAGAAATATGTGAGAAAAATGTTAAAATTCTCTACCCGTTTTTCGAAAAAAGGAGATTTGTGCAGTTGTTTAAGCCCTGTGAGGATTTAATGTGTGTCAGGTCTCAAATTTTGAGGTGTACCAGTGCAGTACCACACACCACCACTTACCTCATATCACTATGAGAAGCGATTTTTTGTACACCTAGAAAGAGAATGTGAACTACGATAAATCTATAACAGTTTAATAAAACAGCACACCTCCCGCACTCTTAAAATTGATTTGTAGCACACCTGGAATATCTTACACTCAAGACCTGAATCTACTATTAAAAATTTTAAAAACTATTATTAAGAATGCATATTTAACAGGAAATTTCAAGAATTGATATAGTCTTCGTTTTAAAAATAAGGTACAAAACTTTTATGAATACCTCCATACAACAACTACCGTATTTACTCTATTAAACGCCCCCTCTCTAATAAACGCCCCCCAACTTTTTCGTCACATTGCATAAAGTGAAATTGTTAATTCCAAAGACAATATGGTAAAACTAAAATGAAATAGTCCTACCTTGAAGCCACAAAATCTCCTTAAGTCCCATATCCTGAAGTAAAAGGCATGTTTCTGCAACTAATTTCTGTTGATATCAATCACGCTATCACATACCACGAACCTGTACTGCTTCGTTTGCGGTTCGAAAGTGGCACTACACCGTAGGTATACAAATATTCGCTAGCCTATCCGAACAGCCTAACATGAAAATCCAAATTCAGCACAGGAAAACTGTTAAACAGTGAAATGCTGTGAACGCGTATGTACTGCTAATACGTACGTGCATGGTGCTACTCACGGTAACTATTATGCAATTACCGTATGTATGTGCGTATAGCTGGCCGGTCAGTATAGTACCGTGAGGCCTGGCTGTATACTGTGCACAGCATGCATGCCGCGGGCACGTAAAAAAGTCACTTCTGTGTGTAATGTTACATATCAAGATGTCGGCGAAAGTTGATCACACTTGCAAAGTTCAGAGTGCTGTTCGTGGCTACCATATTTATAGGGAAGTTTGGTTACCGATCATTGGGGAGGAGCTCACAGCTGATTGTGAAGCTGACAACCAAATGGACAAATACGCCATAGCAGTTTATCAGAAGGGCTCAGATAAGAAACAAGTTGTGGGGCACTTGCCTAGAGAAAAGTCACGTAAATTTGACTCTACTAAACACCCCCTTAACGAAAATTTCACGCCCCCGGGGCGTTTAATAGAGTAAATACAGTAATTAGATACATATGTTGTCATTGAAAATAATTCACCTCATGATAAAACAACAATGTAATATGCAAAGATTTAGGGAAATTTGTCAAATCAACCTTATGCATTGATGACACACTAACATCACTCTTGGGGGCAAAACAATGAACACATGGCAGCATGTATAAGAATTTGCCTTGCACGTAGAGCAGACTATGCACATAACCGACTGGTTGACAAATCAGCGGTCTGCATTTGTCGGTATTGGTTTGTTTTGCCCCCAAATGAGGGTGTACTTTTTTGCTCTGTGACATCATATGCATAAGGTCTATTGTTGGTGACAATTAGAATGTATACTTTCCTCTACTTAGCTCCTGTTTACTTTACATGTCATGGCAGTGTCTCCTCCCTTGTACCAGGTGACAATATCCAACTGACTGAGTACTGATATTTTGAAAGGTGGGTGGGAACCTACTAACAGAACCAGCGCAATGTATCTCTTCCACCGACACCTAGTATCATTCATACCTCCTCCTAGCAGCCCCATCAGTAGCACATTTCTAATGAGTCACAACTCGAGTCACTAAGTTTCAAAAGGGAAAGGACTCTAGGAATTGTATCATTATTTTCCTCATAGTAATAATACAAAGACTTGAGCCACTGACGAGTCACATCAATGACTAGGAAATGATTTGAATGAACTGCAAATTGACTGACAAGTTACATCTTAGCCTAGTGATACAAACCTACTTTGATTCTTGTACAGTATTGAACAGTGCCACACAATATAACACATTTGTGTTGGCGTGTTGTTAAATCTTATCTAACTAGAGGTATGTACCTCGCTTCAACAATTTTTTTTCCACTTCCTATTCATTTTGGCTAGTTGCTCTGAAGGTCTAATTGTCAATATGAGTATCTGTACTTGTCAATTTTAAACTCCATACATATTGGGGTACTTGCCCAGTGGGCTGAATACTGAGCAGTGCGCTTGCTCAAGTACCTTCTTACTTGTCACAGGTTATCAGTTAGGGAGTTTGTGTTTGCTACTGGGTGTAAGCATTGTTCAAGTCTATACATTTTAACAAGATTTAAAGAAGATTTGTCATCTTTTAGAAAAAATTGTTACAGTAATATGTATAGAAATTGTTGCTGTCTTCAAATAAAATCATACATAATGCCTCAGGTAGTGTCAAATGACATAATTTTCACAATTTTGCATCACGGCTGGCAACGAAATGTTAACAAGTAGAGTGTAAGGAATGTGTCTCTCCATTGGAATTTTGATGACGCTTCAACAATCCTGGTTGATCGAAGCATTGAGGTAAGAATTTGTAGGATAACGGCTAGAGTAGAGTTGGAAGATAGTCTCAAAGAGACTATAGCAAGTTGTTTCTCCCTTCTCTAAAAGCTCCCCGGTTTCACCTTGACTATTATCTAATTTATCCATCTTTATGATTCATCCTTAACACATCTGCAACCACTGCCATACCTATCTAACATGAAAGACTATCCCGTTATCAATATAATCTGATGATAAATTTACAATTTCCTCCTAATTACTAACCTACTAATCACTAACAGTTTTGGATTTATTTATCAGAAAGATTTAAAAACGCTTCTTGACCACAACATCATGCTCCTTGACCACACGAGCCGTGGCCACAGGTCCAACCTCAGCATAGTCCACATCTTCGTTTCCAGGAGCTTTAGCAAATGTGAAATGTTGGAACAGCCAGGAGAAAAGGAGAAACAATTCCGCCTTGGCGACAGATTCTCCAAGACAGACACGACGTCCAGTGGAGAATGGCATGAATCCTTCAGGGTGCAGTCTAACGCAATTAGTCTCATCCAGAAAATGTTCTAAGGCAAATAAAAATAATAATTTAGAAGTTTCTCTAAACAGAAAGACAGGTCTTGAGTTTTTTTTCTTAAATATGATGACAACTCCACAGGACTGATTTTATGTGGTAAGGTTGTTCCCTTCCCTTTGACATGGCACTGTAAAAAAGCACTATCAACAAAAGTTGGAGTTCTCAGTAGAACATAATAACCATTGCATTAAATATCAGAGAATACCAAATGTCCATTTTGATAAATTATTTTGTCACATAATTAGGGCCTTGGTCATTTACATTTGTATGACATAGAGTCTGAAAAAGGATCATGTTCCTAATCAGTGGCCAGTGAAGTTCTTTTAAACACAATCAAACTTGTTCTTGTCTTTGCAATTTTAAATGAAACCACAACAGAGATATGTAACTCCTTCTTGCTACAGGTGGGTGTCTATCACGCCATACTGAGGTATACATTATGTTAGGTATACATAGTAAGTATATATGGGTTCTGTGAATACTAAGTTTTTGTGAAGAGGCCCCCATATTTGCATTTGCTACAACCTACACATGCTACATTAGGCATAAGGTTGCCTCTATACAATTTATACCCAACACCCCACTTTTTGTTTAAAAAGTGATGTTACAGCAAGGTCAACCCGACTTCCTATTATCAGCTTTCTGTCAATAGTAGCTGCCATGTCCAGCACTATGTAAACAAAGAGACCCATTGAAAACCTCATTCATAAAGGCAGAGACTGTTTATTCAGAGCAAGCCAAGTTTGCAACCAGAGCTGCCTCAGCAGACCAGGACAATAGGCTTATCTCTTTGGACACATGTAGGCTGGTTGTGCTGGCACTGAAGTGTGATGAGTTGTGTAAACAAACAGTGTCCATACTGCATAGAGGTAGCTTATGACTAATGTACATATATTAAATTACATCCCTCAAGCCTATTTCATGTCCAAAACACAATTACACACTGTTGGTTTATATGGAGCTATTCCAAGGCACAGCAAAACCATGCCTAGTGTCATGTAGTATGGCACACTCTCCATGAGCTTTAACAGGAATGCCATTTTCTTGTTAATGAGCAACTCTCCCTTGCTTCCCTTTGTCCTAGATTTCCAGGCTCTTCCTGTTTCCTGTCACGTGTTACCAGTGTACATGACAAACCTCCACACCCTAGTCCCATGTGGATGTGGTATCCCATATTTTTCAGGGCATTGCCAATTTCACCCTCTACAGCCTACTCATTGGTCACTTAGATCAACACACCCATTAACATTTATTTTTTAAATGCATCACAACTATTTACCAATCGGGTGACTGTTTTAAGCTCGTAGTGATCCAATCTCCACGAGACCTGCAAGCCTCGAGCTGCAAGTATTGGACACTCGTGCAGCACACCCGAAGCATAAGCATGTAGGCCTAGTCAATCTGTACACAGCTAATTTTTAGTGATTTTTTTTTGCCGGCTGCTGATTGAAGTGAATTCAATAAATCATCAATCATGTTGAAATAGAAGTGAAGTCTTTTCTCGTCCATTTATTCATTTATCTCACCTTGTACTGCCACACTCGGCAAGATCCCTATCTGAGCTTTCATACCTACAATTGGCATTTTATTTTACAGCGAAGGGATTAAATGGTTCCATATTTTGAACTTTAAGTGAAGAAGTCAGCATACCTGGTTTGAATTTTCTTGGTTCATCCCAGAGTTTCTCATCAAAGTGCAGGGAATACAGATTGACAAGGACCCAGGTCCCTTCTGGAATTGTGTATCCACCTGAAAATAAATATTTAAAAGCAATGTCAATTGCTCTACTCTAATGATCTAAGCCAAGAAATCATTCAAATATCCATTCTTGCAAAGAAGAATAGGAGAAACAATTCAGCTTTGGCAACAGATTCTCCAATACAGAAAGAACAGGTGTAAAATCACATGTGCACACAGGTGTGAAAAACTGTCTATTAATGTGAGGCTATGATGTCATATGTGCTTGTTTCAAGTTCACTTTTTGTTGAAATTGTGATAACTTTACCTGCACATATCCAGACATTGGATTTCGATGCAAATTTGAACTAAATGCTTAGAACAAGAACCCTTCTAAAGTATCTAAGCTCGATGTAAACTTTAGCCCTTCTTTTGAGGGTCAGTTTGAACAAGATTCAAATCACATATTGGCACAGGTGCTATGACTGTTGCTTCTGTAACAATGAGCATTGATATGCTTGTTTCAAACAATGTTCCACAATTCCACAACAACTGAGAAACCTTCACAAGTCCCTTTGTTTCATAGATATCAAGACACACCAGTGAGGTAAAGGATTGTGGGGATATCACAGCTGTTCTCAAAATCCTCACAAAGTAAAATGCAAGAGGGAATTCCCTCTAATTACATTTTTAAAGAATATATAGCCCATTTACTTCTGTTCAGTTCCATGCAAAACTGGAGCAAACTAATGTATTGACTAGCTGAATACACAAAGTGACCATCAATATGATTGGTCCCCAACAGAAAGTGTTGAAATTCATCCATTTACATCATGCAGCTCTTGTGCACCTTTCAGTTTTAACAAAAGGCTTGTAACGAATTTGTATGGATAACATGATGCAAAAGCAATAAACCCACACTGGATGGCCATTGCCCACCAAACTGAAATTTGGAAATGCCTCCCTCTATATTGCAAATTCCGTTTACCAGTTTGGAAAAAGTCGGACTTTCATGGAACAACTCAATAACTTTTATTCACTTTTTGTAGAGCTCTGTAGACCACTGCTTTAAAGTACGTAACCTATAAAGTTAAGCAAAAAATGAATGAAGGTTAAAGTTTGACTTAAACTCACCAATTTCCACATCTTTGGATGTAGCATGGGGCACTGACAAAGGCACAATGGAACTGTATCGCATGATTTCATACAAAGTTGCCGTTGTGTAAGGGAGGTTTTCACGGTCTGTCAGAGCTGGAAGTCTGTCTCTTCCAACAACTTCGTCCACCTCAGCTGCAACTTTAGCCTGCATTTCAGGATTCTGGGCTAACAGATTGACAGCCCAATTCATGGTGAATATTGAAGTATCAGTACCAGCTGTATAAAGCAAAACATACAATTAAAACTAAGGATGGATGAAATGCATTTGCTCTCACAGTGATAGAAAAGTACTCACTGTTTTGGTTCCCTGATGCAGTACATTGTAACTCAGCAGTGGTGTAGCAAAAATCACCTAAAATAGCCATTTGTTCTCTCCATCCTTGGACTTTTCCCTCACTTTGTGCCCCCAACCTCCCTCCCCACCGTGACACAATCCTGGCTACGTGGTTGTAACCCAGCATTTGTATGGCAGTAGTCTGGAGCATATTCCATCTCTACACAAATCAGTTGTCTGCATTTGTTTTCATGTAAGCATTACAATTTAATTCTGAACCCTTACCACAATGAGGTTTAGATTTTCTTAATTCACATGCATGCAGAATATTCTGGGCAGTGACATATGGCAAAATTGTCTGGCTGTAAAAACAGACAGGCTTATAGGTTAGCTGGTTAGATAGAGTTGTACACCTCAACTAATGGAGTTCCCAGTAAACAGAGGGATGATCTGGTCCTGACTAGGGCTCGCACCGGTCAAACTTCCCTTACCAATGCCTATTTACTTCACAGGGACGAAAGACCATATTGTATATCCTGTGACATATCCTGTTGACTGTCATGAACACTCCCATCTTGGCCAGAAATATTACGCCGTGCCTGACGTAAAAATTTTGTTTGTACAGACAGATTCTTCCCCTATACTGGGATTTCTCAAGGAAAGTAAACTTTATAGAAATTTCTGACAAGACACCCACCTGGCTATCTTTTTAGAGGAATTTAACCTCCTGTTTTACTCTTTTAGGTAGTTTTACCTCAGTAATGTACCTTTTTCTATCTTGGTGACACTATATAACACATTTGTGTTGATGTGTCATTAAACCCTATCTAACTAACTATAACATTCCAGTTCGATCTAGTGGCATCATCAACCTTTTTTCCCGGTTGTGGGGCACTGGGATTGTTATCTCCACTCCATTGCCTATGTGGAGAACCATGCACAAAGACGTCAGTTTCTATTTTAGAGTCTTTGGTATGACATGGCCTGGGAATTGAACCTTGGACCTTCCAAGTGAGAGTCAGATGCTCTATTAACAAGACCAAACATTCAGTCAAGGAATGGACAGACACCCCACTTTCCCACTTCAACACCCCCATGGCATTCATCACCACAAAGCATTTACACAACCAAGGATTTCCAGAGGTCTTAGAAACAATTGAGTGCTATGATACCTCCAAAGACGTCTGCAACTGTTTGTCTGATGTGCGTGTCTGTTATCATGTCCATGTTGTCGCTTCCCTCATCTTTCATTTCCTGACGCACCTGAAAGAGTATCTCAATGAGGTCTTTTGGCTCACCTGTTGAATGAAATAATTTGCTTTTAAGAATTATATTACTACCTTTTACACCTCAATATGACCTTCTCATAAACAACCATACTGCAAATTTAGTGGGCAATAAGATTTTGACACATTTCGGACTGTCCTTTCAATCATAACCTAAACACTGACAGACTGCACTACATGTTATGACATTGCTTCTTAACAGGGCTGTCACCAGACCAGCTTGAGAGCCTGGTAATATGTGATCACAGGTCTGGGGGAGCAGTCTGAAAAATTTTTGCAGGTTGGAGAGTGCTTACAAAAAAACAAAAAACTATCCCTCAATTCTAAGGAAATCTGACAATTTCATTCTGTAATTCAGACAGGGTAAGTAATTTGTGTGAGTGGTGATGCTAAATTGATGGCGAGTACTGCATGGGTGGAGGTTTTGAGAGCTGGGTATGGCCCGGCACTGTCCGGCGTGGTAACAACTCTGCTCCTTAAGAATGCAACAAAGACACCTCAGTTGATCCAAGGCTGTGTGGGGTGTAACTGGTACCTGAGTGTGTTACATGATCTGAGTCCTCAAGTGATGTATGTTTTCATTGTGTCCACAGTGTGTGAAAAGCAATAAACACATACTTGACTGGCCTGTTAGCTATACCCCAAATGTTACATAACTTTTCGTGTATTTTGGTGTATCTGGCGCTGTCAATTGATCAGATGTAAAACCTAGCCATATCAAGTGTTTATGTGGTGTGCTTCATTCCTCCATGAGGGGGATAAAATGCAACCTGGCAGAGAAGGAGGATGTTTCAAAAAGTAGGAAGGAAAGGTTCATCATTAGATTCACTAAAAGGTTTTAGACTTTAGGAACAAAAGCACTTAAGCTACCCCTCGAAAAACAGACATACACCCCATTTTATGTTGTATAAGTGTTCTGATATTTGACTGTTCCTTTATCTTTTCTGAAGGCTTAGAACATTTTACATCATTTATATTTTATATTTTATATTTTATGCCTATTCTTACACACTCAAGGCCTCAATTACTGGTTTTTCCATTTGCTTTTCTAGTCATATGATTTCCAAATGTAAAATAAATCTTTTGCTGACCAACAACGAGGAAATTTTGTTTGCTGGCTTGCCCGTTGCTGATTATTTTTTTGGCTTTAATTTCTTGCTGGCAATGACCAACAGGGGTAATATCAAAATTAAATAAAATATCTCATTTCGGAGTCAACATCTGGACACATTTCTTCTTCGTTTTGAATTATTACTACATGAGCCTTAACGACTGCATTGTCATCACAGTTCCTTTTCTAAATATATGGCCACTGTACTTCTCCACACAGTGTCTGATACTCACAACGAAAAAAGTTCTCCCAAATATCTCAGGATAAATGAGTCTGTTGGTTTCAAGAGACACTGTCCCTGACTGCATTTCTGAACAATTTGTCAATTAACTTTATATATGAACAGATTCAATGTATTACATATTTAATGCATATAAAACACATAATAGACAACAATACTGGGTTAATCATGAGTCGATCACTCAAAAAACTTTGTATTCATAAATATATGACATCTATAAAATTGAATGAAACTTGACAGTAACATTCTGTAATATGTCTTCCTCTGTGTGCTATATTTTGGAGTTGTTTGGAGAGAGTAATCTGAAGAAAATGAATCATGAAATGTAGGTGGCAGTACAAGTAGCAATGCTTATGAAGTAATCTTGAGTTAATCACTTCATAAAACAAACAAATAAAATCCTATAAACTACCACATTTAAGGTGAGTTTTTGAAATAATGATACAGAATTCTTATTTGGACCTTCATAAAAGACATTCTCATCATCATTTTTAGTATTTCTGCAAATTTCTGGTTCATACTTTTGCCGAAGCTTGAAAATCTGGCCATAACTTAAACTTTTCTTTAAACATTAAAAACACGAAGACAAATAATTGGTTTTGACTTTGTTTGAAGACTATGCATCTCAGGTTATTCTAACATTGCAATCACTTTGCACTTACATGCTTCACTGGCATTAAGAAGGCAGTGATTGACTCATGATAGTGATCAACTCATGATAACTTACTATATAGCAGATTTTGATCCTAGCTAAATGCATCTAGGAATCATAAAAAAACTGGGAGCATAAACAACAAAGCTGACATCACAATTCTTTAATTTCTTGCATTTTCTTTTATTTCCACTTCTAGTTCCCCTGATCCCTTGTGTGCACTTGACAATAATTTAAGTCCGCTATTTCCAAGTCATACCTCCCTCATATGTAACTTGATGTTCTTCAACTTCCTTTTGTATAATCCCCAAAAACGTTTTAAAAAGCTTTTGCAAACTCTTCATCCCCGGGGTTGGAAAGTGTTTCATGAACGGAATGTAGTCTGCTATGACTCCATTTCCAGCAAGTTCTGTAGCTTCTCGACTGATGTTGATCCATGTTTGAAGCTCTGGACCACCAAATTCATATCTTTAAAATGGGGAATAAATAAATAATATCACTCTTTGAGTTCCATTTATCCTTTCTACTTAGGATATTGTGTTAAAGAGCAAAGTGTCATGAACATACACAAGTCAATTTTACATTCAATCTGAGGACCTGATTATGTTTTCTTTTGTATTTTTTTCCTTAACCCTAACCTTGACATAAGCTCTCTATTGTTCAAACTTGAGAGGACCCTAGAAATCTATTGAATTTTTCATCAGGAGACTAGAAATCCATTGTTAAGGTCCTCATTGTGGATTCAAGGCAAGTTGACAACACACACACAAACACAGCACACGCTAATCACTTGGTTAATACACACTATGGGTACAGCACATACCCGTACTCAAAGCCTTACAGGGTACTGAGAGCTGTTCCCCGTTAGGAAATGGTTGAAATTCCCCTTTAGCCGGGTAAGTCATGCAGCATGTGAATTCTCCGAGTGAGGGCATGCTCTTGCATATCATGTGACAGAGCTCATTGCAGTGTCCAAATTATCCGGTAGCTATGCCAGTTACGAGCTCAGTGTGAGGGAGGGAAGATGTGTGAGGCTTGAGCTCTTGTGAGCGGCCTATACCCGCTAAGGCATCTTTTACAGGTTCAATTCGTTTTTACATAATATCTGAGGACATCGCTGCATTTGCTATTGTATTTTCTTCCTTAATCCAAACCTTGACAATAGCCTATACCATTTCTCAACTTTATAGGACTCAAGAAATCTATTTTGTTTCCTTCAGAAGACCTGAAATCTATTGTTTGGTTCCTCAGTCTGATACCAAAAGAAACATTGGGTCCCTATTCATAAATTCCCAATTCGATGTGAAAATATTGTCATGTGATTTTCCAGAGCTATTCATGAAATGGATTGACCACTAGATTAATTTAGATTGGCATGACTACATTTCCCCTTTTATATTCATTATGCAAATTTAATGCTTCCAGCTTAACAAATGAAAGTATAAATGTAAAGGGCATTGTTGCAGCTCAAAAGGTCAGCACAGGATGGTAATAACCGACACTGGTGTTTGCCAACCCGTACTTGGGCTAAAATGAGGTGAAGCTTCTCTGACCCTCACGAATTCCCACATTCACCATATATAATTAAGCAACAAATTCCCATCAAATCTCCAAACCAGTAATTTTCAACTTGCTCAAGCCAAATTTGTCAGAACACTCCAAGGCAACTCATGGTGGGTAAGGTAGAGCTGCAATTAGATGGTCATTCATGCAATTTGCATCCCATGCTCAGATATCTCTTGCCACAACCTAAGCGACCCATGCATTGAGCAGCATCAACTGGACAGGTTAGGTTAAGTTAGATGAAATTTTACAGCCGAGTTTCTGACCAAATTGGTTTAAGTAAAGCTGGCTAGGGTCTTTTTTCCAGTTGTGGCTCACTGGTTTGTCTTCCCTACTCCATTGCTTAAGCATAGCACCAAGCAAAATGGCAGTTGGTCTGTTTTTAATGTCTTCATTATGATGTGGCTAGGACTTAATGGTATCTCCATTTATGTAAATTTATTAAACAAAAAAATGATGTAAGACAAATATGACTGAACACAAAGCTTACAATAAAATAAAAGTATTGCATAGAGATAGACACTTTAGAACATACTTTGATTTATCGGTATCAAAATTCTCAATTAGTGACTGGTGATTGGCTAACATTAATTTTTTGAAAACTCAGCAGATGCAGAGTAGCTCACATTTCACATGATGAAGATAGTTTGAACAAGATGGGGATTAAAATAGCTGTGGGAGGGACTAGAAATAACTTAATCGCAAAACTTGGAACTGTGTGGGATAGGAGAAAATTTGTCTTCAAAGGGCAAGAGCAGTCACCCCAACTTGTAGTAGTGTAGTAGACTGTCCTGTTTCATGATTGGCTGATGAGGGTCATGTGACAATATTTTTTTCCTTTTCAAATGTGGAACTTACTAAAAGTAACAGCTTGGTTTACCTTGAATGTGCAATATTTAAGTCATGAAATATTATGACAAATACTCTGAATAGAAATAAGATGAAAATTGTGAAATTTAGCTGGTGCTTCAATATAAGTTTGGGGGACTGCTCTTGACCTTTAAGTCACAAAATAGATTAATTAGATCACATACTGCTTTCCAAAACACATTGTTGCCAATATGTTGTAGATACTTGAGGCCAGGGTGTCCCTTGGGTTAAAAGGGTCAGAGCCTTTAGATTCCAAGTGTCTGACGAGTCCTGGAACAATGGAATAGACAAGCTTCTCAAATCGTTCATTGCTTCCAGTAGCTAGTGTCCTATGGAAAGAGTATACATGGATAAAGAATTACTGCCAGATATATTAATCTGAGGTATAAATTCATGGGTTCAGCTTCAGCAAAAGCTTAAAATACTTATTCAAGATTTGAGGATAAACAATAAGGACTCGCATCACCAGCTTTGTAGTAGGCTAGGCTGTTGTAGAGGGAGAATTCTATTAAAGCATATAAACTTAAAATGAAATTGGTTGAGGTGTGCAGTGCAATTGGATTAATCACATCTACTGCTGGGAAAAATATCAACAGTCATCATGCCAGTCGTCAGCTGCTTCGTAGCTAGCTGGAAATAGTTATGTACTACACTACAGTTTTTTGTCAAGCAGTTATGCTGTGTGTGACTTGTGGCATCAATAAAACACTAGATCTATAGAGATTCCTCAGTAAATTGTCATACAAAGCAGTAGAATGAAGGACTGTCCAGATACATAACCAGAAAACCAAAAGGCTTAGTGATTCCTTGCCGCTGAAATGTAAGGTGTTTTTTCA
Organism: Holothuria scabra; assembly: GCA_037179385.1. NCBI lineage: Eukaryota > Metazoa > Echinodermata > Holothuroidea > Aspidochirotida > Holothuriidae > Holothuria > Holothuria scabra. The sequence continues at coordinate 35,309,923 of CM074184.1, forward strand.
CATTGACATTGCTTTGCAATGTTTTGCAATTAACAGGGTTCCATAATGTGCCCACAAAGTACACATGCACGGCATCCAATCTTCCTACATTGAGATCCCCCTTGCCTGTTGTGAACCCAAATGACCTTTGATCTCCACCAAAAACAATAGGGATCATCTACTCAATATGACCAACCTACACACCAAATATGAGGTTAGTCACGGTTACCCTTCTTGAGATATTGTGTTTACAAGCCAAAGTGTCACACACACACACACACACCTATACACAGGGCATACCCGTATTCAATGCCTTACGGGGTACACAGAACTGTTCCCCGTAAGGAAATGGTCGGAATTCCCCTTTAGCCGTTTATGTCACGCGGCACGTGAATGCCGCGAGCGAGGGCGGGCTCTTGCATATCACATGACAGAGCTCATTGCAGTGTCCGAATTTTCGGGTAGCTAGGCCAGTTACGAGCTCCGCGTGAGCGAGGAAAGACGTGCTAGGCCTCAGCTCTTGTGAGCTGCTTGTACCCGGCAAGGTATCGTTTACAAGCTCACCCACACACACATACACATATACACACGACATCACCATCGCATAGATTCCTTGCCTGCCTTCGGCAAGGAATCAAAAATGTCTGGTAATTAACCCTATCAAAATGTCTTGTCCAGTCTTTGTTTGTAATTAAACTAGCACACAACAATGAAGTTATGTATACTGTGTGACCAAGGGTAGAGCGTGTTTCTATACAGTAGCTTAGCTTTAGCAGGTGTAACAGACAAGTGCATTCTTGGTTTCAAATAGAGAAGGGGTGGAAATTTTCCAGAGTTGATGTCATCTGGAATGAGGTTGCAGCTGATCACTTCAAATACACAATTACCTGAAAGCTGAGAAGGCTAACTTCCTGTGAAGCTTCCAGGAGGGTGTAAACTGGCCAAATACAATGTCCTTGCCTCCCTCTGTTAGTTCATCAGCTGAAAAAAACACCAATCAGGTCTTGAATAACCATGGCAACTACTGTGCAAATTAAAGCATGAGAAGCTTTCAGCCATTACATGTAGGTGGCAAATTTCAGCTAAAGCTCTCACCTTCTATATGACTGTTACATTGTCCCTCTTGCCGCATTAGCAAATATCCTAAGTTCAGAAATTTATCTCTTCTGCAAATATACCATGCTCATTGAACAGTAAGAGTGTTTACAAGGTGAATGGAGGTTCTACCTTGCTTATACCATAGTTATTATACCTTTCCTTGGTTGGGAAACTCCTTACGTACACTGTGTGTGCACAGACGTAAAAGCTGTATGTACATTCATAGTTTTTGTAAGGTGCGTCCAGAACTGTCCGTAAAAGCATGTTGAGCTCTTCAAAAAAGTTCCTGATGTGACTTTAAAGATGCACACGATCGATCGGTAGCGATATGGCTCTACTGAGTGATGTACTGTTTCTGCTGGGAAGTGAAATTAAAGTTGACCCAAGGGCTAAAAGGGAATTGCAACAGGCCTCCTAAATCAGTAAGTTTTTAAGATTTTTGAATAAATGAAGAAATCCTATATTCTCCAGTTTCTTTTTCCCTTTTTAATTGTAAAATACTTGTAAAAAAGGCCTGGCGTAGTTTGGAGATCTTCGCTGGGGACCTTCTGTAGGCCCTACAGGCTTATCATATCACAGTCAGTGTGCAGTAAGGGTGAAGTAGACCTACCGTATTTACTCTATTAAACGCCCCGGGGGCGTGAAATTTTCGTTAAGGGGGGCGTTTATTAGAGTCAAATTTATGTGACTTCTGATAAACTGCTACATATGACATACTTGTCCATTTGGTTGTCAGCTTCACAATCAGCTGTGAGCTCCTCCCCAATGACCGGTAACCAAACTATAGCGTGATGGATATCAACAGAAATTAGTTGCAGAAACATGCCTTTTACTTCAGGATACAGTATGGGACTTTAGGAGATTTCGTGGCTTCAAGGCAGGACTATTTCATTTTCCTTTTACCATATTGTCTTTGGAATTAACACTTTATGCAATGTGACGAAAAGGTTGGGGGGGGGGCGTTTATTAGAGAGGGGGCGTTTAATAGAGTAAATACGGTACTTCATTATGCTAGGTGGGCTTCCTAAAATTTGTACGACCATAATTACTGATAAATATTGTATAATACACTCGTCTGATGAGCCATTACACTTGTTTGTTAAAATGGTTTAATCCAACTAGTCTAACTTTATACAGTACGACTGCTACTATGCTTTGCAATTTCGCGGAATTGTTGAGTGTGCTTACAAAGTTACTGTTGCTAGCCCCACCTTCTAGTGTTCGACCGATTATGCTATAATCTATAATACCCGATTACCGATTACTTAATTTAACAATCGGCCTGATGTCGATTACCGATCACTGATTATCAGAAAGAGGGAAGTCACATGTTTGTCTCGTCCCTTGCTTCGTGCATATCATATTACCATAACCAATAATAATATTGGGAATGGTTTCCTTCGTTTCACAAACAGGATATCTTTTTGTAGGCGTAATTATTTTCACTTCAAACGTGGAGATACAAATCAACCGTTAATACAGTACAATTGTTTGCAGGGGATATCACATGCCCAATGATAATTTAGTTCTAAGGCCAACAGCATGTTCTGTCTAGTTTTAATCCACCAATCATGTCCAAACATTTGCATTCTTTTACTGTACTGCGTTGTAGTTGCGTTAATGTACTGCAGCTACTCTCCCGCTTTAACGAACCCCATGTAGAACAATCATGATAATCTTTGCAGTTCTGTGCAGCAAAACAGTTGCACACGATTAACGTATCTTATGGTTCCTTTTGGATATAAATATCCCCGTATATTTTTAGCAGTTCTTGTCCAAAACTTACGTCTTGTTTAAAAAGAATCTGCAACTGAAATGCACGGGAGTCAGATCCTTGAAAAATCCACGTACCCAGAGATTTGTGATGCCGTTTCGATGTGAATTTAGCACGAGGCTCGCCCAGCTTCGCTAGCCTGCTATACAAGCATGACAAGTGCGATCCTCGTAACACAAACTCAATGGGAAAACTTGTCTCGAGATCGAGTATTTTCACACATTAAATCACATAGGTAAAGGCCAGAGTTGTGATTGGCTGGCTAGAATCAATGCAATTGAACCAATCATGATACAGGGGCCAATTTAAATTTTGCAATGGATCGTATGCCTATGATGTCACCGAGCAAAACATGATGCCTTGTTTGGCAGTAAAAATGGACACGCACGTAAGTCTACTGCATGTGTGGGCTAAGAAGTTTGCTGCACAAGACTACGCGCATCACTGTTTTTTTCGTTTGCAATGACGTCTATGACAACATTGCAGAAGTCCTACTGTAAAAATAACATTACAGAAGGAATGCTGGGAATGGCTTAATTTATGCAAGATAATAACCACCGAACTTCAAAAGATTCTAGGTGCTATTAAGTGTACAAAACGTGCACAGATATGTATGCAAAGCTTGGTGATTTGAAAAAAGGCAAAACACTGCAGCTAGATAGTCTGTACTATGTGTTTTGGGCAGAACAGTTTGTACAGCAACTTACGCAGGGCTTTCTGGGAGACAGAAGGGAGCACACCTTGAATACAATTCTAAATCGAATTCCAAGCAACACTACCGAATTTGGTGAAAAATATCAAACGATCAGTCCCATGTCAAGTGTAAAATTTATACATTTCTGATTATCAGTGCATCCCGTTTTGGTGGGAAGTTAAAGGATTGAGTATTTACGGGAATTTTAATGAAACTAAGAGCAAGTTGCAAGTATATTTAGCCCTTTTTTCCAGTTTGCAAATAATCGGTAGTAATGATCGGTTGAATGGCAGAATTTTACTGATGCCGATTATTTACCGCTAACAGAATTATCGGCCCAATGCTGATTACTTAACAGATGATCGGTCGAACACTACCGCCTTCCATTGTCCTGCTATTTTAGTTTGGGTACAGTTATTCTCACTTTACGGCCATTCTAATTTTAAGACAAAAATCTTAATCAAACCTTTCGCAATAATATATGCCCTAATTGAAGCCATTACAGTTTGATAATTGTTCACAAAAGACTCTTGAAGAAATCAGTTTATTGTGTCTGCATATGTACAGTACGTATGGAGAGTCCAACAACAAGGCTCTCATGTACTATCAACATCATGTGACTGACAAAAACTGAAATCTCAACATAAGCAGTCAGTTTGCGGAGTTTCCCAACCAGGGAAAGGTATAATAACTATGGTTATACAGATTGACTGACTCACTGAGGTGTGAATTGATGAGAGCTGTCTGCTTAATCAATCAAGATGAAAACCCACCCTGCCAGTCCACTAACAGGTTTTGATCCTTCCTAAATCTAATGGCTTAATACTTATCATGCTAACTGTAATTCAACAATTCCATAAAGTAAATCTTGAAATTATGAAACCACCCAAAAAGGTAGGTGACTAGGTCAACGATCAGAAGGATATAGGCATGGGTGAAAAAAGTTGGGAAGCTGAAAGGCTTCTTCCTGAAAAATCTGGTCATCTAAAGGGAAGTTTTGGCAATTGGAAGGAAATTCCCCATTTTTGTACACGAAATTGTGGGGAGCATTGTGAGAAATTTTTCTCCCTTCCTGGAAAATAGTTTTACTCACTTCCTTGGAAATAAACATTTGCTCCAGCCCTGGATGTAGGCTAGCATTTTTCCTTTATTATATGGCATTTTTAAAACAGTAGATCACAAAGATACTAAGTTGTGTGATTCCTCAAAAAAGAGCAATGCGTTAGTTAGTTAGATGGAGTTTTACGGACCATTTTCCAACCTATTGGTTCAAGTCAAGCCGGCCACGGCCATTTTTCCAGTTGTGGCTCAATGGTTTGTTTTCCCTACTCCATTGCTTATGCTGAGCATCACACACATTGGCAGAAGGTTCCATTGTAGAGTATTTGGTGTGACTCGACCTGGGAATCCAACCCAATGAGAGATACAATCTTAAGTCAGACGTGGTTCTAATTCTAAGCAGATAAAACCAGGGAATAATCTATTCGGTACAACATCAAAATTAGCTACACAAAATGGACAAATTGCAACACAAATACAACATTGTGTGGCAGATTATGTGTACACAACATTTGGGTTATTTATGATTTTGTCAAAGAGAAGCCAAGAATCCTCAAAGTTGCTGTGCAAATATTCAACACTAAATATGCTCTGAAAAAGGCTATTTCTTAACCTGCTGTGCTACAGTAATTATATGTTGTACAGTTCCCATCTGCTACACATTTACTTGGAAAGGAGGATAAAACCCCGGACAGAATGATTTAGGGGGTAACAGCTTTTTCTAGTCCCTGGCAGACGAGGGAAAAATAGCCACTTGCAACTATGTGCAGAGAGTGTGAAACAAGCTCTACAAGTGTGCTGGAATGAAAGGCCATTATTTCCCGCTAGTCTCCCTTTTTCCCATGGCTGCCTCATTAACTTGTGCAGTGGATTGCTTGCGGTAACTGAGCTGTCCAGAATATATAGTAAGAGCACAATGGTTAGAACAGTAATCTGCCAACTGCTGGTGACTAGAAAAAGCTATGCTTCCTTACTTGTAAAACTGGCTGGTCTGTTAGCAAACTCCACTCCTTTCTTGAGAAGTGCTTCTTTGATGGCAGCCACTCCATTCAATACAACTGTCCATCTCTGTCCAATCCTGATTGAGAAAATATCACCATGTGTCTCAGCATGTTCTAATAGTATATCATACGCTGCTTTCTTCCCAGCAAACTCTGAAATTAACGGAAAGTATGAAGTCGTTTTAGACAATAAAGTAGATGCACAAATACAAAATAAAGCTTACAAGATTTCAACCACAATTATTTTCACCAGTGCAACCTTTTGGATGCAGCTATCCTCACTTTTCCATGTCTTTCCTCTTATGCGATTTAAGTACAGCCAGCTTTAAAGAGCAAGAGCAGTCATCCTAAACTGATTTTAAAGCAACAGCTTAATCTCCCAATATTCTCCTGATTTCTCTTTAAAGAGGCTCATTGAGTTGATATCGATACCTTAATGAGAGTGTTTAAGGGTCACTACCACATGACAATGCTAACAGTTAGCATAATAAGTCAGTTTTCATATCCAATAGTTACGGAAAAAGTTAAAAGTTTGAGTTTTGTTGTGTCCGGACTTGTAACAGTTTTGTGCATAATTTGAAAAAGTGTCTGGTCACAAATTTTTGAAAACAGAATTGAACCGTTAATTACTCACTCATAAGGCAGTTATTTGCGTGTAGGATATGGGGATTATCTAAGTTTGACCATTTGTCATTGTTATGTGAGAAAACTTAACAGGTTTGGAAAAATTTGTTGGATTTCATGTACCAACTCAATGAGCCGCTTTAAAGTATCTTTTACAATATTTTACGACTTTAATATTGCATAAGATAAACAGAAGTTCTCAATTGGCACAGCTCTTTGATTGACTACTGATTCAAACAATGCAGAGTACCAAAGCTTATTACACTGTATGAATTGTACTGAGAGTGTTTCAGAATATAAACTGAGATTGTGTCTGGATGAGGATGAATTTCAGATAATTGTGCGAGGGGCTTACGTAAGAGAGGTTAGGAGAATTGGTACTGTTTGAGGTGAGAGAATTGGGCCTTTAAGCAAACCTTCTTAGTTTTTGCAATCAGGGACCATCTAGTTGGAACACCTATAAGCTAGTTACAATCCTGAGTTGTCATGCATAGCTCACGGAAGTGATATCAGAGATGGTCATAACTTGCACATTCTGTGGTTTTAGAACAGCTTGTATCATTGCAAAGGTGTTCAATCCAGACATATGATACAACCAAACAGTATTGCATCCACTCAAACTACTCGTTCCTAAGCACTGAAAATCACTATTACCTTGAGTGCACACTGTGCTGAGCTTACTGCATAAATTTGGTCTAAAAGGGGCGCATGTCATAATTGAGAAAACCTATGTTCAGTTTATTGTCTGAATACTAAAAACACTGTACTGATCGTCTTTTCTTTTGCAAAATTTCTTATTGTTTCAACTATCAAATTTTTAGTCACTTAAATGAACAATTCTTAAAACATATAAGTAAAAGCAGTCAATTCTCTCATCAAACTACCCTTTTTACGAGCGAATGCGAAGTATAGCAGTCGCTTTATGGACTTGTTACAGTGTTTTCAATCTGTACCTTGTTGGTTTTGTTACTTTCTCAGTGTTTGTACATTACAAGGCATTAACCATGAAAGCACAAAATTTATTTAAAGATATCTCTGGTTTCATTACACGTTGAGGCATATTACTTGAGGGATATTTCAATCACGTTTTTTGGAACCACTGTATGGGGTTCTCAGAAGCCCTTTCTATAGTTTTTGTCAACTGCCGTTCTTTATGACATGGTCGTTACCCTTTTTTTCTTACAGTTTGAAACATCCGAGCAACCTGTTGACAAAAGTTTAGGCGTTGTTTTAAGAAAAACATTGGACGGGGGATTTCTTTTCATAATGAAGCAACTTATAACTGTGACAAGAGCGACAAACTAAAGTTATATTTTATTTTGTTCAGAACTGAAGACAGTCAAAGAGGGTTAAGAATAGAGAACGGATAAGAAAACGCAGTCTCCCGGATGCGAAAAATTGCGCAATATTAACTGCGTCGTGTTCTTCTGACCTAGATGTTTCAACCGAAACATGAATCGCCCTTACGAATAGGCCCTTGCTTTGCCGGTGACCCCATGATCAGCCGAACGACATATGATACGGTTGATGATATCAATTGCTACCGTGGCTTAATCAAGGCATTTCGAGATTTTTATGTGTCTCAGGTAAACTTAAAGTCAAATGTGCCATGGGCAGGACCTATAAACCGCATCTAAATAAAGTTAGTTAACATCAACCCAAGTTTTTTGTTCTGCATTTCGTAAATATTCTCACATTAGATTTTTTCATTGGTGGCTGTACTTGACGGCATGGTATAATTAGACTTAGCAATATTGTAAGACAAATTTAAAACGGTTCCTTTGAGCAACCGTACTATGAGGGAAAAGACCACAAGCTGCGAACTTACAGACTTATCCAACCAAAGAAAGAGAAGGCCGGTGAGAAATTCTATACTTTTTTTTCTGTTGTTGACAATTACAGTAGGAATGGGAAGAGAGATCTCTGATGAGGAGTAGCAAAATAAAAGACTGCGCAGTTATCTCTCTCTTAGACGATAGCTAAGTTACATCTCTTCTGATCTGGAGGCATATGCTTGCTTTGTTGGTGATCATGCGATGCATTCGCAGGTGATGCGGTTGAACTGTCGAAAAGTAATAAGCACTGCCATCGAACAATACTGAGAACACTAAGGAAGTTAAAAAATACTGAAATTGTCATTCGTGAGGTAATTTTGATATTTTGAACTTCCAATAACATGAAATTCTGACAGTTTTGGCTACGGCCGGAAATTACTAGTAAAATAATTCTTCTGCAATCTAAACACGTCTATTTTCTAGATCTAGTAGATAATATCATCCACTTCTTGTTTGATTCAGTCAATTTTAACATCATTATAAACGTATCACTCACATACACTTTTCTAAAACTCGAGCTTGCATCATAAACACTTCTTTTCCCCTCACCTCCCATAATTAATGTTTCACCTGTATAAATTTTCAACACAGATATATTTTTCTGAAATGCGCAAACCTCCTCATTATAAAAAATTCACGTGTTTGGTCTAACGGTAGAACATCCCCCTAACACGCGGAAGGCCTGGGTTCGATTCCCAGGTCGAGTCATACCAAAGAATCTAAAAATGGAACCTACTGCCGTATGGGAGTTGCTAAGTTAAGCAACTTTTTATTAATATCACTAGAACCGGTAAAGACCGCCTCCATTCGCTAGTATGAATGCCTTGCATTCTGGTTGTAGTGGCTAACAGAAATTCTCAATTAGCACAGCTCATTGATTGTCATCAAATTAAAAAATGCAGAGTACTGTACTGAGATCATATTACACAGCATGTCACCATACTGAGAGTCTTCTGATTACACATAACCACCCAGAAGCAACAAACTGAGATAGTGTCTGGATGATGACAAGTTTTGGACAATTGTGGGAGAGGCTTAAGTAAGTAGGTTAGAAGAATGACAATCATCTGGGGTGATGAGTAACTCCCTTTAGGTTTAATTTAACTACATAAAACTAATAACAGGTCCAATTTCTGTAATACAGCGTGTTGTATGTCAAAGGTCACATTTCTTCCCCATTCTAGAGCTGTTCTTAACTACAACAGGGGATGACAAGTTTGCTGCTTTAAAGGCCTAATCCCCTCACCTGACCAGTTCCAATTCTCCTAACCTACCCACTGAAGCCCCTCCCACAATTCATCCTCATCCAGACACAATCTCAGTTTATTGCTTCAGGGTGAGCATACAGGACAACAAATTGTGTAATCAAAACACTTCCAGTACAGAATATGCTGTGTAGTATGAGCTGTACTAACCTGCAGTTTTTTTAACTAGCTGTCAATCAAAGAGCTAAGCTAATCAAGAATTTCTGTGGACTACTATAAAAATTGTAGTTTGGGGTAAGAGAACTACAGCTTTTTTAATGAACTTTTCAGTATGTCATCTCTTGGCTTACCCAACATGTTACCAATTAGAGGCCATCCTTTAGGTCCTGGTGGGAAGTCTCTCCTTGGTCTTTGTTGGCTCCATACCCAAACACCAACCAAAGCTGTGGCAGCTGTAACCAAGGCCAATGATGTTGAATTGGCAGAAATTGATCCCGAATCAATAAGGCTGAGCATAATCCGATGTTGTTTGGTTTCTGATGCGTGGTAAAAGGATCGACGATGATCAAATCTGGATTTTGGAACCAGAATGCAAAAATGCATTGAGGTTTCGATGATACATACATGCTCTTTTCAATGAAATGCTACATTTCTTGTAAGAACTGGTGACCCGAAGTGACCTTTGACTCCACATGTTAGTAACTGGTTTTTTTCTTTTAACCCAAACAATTCTACAAATTTCATACTGTGCCTTAAGATATTTCGCAAACAATCAGCTTACATCATACACATCAACATCAAGTTTGAAATGAATCCCAAGTTTCCTACCTTAAGATATTGTGTTAAAGAGTTTTTCAGGATTTGTCCCCTTCTGACCCCAAATGACCTTTGACCTCTACCAAAATAAAAAGGATTCTTCTTTACATCATAATACATCTACATATCAAGTCTGAAATGAATCCAACTTTCCTATCATGATGTATCATGTAAACAAGGATTTCAGTGTTCGGACCCCATGTGACCCCAAATGACCTATGACCTCCACCAAAATTCTTGGGTTTTTCCTTACATCATTACGCATCAACATATCAAGTTTGAAATGGATCAAAGTTTCCTACCTTGAGGTATAGTGTAAACCAGGATTTCCCGGGTTTGACCCCACGTGACCCAAAATGACCTTTGACCTCCACCAAAATATATCCAGTTCTTTCTCACATTATAACGCATCAACATATCAAGTTTGAAATGAATCCAAGTTTTCTATCTTGAGATATTGTGTAAACAAAGATTTTGGTCTTTGACCCCCTGTGACCCTAAATGACCTTTGACCTCCACCAAAATATATCCCGTTCTTTCCTACACCATTACGCATCAACATATCAAGTTTGAAATGGATCAAAGTTTCCTACCTTGAGGTATAGTGTAAACCAGGATTTCCGGGTTTGACCCCACGTGACCCAAAATGACCTTTGACCTCCACCAAAATATATCCAGTTCTTCCTCACATTATAACGCATCAACATATCAAGTTTGAAATGAATCCAAGTTTTCTATCTTGAGATATTGTGTAAACAAAGATTTTGGTCTTTGACCCCCTGTGACCCCAAATGACCTTTGACCTCCACCAAAATATATCCTGTTCTTTCCTACATCTTAACGCATCAACATATCAAGTTTGAAATTAATCGAAGTTTCCTACCATGAGATATCGTGTAAATAAGGATTTCGGGGTTTGACCCCACATGACCTTTGACCTCCACCAAAATCAATAGGGTTCTTCCTTACATCATAACGCATCTACATATCAAGTTTGAAATTAATCCAAGTTTCCTATCTTGAGATATTGTGTAAACAAAGATTTTGGTTTTTGACCCCCTGTGACCCCAAATGACCTTTGACCTCCACCCAAAATATATCCCGTTCTTTCCTACATCTTAACGCATCAACATATCAAGTTTGAAATTAATCGAAGTTCCCTACCATGAGATATCGTGTAAATAAGGATTTCAGGGTTTGACCCCACGTGACCCAAAATGACCTTTGACCTCCACCAAAATCAATAGGGTTCTTCCTTACATCATAAGGCATCTACATATCAAGTTTGAAATTAATCCAAGTTTTCTACCATGAGATATCGTGTAAACAAGGATTTTGGGGTTTGACCCCACGTGACCCCAAATGACCTTTGACCTCCACCAAAATCAATAGGGTTCTTCCTTACATCATAAGGCATCTACATATCAAGTTTGAAATTAATCCAAGTTTTCTACCATGAGATATCGTGTAAACAAGGATTTTGGGGTTTGACCCCACGTGACCCCAAATGACCTTTGACCTCCACCAAAATCAATAGGGTTCTTCCTTACATCATAAGGCATCTACATATCAAGTTTCAAATTAATCCAAGTTTTCTACCATGAGATATCGTGTAAACAAGGATTTCGGGGTTTGACCCCACGTGACCCCAAATGACCCTTGACCTCCACCAAAATCAATAGGGTTCTTCCTAACATCATAACACATCAACATATCAAGTTTCAAATTAATCCAAGTTTTCTACCATGAGATATCGTGTGAACAAGGATTTTGGGGTTTGACCCCACGTGACCCCAAATGACCTTTGACCTCCACCAAAATCAATAGGGTTCTTCCTTACATCATAACGCATCTACATATCAAGTTTGAAATTAATCCAAGTTTTCTATCTTGAGATATTGTGTAAACAAAGATTTTGGTTTTTGACCCCCTGTGACCCCAAATGACTTTTGACCTCCACCAAAATCAATAGGGTTCTTCCTAACATCATAACGCATCAACATATCAAGTTTCAAATTAATCCAAGTTTTCTACTATGAGATATCGTGTAAACAAGGATTTTGGGGTTTGACCCCACGTGACCCAAAATGACCTTTGACCTCCACCAAAATCAATAGGGTTCTTCCTTACATCATAACGCATCTACATATCAAGTTTGAAATTAATCCAAGTTTTCTATCTTGAGATATTGTGTAAACAAAGATTTTGGTTTTTGACCCCCTGTGACCCCAAATGACCTTTGACCTCCACCAAAATAAATAGGGTTCTTCCTCTCAGTAAGGGGTATCTGTGTACCAAGTTTGAGAACTGTCGGACTTTCCCTTCTCAAGATATCGTGTAAACAAGCAAAGTGTCACAAACACACACACATACACACACACATACATACACACGCACATACACACATACATACACACACACGCCATCATGAATGCATAGGTTTCTCTTTTCATCGAAACCAAAAATGTAGAAATAGACATTCACTATGAAATTTCTAAAGGCCAACATCAGAATGTGCAAAAACCTCATGCAATATTTGGCCCTGTCATGGGTGTTAATCCTGGGGGGCAGAGGGCCATGTCTGTCCTCCAATTTTTTATTCAAGGGGCAATGATACAAAGTGTCTCCCCACTTTAATTTTTGCAAAATAAGCAAAATATAGCACCATTTAAATTCTAATTCTTTCAATACAGCAAAGGTGGTTCTTTGCCTGGATAGTCTTTTGGGCAGAAAGGCAAATTTTCCTGTATGTCTCAGCTTCTCCCTTCTGACTTATGAAAGTTGATCTGCACCGGGCTATGGGGTTTGTCTGGGTACTGGCCCACTGTACAGTAAGTATGTGATCTATACAGAAAAACATCTGTCAGAAATGGCAGGGTTCACACAGTACACGGGCACTTTTTATTGTTAGGAAAATCATGTGAATTTGATTTATGACAGTGTTGGGCAATTTATTGAACACTTTTTGCTGGATATTAAGGAGTGAAAGGTGGTGATAATTTCTTGTGAAAAAAATGTGAAATAAACATGCTGTATTTTTTATTCTTCTTTATTGTGGTCTTCTTATTTTCTCATTAATAGCAATTTTTATTTTTACCTTGCACTGATCTAACAGTAATGAAAGCAACTGCACCTTATTGCCATGAGATGATCATTGAATTTTAAAGGCCTTTCTCTCAAGCAGTTAAAAATGTCAATGAGCAATATGATGAGACAAACAGATAAATTCATTGATAATCATCCACTTATGTACAGTACTTCTCGCTTAGTCCATTCAGAGTAGAGGAAACATAAATGCAACTTGTTTCAGAAAAATTATTGTCATTATCAAGAAATCATGATATTTTTTTTAATTTGATTCTCATGAGGGTAAAAGGTGAAAGTTGCCCAACACTAATTTTGCTGCAGTTGGCTTTTCTTTAAGTTGTACTCCATGCAAAACATTTCCCCAGGAGAAAATTCCAGTTGAGACCTGTTGAACAGGTTTTAACAGGTTCAAAAGGTAATTGGAAACAAATCAACAGGTTTCAACAGGATTTGAACTGGTACCAACAGGAACCTGTTAGCTTCATACTGTAGGTATTCTCTGTTGACACCTGTTGACTTTCATCACTCCAAAGGTAAATGGAAAATTGCCTTTTCATACCTACATGTATTAATACCTGTTCAAACCTGTTGGAATTTCAACAGGTCTCAATAGGAATTTTCTCATGGGTCCCCACATCTTTTAGGCAGATATATGCTCATTATACAAAGTACATTTTTCCTTTTGCAGAAAATAAAACTCTCAATTTGATTGACATTAGTTCAAAAGATGGAAAGAAGTTTATATAATACAGCATACACAGAAAGTGTCTGCACAAGGAGATGTTAATGCGTTTTTCAAAATTAGAGGTACCCTCTGACCCCATACAGGCTCAGTCAATGTTTGATTGGAACATCAAACATTTTGTTTAGCGACATGCACCCTTGCAATAAACCCAACATTTCATGAACTTTGATGCACAATTCCTGTAGAGTATGATGTGCTATACTGTACTGCTACGCCTACAGGTAGGTGCATGAAGCACACCACTTACATACTTGATGCTACTGAGGTTTGACATCTGACCAATATAGTGGCAGTACCAGAAACACCAAAATACACAAAAGGTACAAAACACTTGGGGTAAGCTAACAGCTAGGCCAGTCAAGTGATTCTTTTTCACATGATGTGAACACAATGAAAGCACAGATCACTTGAGGGCACAGATCATGTAACAGATTCAAATATCAGTAACACCCCACACAGCCTTATATATTCTACTTCATTTGTCTATGATGCGTTCTCTTGAAGAAACGTCACTGCATGTTGCTTTGATACAACAGTCAGTTAGGGTAGCTAGGTAGGTAGGGTGGGTGCCTGGGTGGGCTGGTGGATGGGTCGGTGGTCGGTCAGTTGGTACGTAGGTAGGCAAGTAGATAGAGTTTAACAGCCCAGTTCCCAACCAATTGGATAAGTTCAGGTAGCCACAGCCTTTTTTCCAGTTGTGGCTCACTGGCTTGTTTTCCCTACTTCATTGCTCATGCTGAGCACCAATTCAAGCACAATGGCAGTAGATTCTGTTTGATGCAACCATTGGAAAACACATTTTGGCCTAACACTTGTGCATAATAAACACAGTAGTGGAAGGGGGCTCACTTAGTTTGGAAAATGAGAACTATATCTGGGATGAAAACCTTTGCCCTTGAAAGCTGCCCCAAAGCTCTACAAACACCCACTGAAAGGCATTAAACATCATGCAGCCTTTCTCTACAATGGTCCTGAGATATGCTTCAATGAATGCATACTGTACATTTCTGCATCGCTCATACTGTTGAATACAGAACCTGTTGTAACACTACTGTAGTACTTTCAAACTAAAAGACTCATAATCCAGAGGGTGACCACCTTTTAAATCCTTTAGTCAAATACAGGATCCTTCCACAGTACAGATATAAGAACTATACTTTAGAACACCACATTGATTGACATGCTTGCAACTAGATAGATGCTATGACACCAGGCAAAACTGGCAGACTGTTAACACAGACCAGTCATAAAGGTTTCAAGAGGTCTGACAGCTATGCAGCTTAAGCTTCCTTCAAATAAGAGTAATAAAGTTGTTTATAATGGGTATTAATGTTGACTGAACAATGCTTTCTTATTCCTGGGAGAGAACGAAAGGTTGTTCTTGAAGATCGGGTCTTCTTCTTATATCTCCCTGTGGATCAGGGCATGGTTTTAGGGCCACCTCAATTTTGTTACTTTCTGTACAAATGATATACCGGCCCTCCAAATGATCTCCCCCTCTCCCTTCAGTCCACCTCTCTCCCTCTTCTGAGGGAAACTCTTCAGGTTTGAAAGCTTCCCAAAAGCATTCATTTGCCTCAGTGGCATAGGAAGCAATATGAAAGTGGGGGGGGGGGGGGTAATTTTGGACTGTGCACCTCACCCTACCCCATTGACCAAAAGGTACATTTTTGATGCTTTATTTTTCACTTTTTTGAGGAACAAATGCTTTTTTTAAATAAAAAATGAAATGCCATAACTCTTTTTCTTCAGTGAAAATGCGCACTGAAAAGGTTGAAATAATCTGTTTTTGACAGCCATGCTATACTAGGCAACAATTCTAGTATATCTATGCCATCTGCAAACATTGAACATGATAACATTTTGACACTTCAATAACTAAAGAATCCATAGACACAGACTTCTCAACTGACATGGTTGAAAAGGTATCTGATGATAGGTGACATACTTTGTATGAGAGCATGAGAACGGTAGGCTAATGATTCCCTGCCCGAAATATGAAGTCTTGCTTGAAAGACTATCTCAGCAAAGTGCCACTGTAAAGTTTTGAACTCCCAGATACAGAGAATTCAAGATTAAGACACACACACACAGTTAATGCTAATCTAGTAGAGTGTATTTCTCTTCAGACTTTATTCTCTGAATGCTACAATAAAAGTGATTAAAAATGAGATGCAGGAGATCTAGAACCAAATTAAAAATGAGATGCAGGAGATCTAGAACCAACTTTATAATACTCTCACAGAACACTACACCACCATCATCTGGCGTGGAGCCGCTGGAGCTTACAGAAAATTTTGAAAAACAAGAGCCCAAGGGCACTATGGTTCCTTGCATTAAAGATGATATTGTATTAAGGTAGTCCCAAGGTAAGGCATAATTTGCACCTTTAACCCCAATGACTTTTGGCCATCACCCAAAAACATAGGGGCACATTAAATTTCAAAATCATACAAGCACTTGCCGTTTGAGAGAAATGGAACACTAAACTTTTCAAATTATCACACTGCACACTGCCCACTTCCATGCCACAAATACATTCATCACCTTTCACTAAAATGTCATTTACTTGAGTTTGGGGTAGTATAGGAGGTTAGTTAATTGCCTTTTTGGTCAATCTCAACAATTCAAATCCAGACCTTAAAAAGAAGTCACAAAGGTCAAATACAGTCAAAGTAGATCAAAACTGATTTTAAATAAACACAGTCTCTTCTGCACCAAAGAAATTTAACAGTCATCTGGTCATTCCTGACCACCAAAATTTATGATGGATGACTAGAAATTATGTCATGGTTGTCCTTTAGACTACCCAATGTGTTTGCCTGAAAAGCAAAAATAAGGAAAAGCCCACAATTCTGCTACTAAAGGCAGCCCGATAGTGATTTATTGCCACCAATTACTTCTTCACAATTTGGCTAGAAGACCAAGAAACAAACATAGCTCTGTAGAATCTAATAAATGACTTTCAACTTGACCTTTTAACCTAAAGAGGGTGTTAGAAACAGCATTGTAGTCCCTAGGGTAAAAGCAGAGGTAAAGAAGAGAAACTGCTTTCATATTTTACTATTGAAATTGGAATCTTAGCTTGCACTGTGAATAACTTTATTCAATACTGTATGTGAGGAAAAGGTTGTTTTTAATAATAATTGCATTACTGTCCTGATTGTTAACTAAACTGCTTTTAGACTGAGAGGGGGTTATAATTCTTCTTTTCTTTTATACATTGCATTTGTCTAAAGGCATTAAACTTCAGCTGGACTTTTAAACCAATTGAACAAAGACCCAAAGAGTCTTCACGTGCACTTAGATGAACACAACTTTCCATTATTTCCACTATGTTACTTGGTTATTGAGTAATTGCACCGCATACCTGGCATTGCAACAGGCCTACATGTACACACTAGCCTGTCATTTAAATGTCAGTAACTCAAGTAACGAACATTGTAGGAGGGTAGTGTAATAGCCTTTTTGGTTCGTCTGATCAAGACAAATCTTGACATCACAAAAAAGTCACAAAAAAGTCACAAAGGTCAAAAGGTTAAATGAGGTCAAGTGAGGTCAAGGGGGGTCATCACGTGCATTTCACTTAGACGAACACAAAACTCCATTACACCACCCCTCTAAAATGTTTCAGTGGCAAGATATCAATAAAACGTTACTTTTTGACCTTTTGACCCTTTCCAATTATTTTGGTTAATGTACTAACATTTTCACCTCCTACCAATCTAACTTATCCAAAAATGATGCCACTGCTTGAACAACGGATACTGAGTTACAGCTACTAACAGAAATTCAGTTTTTGGCCTCTGGTGATCACCAGTGACCTTTGACCTCCACCAAAAACGATAGGGCACATCTACTCCACAACATCTACATACATACCAAGTTTGAAAAAAATTGATCACTCGGTTATTGAGTTATCGCACCACATACCTCGCATTCCAATCCGTCACATACACACACACACACACACATACACACACACACACACACATACATACGCCAAGGTGACTGCATAGGTTCCTTTGTTACACAAGGAACCAAAAAAACAACCCCTCAGACAGCTGGAAATGGAATTTTTCAGGCTTTTAAGTAGCAGCAAAGTAGCAGGAGGGTAAACAGACTTTTTCAGGGGAAAAGGGTAAGAACCCAGATTTTCCTATTGTTTCTTTCAAGTGTGAATACCACTGTATTAGGGACAAACTCTGCAGCTTGCAAAGCGTGCCAGAAATTTTTGAGCCATTTAAACAAATATTTGTAGATGAGGAGTTTGTATTGCAGAAAGTTTTGGATTCTGAGTTTCCTGTAAGGAAATTTAAAAAGTTGGGGGATTACTGGAGAATCTACACACACAGTATATTGGTGGTCAATCTGAGAATGATTGCACAGCAGCTGAACATGTAGTTGTTGCTACAAAATGTCTAAGACGTACTAACTGACACTCTCTGATGACATTTCAAACATTTCCCAAATGTTTGTTGTCCTTCTTAGACAAAATATTTCAAAATAAAGAGCTAACGTTGGAGAAAATTTGGAATTTATGAAAGACAATTCAAAATATAGCAATATAGCTGCCCGCAGTCCTTGAACAGGACTGTGTAATATGCTTTAAGGTAGGACCTACTCCATACACGGTCCTTGTCCATACAACACCTGAAATCACGACGACTGCGTGCAGAGCACAGCAGAATAACCATACTTGCCATGAATGATCCACCACCACATCTAGGCTTGTCAATCCGCTTTCCTTCAAACGGGGAATAAGTAGGTGAAATTTGGAATTAAAAATTGACTCTAATACAAAGCAAGTTACACCATCTTGAAATGCCTGTAAGTCATATGACCAAGATTGATGTCTTAAAAGTTTCCACTTTATAAAATATCCTTATTTACAGAAACTTTTCATAAAGTTATTAAATTTAGTAATACATTTTAAAACTAGTTCTGGAAAGTATTTTAAAACTATTTTTGTAATATACTGGATAGAATTTACATCTAACTTTTTCAAGTTTTGGAAATACACAACATCAGATTTTGTATGATATTTATTGGAGGAATTCCACTCAGAGTGTAAGTTGTCCACTGATGTGGAAGTAGGTTTGGAAGTTAAGCACAATCTTTCTCAAAACAGCAAAATGGCTGCAGCTCAAAGACGTCTCCTGGTGCCTGTTCTGTAACATTTTGCCTCAAAAAAAAAACATTAACTTGTATACATATTTTTGTTGGCTATAAATAGACATTAAACCGATTCCAATCATTCTAGGGTAGCGATGGTAAAATTAGTTGACAAATGAGCTATTATATGCTGTGATCAATTTTCCTCTTAAATTCTGACATTGCAAAAGCAAAGGTTTTTTAGCAAACTGTTGACAAGACTCTAGTGTGGAGTAAAACGAAGTGGCCGTAGCATAGAGTCCTGTTCAAGGACTAAGCTTTTCTGTATGAAAATACATAGAGAATTGTGGGAAACTTTACTCCCTTCCTGGGAAATGCTTTTCCCTTCCTGGAAAATAAACATTTTTTCCAGCAATCCAGCCCAGGTCTCACGTATATTACAGAGTTTGGAAAAATTACAAAACTGATTTATGCACAAGCACTAACTGCATTTCACATTTGGAGAGATGAAAACAGGTTTTCGGACCTGGGAAATGTAGGGGGGGTGGAAGCATGCTCCCACACCCTCAATTTTCACTGGGGACAACACCAGCCCCCTTTCCTAAGCTTATGATTTGCCTGGACAGGTATCCCACATATCCTCTCACATCACAATTTCATGCACTTATTAAAGCAGCTTTTGCTTTCGATTTACTGTTTCTGAAACAGAAGTTGCCTGAACAGTTGCATACCTCCCAAGTGACCTGCATTACAAAGGTGTGACCTGCATTTAAACACCCAAACTCCCTGACCCACCCAGCTCCCTGAAAAACCTCATTTCAAATCTCCATAGTATCCTTAGAAAATCACACAAATAACAAATGATTCAACTTACCGGCAAGGCGGCAACTACAAATTCAGTTTAAATTGTATTTCACAGCACATTTAACTGCTCGGGCTGCTATGCAATGCACGCGCATAAGCCCAGGTACTTATGAACCTATTGTATGTTTGCTGTCACAACATTGCTCTTGGCTATAAACCTTCGCAGCAGGTACAGTATGGAATGTATTCCTGTCATCACTGCCTTAATAGTGTAATAACATCATGCAACACCGCGTTCACTAGCAAAATACTTGCCCACTTTGTCGGCTAAAGGCGGGGCTCGTCTCAAAGTTTCCAATCAAATGAACATTGTCTTGACAGTTCTTGACGTTCTTGACTGTGTGTTTTAATGGCTAGAACGCCTTGTGAAGATGTAAGAAGATATTGTATATTTTGGAAATCACTTGAGTGTGGGTGACATATTGAGTTAACTTTGTAAACTGTACCTGTACTGCACTAACATTTACTGCAACAATAACTAATAAAAAATGTGATTAGGAGCTCAGTTTTGGTAATTGCCCGTTTGTGAACATGTAAAATGTTATTTTGGGATATGTGTTAATACAATTTTCCTTGGTTTCTGCAAAACAAAATATGGTACCTGAATGTTTTTGGCCGTAACCTAGAGAAACTATGTTGACTGATTTGCCAAAAAAATGCCACCATCCATTTGCATATATCTAGACACTTCTAAAATTCAAAAATTTTCGAGGGGCACCCCCTTCCAATACCGGCAATCCACCAAAGGACAAATCAGCTGGACCCACATCTAGCCTCTCAGACTTGGGAGCTATGCAGTTGTTACATTAGTACATATGTCATGGTAAGTTAGGATAGCTATGTCCCAGTAGCCTATGTCCACAGCTAGGAGTAGGACGTGTCCTACTCCTAGTGCTACCATAGCCTATAGGCCTCTAGGCCTAGGTCCTGCCTAGGGGGGCGGTGCGCACTGTTTAGTATTTAACAAGAAATTTCCTTACTGGCTAACAATAGCCTTATCCCTAACATAATCCCTAACAAAGAATACAATCCATACAATACAATGGCAACAACCAATCAAGAAACATCTTGTTAAACAGTGCGCATATCTATACCCACTCTGGGCCCAATAAAGACAAGGCCTAGGCCTAGCCTGGGCAACATCGCCGTTCAACGCCGAGAGCCAGATTTACACAAGATGAGAATCTAAAACTCAAGGTCTGCTGTAGTCCTCAATCATTCAATCAGGCCCCACACACAACCCTCCATTGCACTTTGCTCCGTCCGTGTAGGCCTAGGCCTAGGCCCTAAGTTAATCACTGTTACCGTTAGGCACTGGTTCAATGGTTGACTGCTTTAACTTTTAGGCCTGCTTTATACTTATTTTTACCTCTTCAAATTTCTCAAGAACATTCTAATAACCCTTTCAGTACATACCCCGGCCCTTTTAAGATTAAACTAATTCATGCAAAACAAAAACCTCACATCAAATACAGGAAATCATCTCATGGAATTGTGATCCACTGGTTCACTTTTGATCCACTGGTGGTTAATGTGGACTTTACTACTGAGTAACTGTACAAGTACGTATTGAGTAAGCTATTACGTCTTCGATAGTTTGGTGAATTGTTGAAACCAGTAACAGAGCACACTCACACCGTGAGCGATACCTCAGACCGTCAGAAATTAGGTCATTTTCCAGGCAATACCAATTCTGATGAGTGCATGCCAGTGCAAGCACGTCAATTGGGAACAAAACAGCAAAATCTTAATTTACTCCAATATTGGCTCTTAATTTTTCGGGAATTAGTTTAAAATTTAAAGGGCAACAAATTTAAAGTTTGGGGAACGTCTCCTGCAGGCTCAAATGAAAATCAACAGGTGCACAGTTGTTATCATGATTTTCTGCCTCGGCCTACTTCTCCCCTCATTTTAAAATGTTCCTTAACCTTGAACTTGAATTTATGAAAATTTCCCATAATGAATTCATTAATTAAATTCATTAATTAAATTCATGTATGGCATATATCGGGGGCCGGGTGAAAAGAGGGATATCAACATTTGTCGGACTAAGGGAGGATAACCATGTATTCATCACCCTCCCCAGTCTATGGACAGAAACAGAAGCAGAGCTTTAGGCGAATCCGGACAGCAAGTGATGGTCCCCCCATGATCCAACCTTGCAATGCAAAAAAACCCCTAAAATACCTTTTTTCTCTCTGTCCTTAGACTTTTGCCTCATGTCGTGCCCCAAACCCCCTCCCCCATGAAACCCCCTCCCCCATGAAACCCCCTCCCCATGAAACCCCCTCCCCATGAAACCCCTCCCCCATGAAACCCCCTCCCCATGACACCCCCCCCCCATGACACATTTCTGTCTATATGCGCCGGGCTAGGATAGTAAACTATATATAGGCCTATATATAGTATATAAGAGTCACACACTGTACTTTAGTTTTTATAAAGTTTTTGCAGAGACCCAGGGAAGTCGCGACCGAGGGCCGGTCGAGGGCGTGGAGTGTCTCACCCCCCCCCCCCCAAAAAAAAAAATCGTCAGAGCGTCGATAGTTGGAATATGGAATTCCAGTTGGAATTTGCTCATACTCGTTCTAGCACGTTTTTCCGGCCCACTGCGCCTATGTCGACTTTTGCAAGTAGATCAAGTGCATATAGGCTATCCTCCGTCACTTAATTAAAGTTAGCGCCACAGAGCTTCACTATCAAAAATCCTTCATGAACTGCCACATTTTTCGCGCGCTTCACTTTCATCGATGTAGTAATTATCAGTAGCATCTCTAACATATTTCAATACATGCAGCCCGATAATGGTTGATCGTTCGCGGTATGCACGTACAGCCCCCGGCCCCCTTGATTTCCACTTTTCCACCATAGGTAGCCTATTTAAGCTCTATTTCTGCAGAGACAGAGTAATATGGGGTTAGATGAGTTTTTCGACCAAGAATAAATTTTGACCATTTTCTTTCACAAGTGGTTATGAAAATAACAAAATTTTCCGCGCGCTGCGTGCGCTTCAGATACTGAGAGGAAGTTTTAAAGCTAACCAATTGTTTTTTTTTTTTCCGCGGGCTTTCGACCTTACTCAATGTAGTCATATATATATCATTTTACCATCTGATATAACAACTCACGCAGACGCATAGCAGCAACTTAAAAGCGTTTTACGAATTCTGAAGACGGATCGCCTGCTCACCCCGTGATTTTGCAGATGCGTTTAGTTGCGGAATTCAACTGTCTCCATGAAGATTCTGTAACTTGGCAACTTTCTGCTGTTGGTGCGCTAGCCTGGATTGGTGATGTTAAAAAATGCTATGGAATGTACGAAGTTTTGCATTCCATCCCTTTTCCAAAATCAAGTTCCGATGGGAAGGTTGTCCAAGAAGAGTGTCCCCTCTCCTTGACCTCTCCCCGTGACAGCGTTCTATCAGTTGCGTCCCCTATTGAGAAACTTCATATATATAAACACGCTGCAGGATTTGGTCAGTCGGACGGAATAGACACACGATTCTTCTATTGGTCACTTAAGCTTCTGACAGACTTAAAGTGTGTTAAATGAGTCTGCCTGGGTGTAAGGTACATAAAGTACACGTTTTCAAGCACAGGAGCACTAGCCTAGCCGGAGGGAGGCACCATCCCACCCCTCACAGATTATTTAGTTCCTCATGTGTTAAATATTTAACACAAATTTTAACTTAAGGAGCCAATGCTCTCACCCCAAACTACACTTCTTGCGGGGGTAACAGAAACTCTCAATTGGCTCAGCTTTTTGGTTGACTGCTAATTCAAACAATGCAGAATACCAAAGCTTAAACTACACAGCATGAACTGCACTAATGAGAGTGTTTTCATTATACTGTACACATTGAGCTTTTCTATAATCACCCTGAAGCAATACAAACGGAGACTGTGTCTGGATGAGGATGAATTTCAGACAGTTGTGGGAAGAATTGGCTACGGAAATTGGTACCGTTTTGGGTGAGAGAATTGGTGCAAATTTTATATAAAGACAAAAAAAAATTCATTGCGGAGGGTGAAAACCCCTACCCTGAAACCCTAGGCCCACGGGGCAGGGAGAAGACTGGTCCCAAATTACGCAAGATCCGAATTTCGTTCAGTGGTTTAATAACATCTGGCGGTCGTTTTAAGTCTTCAACAATTTGTAATGCTTTTAATCACTGAAAGGTCAAGAGCAGTCCCCTCCTCCCTAAAGAAAAAAAAAACTATTTTGAAGCAAAAGCTAAATATCACAATTACCTTCTTATTTCTCTATAAAGTATCTTAATGTCATCATATTTTAAACTTCCATATTGCATATAACCAAGCAGTAAATTTCATAACTGAGGCGAAAAATGTTGTCACATAATTTGTCACAGCCAATCATTTAACAGGAAAATGAAAGAATGATTGCATACTCGTTTTTTGCAGAGTCTTGAGTTTCTTGTAGGGAAAAATGAAAAGTTTGGATATTGCTGACTAAGGAAGCCTACTGAAGATTACTGAGGAGATGTACGGCGATTGAAGATCGTTGTGAGGACATAACGAAATCTGAAGTGTTCCCGAAATTTTATGAACTTAATTGCCTCTTTTAGCCAACATTTGAAAACCAGGAACACCTAGAGGAGAGAACTTGGAATTTTTATGAAAGAAAATTTGGAAAAACCGCACCGTAGTTGACCGTTTTTTTTCATCTCCCGTGTGAATAGGAAATTAGCCTCTGTCTCGCGTAGCTCCGCCACTGTGCCAGTAAACACTGTAAAAAAATTACCGTATACTTACAGAACAAGGAAATAAAGAGCTAAACAAGGACTGGCCTACAGAAACGTTAAGGAAACTTACAACCAGAATTTTTCTGTAATACTTGTTTCTCTTCATTTTTGTTTCTGTAAATTTACAGCGATTTTGAGCCATTTTTGAAAAGTGTATCAAATATAATATGCAAACAAAGTCAACTAGTTAAAGATTTTTCTTTCAGCGCCGTAATTGCTCTCACGCAAGTCATGATATGTAGCCACAAAAATATCGATGTTATACATCATCCTGGTTAAATATGGAACCTGCTGCATTTGTGGTTTGCGCTTAACATAAACAATGGAATAGGGAAAACATTGAAAAAATATACTATTCCAAATGTCATCACTTCATTAAAAGTCAATTTGTCCTAACAAAATTCTTTTTACAGTGGCGGATCCAGAGGGGGTCGCCGGCTTCCGGACCCCCTCAATTTTCCCAATTTCCCCTTTTTCAAATTTGGTTTTGTTTTTTCTTATTAAATAAAAAAAAACCAGTTCCACCGGTAGTGACAGTTGTTGAATTCCGAGATTTTGGTTGCCCCCATCCAGCGTCGACTAGTCTGCAGACGCTGTAGTAGCCGAAAGATGGCGCTCTCTCAAAATCATAATACACCTCTCTAAACAGTATATTGTATACCGTGGGTATGCCATGTAACTTAATTGGAAACGTGGGCTGTACTGTTCATCAGTAAAGCCGTTAAAAGACTTATAGTATTATTCATAGTAGCGAAAGTAAGATTTTTGATATTTGAATGTAGTAGTTGAAACGCAAACACAATAGCCTGCTTACAGCAGGCTAAGCGTCGACCAGTCCGCCGTAAAATTCTAGCCATGTATTTCATGTATCAGTTCGTAAGATTTTCTAAGTTTAGTGGCTGAAAAGGAAGCAATGCATATAATGCATATTCCGTTGATCCAACAATGTGAAAGCAGCCACAACGTTATTTTTGACTCTTTCCATGATGATAAAGGTTTTTATAAATATTCAACCAAACGCGTTTTAAATTGCGTGCCTTCGGAAACCTGTCATCTTTGTCGGGCATGCATGCTCTCCGGTAAGCAAATCCTGGAATCATCTCTGCTAGCGGTGAGTTTCACCCCTCCACTAGACTTTGTTAAACCCTTCTTCTTCTTCAAAAAGGTGACACATCCAAAGGACATTCTTTCACCACGCATGCATCGAGAGGCTAAAAAGGCTAAATATGCCCAGTAGTATAAGTAACAGGGTACTTATGGACAGAGGCAACCTTTGATTCCAATCCTTTATTATTCGAGGCAGGAAGCTAAATTTATAACAGTTAGTACTGGTATGTGGGAGACAGAAATGAAGGTCATGCATTAAACGGGTTCTATAAGTAGGCAGCTGGAGACAATCAACAGGTATGAGAGCCTGGCCAAACACACCTTTGGAAAAAAGGATCAATCTACTTTTTCTCCGCCTATCGGCCCTTGTACATGTGCCATAGGACGAAAGGGTGCTGAGAGGCAGAGTACATGTAGGACCTGCTGTGGGTACAATATTTTGTTGTTGTTTTATCTTTACAAATTGTTATTGTTAAGGGATATTTTCCCTGTGTTTTTGCTTTGGTTGTTGTTTATTTTGTTGCTATGCGCAAGTCATTAGATGCTGTCTGAGCGGAGGGAACGGAAAGACAGTCAGTACTCTTTGAGAATTACGATGGTCTTTGTGAAGTGGTTAGGCTGAAAAGGGGAAAAATGGTGCTATCTTTGACAGATCTACGTGATGGGTGAATATGTTTGGAATTTTTCTTTACTAAGTGATATTTGGTACGGTGTAATTGGATAGGATACTATCTCAGCGGTGCTACGATATGGAACCCACCCCAACCACCCCCCCCCAAAAAAAACAAAAACAAACAAAAAACAAGAACATTCTTAAATTTTCTTCTGTCATCCTAAAAGGGAAGTCGTGGTGTGTTTTCACATTTCTTTTCATAATAACTCATTACCACACTATCATATCTTGAGTTACAACGAACATATAAATTGATCTTAACATAACATAACATAACATAACAGGTTAAAGGGCAAAGGAGGGCTGTAAAGGCCCCATAAGATGCCCTGTAATCCAAAAACCCCCCAAAACAAAGCAAACCACCAACACCTTAAGAGCCCAGAAAGATTAGATTCTACCACAGTCATGGAAAAACTTGTCAATATTAACCTTAAAACGGTGCACTGATGTGGAGTTAACACCCCACTCAGGCAGGCTATTCCACTCACTAACAACCCTATGAGAGAAACTGAACTTCCTAATGTCAAGTCTAGCAAAAGACTTTTCAAGCTTTTTGCAATGGCCTCTAACCCGAGGATTACTCTGGACCTTTAAATAACTGCAAGCTAACAAAGGATTCCCTTCAGATAGAAATTTGTATACCTGGAGCATGTCCCCCTAATCCTTCTCACCTCCAAAGTGGTAAGCCCAAGCAGCTTAAGCCTTTTGGGAATAAGGTAGATTTTTAACCTCAGGTATGAGTCGGGTAGCTCTCTTCTGAACTTAAAGCAATTTGTCCTTTTCAAAGAAGGGACTCCAGGCCTGTGCAGCATAGTCGAGATGGGGTCGAACCAGCTGCTTATACAAATTTAGCACAATTTCTTTACTAAAACTCTTAAAATTCCTCCTGATCAACCCAAGCACCCTATTTGCCCTTGCAGCAGTAGCTGCACATTGCCTAGATGACTTCAAATCTCTTGTAATAACTACACCAAGGTCTTTCTCAGAAGTCACTTTGTTCAAATTAGTACCATTCATAGTATAATCATGGTGGGGATTCTTAGAACCAAAGTGGAGGACTTTGCACTTATCAGCATTAAAAGACATTTGCCAAGTCTGAGACCATGAAAATAACCTATCCAGATCTTTCTGAAGCAATAAAGAATCATCCTTTCCTCCAACCTTCCTATAGAGCTTTGTATCATCAGCAAACTTACTTATACTGGAAGTGATAGAGCTATCAATATCATTTATGAAAATTAAGAAAAGAAGTGGGCCAAGAACAGAACCTTGTGGTACACCACTTGAGACTTCTTTCCAGGAAGAAAAATTTCCATTGACAACAACTCTCTGAGACCTACCATTGAGCCACGAATTGATCCACTGAGCGCACTTGCCTATGATGTCTAACCTATGCAATTTTACCATGAGTCTACCTAGCTAGAGGTACTTTGTCAAAAGCTTTTTGGAAGTCAAGTAAATGACACCCACACTGGAACCTGAATCGCGAGGCAAATTTAAGAAACATCCTCAAGAATGCTTAGCAAATTAGTAACACAAGATCTACTGGGTTATAGGAAACCATGCTGAGTTAGATTGAGTAACCCATTATCTAAGAGATGCTTCAGCCTTTAGCAAACAGTCCTTGATTTTAAAGGATTCCATAATTTTGCACACAACACTAACCTTAGTTAAACTGACTGGCCTGTAATTACAAGGTGAACTCTGATCCCCCTTTTTAAAAACTGGAGTGACATTAGCAACCCGCCAGTCAGTAGGAACAAAATTTGAGTCAAGACATTTCTGAAAAATAATTGATAGTGGAACTGATAAAACCTCAGAGCATTCATGAAGGATGGCGGGATGGATCCCATCTGGCCCAGGAGCCTTACTTGCCTTCAAACTCTTTAATCTTTCCAGAACCAGCTCCTCAGAGAACACAATGTCACTCATTGAAGAAGGGATATCAGAACCCCTACAAATCCCCATGACAGATGACTCCTTGGTAAAAACAGATACAAAATAATCATTTAACAAATTAGCCATATCCTGATGATCACTAACTAATGAACCATTCACATCATGAAGTGGCCCAACCCCTCCTTAAAATGCTGCTTAGACCTAACATAGGCATGGAAAGATTTTGGGTTAATCTTAACCTCACTGGCCAACTTTTTTTCAAACCTAGCTTTAGTGTCCTTAACCAAATTTTTAACTAAGACCTCTTGACTCTTGTAGGCACTTAAGTCATCAGAATCCTTGCTGGCCTTATAACGTCGCCAACACTTACGTTTCTTCCTAGTTGCCCTGAGTACCTCCCTAGAAATCCAAATAGGCCTACTTTTCACCCGAGCCTTCTTGAGTGGTATACATAACTTTGTAATATCAGAAACAGTACTGCTGAAAAAATTCCAAGCTTCAGCAGGACCTAAATGAGACAAATGTGCAACCCAATCTATGCTAAGCTCCTCTTTTGCATGACTAAAATTAGCTTTACTGAAGTCAAGAACAGTTTTGTCACTACTTGGAGGTTTACTGAAACAACAAATGTCAAAACTAATAAGGTCATGACTTTCATCACTGTGAGGCATTGTATTTGGTGACAGTGTGAAGAGGCTGTCTTGCCTTGCATATAAACATGTATTATTTTATCTGAAAAACGTTACGTCATCCACATTCAAAAGTCATAAACAAATGGGCTAATTAGCATGTATTCTAAGGTTGACAGATGTCTCCATATTCTGGGTAAACATCCGGTGCTTTTGAATGGATATTCAAAAGGTAATGGCATGGAAGACTACTTTTCTCTGGTACCTCCAGTGTGCTTGTCCCTTACTCTAAGTAAGCCACACAGTTTGATGACATTAGTTGGTGTGCAACTGTAGCATATGCTTTGAAAAATGTCAAAATGTCTTCCAGGTGGAAGGAAATGACACATTTTATACCTTTAAAGCTGCATCTCAACATTCTTCTTTTAGCCAACTACGTGGTCAAGTCATCCGAGCATTTGACTTGCAGCAGGGAGGTCCAGTTCGACTCCTGGCTGGGTCATAACAAAGACTTAAAAATGGAACCTACTGCCATTGTGCTTAATGTCCAGCATAAGCAATGGCGTAGGGAAAACAAACCAGTGAACCACAACTGGAAAAAAGGCTGTGG
Organism: Holothuria scabra; assembly: GCA_037179385.1. Taxonomy (NCBI): domain Eukaryota; kingdom Metazoa; phylum Echinodermata; class Holothuroidea; order Aspidochirotida; family Holothuriidae; genus Holothuria; species Holothuria scabra. The sequence goes on from CM074184.1 coordinate 35,339,500, forward strand.
CCATCTTAAACCAATTGGTTAGAAAAAAAGCTGTGGTCATCTTTAACCAATTGGTCAGAAAAAAGCTGCGGTCATCTTAAACAAATTGGTTAGAAACTGAGCCATAAACCTCATCTAACTACTGTAACCTATGCAAATCACATTACCTTTCAATAAGCTATGCCACAAAGATAGCACTACTGCCATGAATATTCATAGCTATATTAGGTTCCCTGTTCTTTTAGAATGAGCTAAGGTATGTGTGTATCAGATTTGATTAGTACTAGATTAACAGTTAAGAGGCAGTTTCCAGTGATATTTGCAAATGATGCACTTAGTGCAGGTCCCATTATCACTTATGGACAGATTACATATAGAAAACTCTGGTTTTAAAGAATACTTCCTTCTACCAAAATCATTTCCTTCTTTTTATTTTCAAGCAAATGTTGTTCATTATCTATACATATTATTGTGTAAGAACAAGAAAATGAAGTTATAAAATTTATAACCAAACTGATTTCAATTATGAGATCCAAGAACTGAAGAGATATCAACTAATCTACACCTTGTAAAACATGTTGTTGTTGAGAAAAGCATAGTAACAGCATATTCTTGATTTATTAGGCCTTCATTTGGGAACATTAGGGAATTACAGAATGTCAAAAACCTGGGAAAATACCACAGAAAGGTTGATCTTTTCCTCCAACTTCCTCCTGAACCAGTTGAAACATTATGTTTTCTACATATGGAGGTGAATTTTAGTACAAAAAAGTTGTTGTACAAGTGTTGTCCACCCCCCCCCCACTTAAAAAAAAAAAGGCAAAACTGCCGTTAGGGCAAGTAGAAAGAGTTATGGAGAGATTGCTTCCATCCGGTCATAACTTTTGGTGACCCTAGTTTTTAAAGACATAGAACAGTTGAAGCCGAGAAGTGACAATATGAACAAACATTTTGCAAATCCAATGTAGTTTTTCTGTTTTTAGTGCAGTAGCTCAGAAAATTTTTATCCTTCCAAGGTTAACAAACTCTTTAATTCATGATCACTTAATACTTCAGATGCATCATGTGACCTTCACATGACCATTTCTTGCATCCCCCTTCTGGTGGTGGTATGTTCCTCACTGGCTGTTCTCAGGACAATATCCAACAAACGAGATTGAGGCATTTCCTCACAAATGTCTTCCATTTCATCTAAATAAAAGAAAAGAGAGTCATCTTCATTTGAAAGCATACAATGAGATAAATAACTGTAAACAGTTTATGGGGAAAAGGTTCATTGAACTCTTATCATCCAACTAAAGTAAAACACTGAAATTTATGTTACTGCTATATTACTGTAAATTTAAAGACCTTGTTTGGGGCTCACTGCCATGTACCTCCCAATGGTAATTAAAGATAGGAAATACAAAATATCTATAGCAGGCAAACTGGCTCTGACTTACAAAAATATACTGCACAAATGGCAAGAATTCCACTTAAGTCAAGTACGGAGTTGACTTGAAAATTATGGGAAATTTTCCCCTTTGAAATAACACACTGGCTTGAGTCATGACATGACTTGAAAAGTGTATCTGACTTGACTCGCCACAAGAATGACTTAGATACAACTCTGCCAATGTTCATACTTTAAGGAAACAGTTTTGTCTTGAACTCCCGACCTCTTCACTGCAAGTCTGATGCTCTAACCCAGGCTTCCTCAAATGACAGCGCACACGCTACTTGTGATGCGCCACGTGGTTTGGAGTGGCACAAAAAATTACTGGGAGAATATTGAAAAATTTAACTTTTCATAACTTTTTTGACATGAATTGTTCTGTCTCAAAAATAAGTACTGTAAATAAATCTAATACTTCCACACACTGACATCACATACCAACAAGGATAAAAAACATCCTATTTGTTTTCACAAGACGGTGGAACCACCGTCACTGTTTACATTCATTAGAGTCAGGGCTTTGTCGATTCACCCTTACCGGTGAATGGACAAAAATTGTAAAGTTTGTGAAAAATTTTAGGCCGGGAAAATTGAACAAATTTTGCATCACTTTTGCATGTACGCTCCTTCTGAAATGCAAAAAGTTTCAAAAGGGGAGGGGAACACCCCCTCCCCTTTTACCCCTCCCCCAGGCAAGCTTCGACAAATCCTTTTCTTGTTACTTGTCCATCGGGCTATCTGTTCTTTAAGTCTACTCGTCCGCATGCATATCTATTTTTCTACTATTAACATGCCCTTGTGGAGACTTTCCTATGGTACTTGCCCTGTGGGCTACAACATTGAGCAGTGTACTTGCCCGAGTGACTTTTTACTTGTCCCGGACTGTTGGGCGGGGGATTTGTTGAAGCCTGCCCCAGAACAGCAATAAGTGGCACATTATATCAGTAACATTTAGCAATGTGGTGCTTATGAAAATTTAATTGAGGAAGCCTGCTCTAACCACTTTACCATGCAGTTGGTCAAATATAATGGGGGAAGAACTATAGATTCACTGAGGGGCATCCACAATAATCTATTACAACATCTGTTTTAGAAGAAGACACAGATCTCAAAATAAGTATCATACTATACAGTAAATCAATTTGAGAGGCGATCTCCCATTCAGTCCCTGTTGAAGTTTATCTCTTTATAACTTCAATAAACATCTTTTGCCTATTAAAGGGGAAGTTAAAGCAAAAATTCAATCTTCATATGTGAAAGAGGGACCAAATCTACACTGTGGTGAAAGTTCCATTCAAATTGGACATGTATTTCTCCAGATATCACCAAATGAAGTCAAAGGATTTGTGTTTCAAAGTGATACTGAGGGAAGCAGAGCTTATATCACTTCCTCACATCGACAAGGAATGCTTTTTTCCCCTTTGTTTGATCAGACTGTTGCATTGACCTTGAAGTTAATAGGAATAGAAGCTCCCTGTGGAGGATGCAAAGTTTGTAAAGTCCTTATGTCACTTGTTCAATCACATTTTAATAATATGGAATTGTTGAGAAGAAAATTGACCCTAAAGTTTAAAGAAAAACAAAAGACAGTGCACTAATGAGGGGATATGATGTCATATGTGCTTGCTTCAAGTTCACTTTTTGCTGAAAATGTGAAAACTTTACATACTCATATCTTCAGAACCACACATTTGATTTCAATGCAAATTTCACCAAAATGCTTAGAATAAGTACTTCACTAACATACCTAATCATGTTGTGACCTTTAACCATACTTTTAAAACTAAATTTAATTTAAATTTAAATTAAACTTACCCAAAGTCATCTCTAACTGTTTACTTGCATTTCCAATCTGTATAGCCTCGGCTAATCTGTCTAAGGAAAGTTCAACTTCACTTGCTGAGGGATCAACATGTTTCAAAGTTCTCTTAATTTCCGTAGTAATTGTATTGATGTCATGTCTTGAGATAATAAACACTCGCTCAGCCTCTTGTGGAACTTTGGGAAATGTCATTACTGCTTGAATGATGTAAAAAAACAACTTTGAAACAGTGAGGGAGTCTTCTCTATTTGTCTCTTTAGATGATCTAAGAGTCCATAGCGGATGTAAAATACAAAATAAAAGTAAATGTCCCACTGGGCCAACTGTAGGATGGATTTTCTCTTTCATGCTGATTTTATGGAATGTGGCATTCTGTTTCAACGGAGAAATCACATGTCGCAGACAAAGTGATGGGTCTCTACTCAGCCAGTCAGAAGAAATCTTTACAAGGACTGACATGGACTGAGGAAAAGGTTCGTCTTTGAATCCTGGAATGAAAAGACATGACACTGATAATTTTTTTAATAATGAAATACTGGTAGAAAGAACTATTTTAAACAAAAATACTACATTTAAATTGCACTGCTATAGTATTTAAAGAAAGCTGTACCCATAGCACGTTCTTTCACAAATATCTTGTGAAATAGTCACTCTTCCCAAAATTATTTGTCACACCACAATAGTCGAAGATGTTGTATTATTTGGAATTTGAAATTTCAGGTAAACAATTAATCATAACTACAGGTACTTACATTCTTACAACACAAAGAATTTCTCCCAATGACAGCTTTATGAAAACAAAGATACCCTAGCACTTTCTAACTCATACCTTTAAAATGTGTGATTATTTTGAGAACCATGAACAATCACAGTTAATATGTACCCATGGCTGTGCAGAACTCTTTCTCTCAGGCGGGACCATGACTTTATACCAGACTACAGCTTCCACCCCAGAGCATAATCTCTGCCTGACTGGGGCACCAAAATTCTGCCTAATTCAGCAATGTTTTGGCCAAACTGGGCAGCTGCAGCCTAAGCTCTCCGGTCCTTTATGTCCGCGTAATGTACTTTCTACTGCAAGAGTATTTTGTAAACTACGGCTAGAAAACATTTTATTTATTTATTCATTTGTTTTACGCATTCACCCATCCACAACACAAAAACCTACACATAAATTACAGGCTGTATGTTTTTCATGTTACTGAAACAAAAAAAGAATGCAAGACAAACTACAAACCTTTATCACAGAACAAGCTAAAGGCAGGAGGGAGGAGCTGGTTCAAAAACTGTGGACTCACATCAGGTAATTTCTGCAAAGCACTGGATGCATTTGGAAGCAAGTCACAAAAGTCCAAAAGAATATTTTCTGTGAGTCCAATGGCACTTGGTGACAGATTCTGTTTGTGAGAATAATTCATTAAAAGAGATTAAATGTTTCACAGTCTGGGAAATATTACTGCAAAGTAACAGTGAACACGTTGCATTCTCCCTTCAGTTTTCTTGGTAAAGCTTCTTATTTTACCAGAAATGAAAAATACTGTAGCAAGTTTGTCATCACCAGAATTTAGCCTCAACAAAGCCTATACCATGCAACTTCTCCAACTTATAGAGAGTCTCCCAAATACATTTAAATCTAGTTTCAGGACTGACTACATACAGTGTGAAAACATACTGAATATTGAGTGAAATCATGCAATCCTGCACTTTCTTTGTGACCTGCTCAAACTCTTGCTATTTCATTAAAAGGTTATCTGTGATTAAATCTCCACATTTTTTCTTGGGGGGGGGGGGGGGGGGATTGTAGGAACTATTTTCCAGAGCACCCTGATGTTTCTTGTGGACCCACAAAGGCCTACACATGACAACTTTGGAAAGTCACCAATTCACTATTGTTGGGTCACAAAATTAGCAATGTACTTCAATTTTCATTACTATCATTTAAGGGGTTGCCCTTTTTGTCTATTTGAGATGTTTTTTCTTGTCTCAAACATTTTTATTACCTGTGAATGAAGCCATACTGCAGCACACTCTAAGACCTCACTCCAGTGGAGAGACAGAGCTAATGAGACAACCTTATGAAGTATCTTCTGTCTGTGTTCCTCAACATTATCACTTGGGCTGGTCCGTCCACCAAAGAGGGCCTCAAAAGTAAGATATTTTGAAACTGGGCTGGTATGACCTCTGAAGTGCTTGCAAATCTCTTCCAGCAAATGCAGTTCGCGACTCAATGTGAGCTGTAAAAATTTAAAAGGACATATATGCCAACCACTGTTCCCTTTAAGAAATTATACTTTGGGTCAATACACTCAGTATGAGAAAATTTGACTCACTGGAAATTTCAGTTTTGTGGAACTGTACACAAGTATCAAGTGAGGGAAAAAAATCAAAGCTTCTTTTTCATTTCTTCTTACAAACATCAGAAAGTCAAATTGAAAAGCCATTGTGTCAAAATCACTTCATAGCAGCTTGGCGTAAACACTTAAATTTACTTCTATGCACCAACCCAGCTTTTCACTCCCCTCTGTTTCTTTAAAAACGGGAAATGCCATATCAGGGAAAAAATTGCATTCAGTCCCATAGGGCTTTTAAATGGGATTTAATTAGATGTACATGGGATGGTCCCATTTCTATATACAATCAAAGGGACAAAGGATTTTCTCATCACTATAACAGGAGTTTTACGTTGTGACTGTCCAAATTCTAAATTAAGTTCCCTGAAACCAATGGGAATTATAGAGATCCAATAGAATTCAATAGGAATGTATGGAAAAAGGTCCAATTCAATTGGATTCCTTGGGAATTACTGTATCTCCCGAGATAGCAATTTCTTGCTTCTGAAAAGAGTTTTCTTTCTGAAAATACATTGACCTATCACACTGTACCTCTGTCAGAAATTTTGAAATTCTACAGAATCAAAACAGGTCATTTACAGCACTCTGACATGTTTTACATGCAACATTGCACAACCTTAAAATGGAACCAGACTGGTTTGTACAAATTATTCTAGCCCTCAAATGGTTCAGATATTATCTGATAGCTCTGCACAGAATACATGAAAGTAATCACAGAAATCAGGGAATAATTTATCCAGTATCGCATCGCAATTTGCTACACAAACAGGCCAAATTGCTACACAAATGAAAAATTGTGAAGTAATTTTTCTGTGCACAACCCTTGCATTTTCACAAACAATGAGTGAAAGACCTCAAAAATCTTCAAAACTGCTACGCAAAATTTGAATGCTAAATTATTCCCTGGAAATGCAAGACAGGCTTTCCTCTGTCTTTACAGCAAGGGGCAGCCCCCTCCCTCCTCACATGTGTTTCAAACTTAAAGGTAAAGTGCCAGATAATTTAAGACAAACTTCAGTCAATACTATCAAAAATCTTACCATAAGAATGTTAGACAGGAAATTAACAAAAGGCAGACCATGGCCTTCAAACTTTTGGCAATGTCCTTAGTGACTTGCAAAATGTTATACAGCACTTTTAAGGTCATGCTCTTTCAAACAAAAAATAACCAGACACATGTCAAAAGAATACACAAATTTTCCTTTTTATCTCGGTAAAGGAATGTGCCGGGAAAGCTACAAAGAAGTGTGCCCGCATAATGGACTTTTCCTCCAACTTCTATTCCTGTCTTCAGTCAGTAGAGAGCAACTACAGAGTGTGAACAGTAAAGGAGCCATCACTGGTAACACAACGAAAACAAAATTGTGGTGCTGGTGCTAAATTGATAAACAGAGACAATAGAGACAAAAAACACAAGGCAACAAGTGCAAGTGAAAACAAGGGCAACAACAAGCACCCTCAGATTTGACCCAGTGAGGACCCATGTGTTTGTGAATGGGTCTCTGTAACTTAACTCTTTGCAGTACAGTAAAAATGTTTTGACTAACCTGAACTTGAACCTGGTCTGTTTTGAAAAACACAAAGCTGTCAATCAGGAAAAGAACTTGATGCTTGTTTGGGAATTTTCCTGGTGGGTAGTTTTTACAGTGGTCAAAATAATCTCCGAGCCAATTCAGTACAACACGAGTAGCCTGTGGAAAACCCAGCTGACTTAGTAGCAAAACTATATCTTGTAAACGCTGAGGCACATCAGCATACCAAAGACAAACTGTGTCTGTGAGATCTAAAGCAAAAGAAGACAAATGTTGATATCATGATGAGAATCGATAAAAGAAAGGAATCACTGTATACAAGAACAAATCTTTCACTGACTCCATCGAAGTTAAAATATCAATATGTGGACATGTTTCTAAAGCTGTGTAAGCAACAAACCAAAGTAGCTGCGTCCCCGCATTGCTGATCTTCAGCAAGAGTTATGTATCTACTGTATTGTAAGCAAACTGAAAGGCACAGTTGTTGATAAGTCAATTTTTGTCGAGTCACCAATCATTTGCCTTCAGGACAAGTCAAGTCACAAGTCAAATTGCTTTATCTTAAATTAAAAGACATTTCTTCAAATTCAGGTTTATGTTATGTTCTTCCCCTTCAAAATATTTACACATAACCATTACTGGATACCAGGACGACCTTCGTAGGTAGGACCATCTCCAGTTCAATAATCTACCAATGAAAACAGCAAGAACTGCAATGCTGCATTGGGGGGATTACAGGAACATGGGGCACTCCTCTACCCCCTCTTTCCTGAACATAAAAAATCAAACTAAATTAAAAGAAAATAACAGCAGGAAGGGATATCCGAGAAATTATGAGGGCAACTTCTTTTAATATAAAAGGAAACATTAACAGAAAATATCCATAAAAAAAATAACAAAAGGAAAGATCTCAGGAAACAGATCTTGTGCATGTGATGTCACAGAATGGAAAAAGTACAACCCTCCTTTCGGGGCAAAAGCCACAAAAAAGAAAAAAACAATGACAGACAAAATGCAGAGAGCTGATTTGTCAATCAGTCAAATATGTACATAGTCTTCCACAGGTGCATGGGTGAATTCAAATGCGTGTGGCCATGTGTGCCATCATTCTGCCAACAGGATGATGTCAGTGTGTAGTCAATGCACAAGGATAGATACAGGTACACTATGGGAGAGGGAGGGGTTAAAAATTGCTATGCATATTCATGACCAACCTAGTTTTTAATAAGTATTTGCAAAAGCACCATGAATATATAATTCCAAGCAGGGGTTCCTTTGATGGCAAAACATTAGTTGTAGCATCTTGTATAATGGGATGACTGTCAACTACAAGGGTCAGTCACGAACACATCTAGCTAATATTATGTGCAGAATTATATCTTAAAGCAGCTCATTGAGTTGAATGATGAATTCAACAATTTTTTCCAAACCTGTTTAATTTTCTTCACATACTAATGACAAATGGCCCAACTAAGACAACCTCCATATCCTACTTTACAAATAACTGTTTTATGAGTGAGTATTCAACAGCTCAATTCGATTTTCAAAAATGTGTGACCAGACACTTTTTCAAATTATGCACAAAAGTGTTACAAGCCAGGGCACCACAAAATTCAAAATTTTAAACTTTTTCAGTAACTATTGGCTATGAAACTTGACTCTTTATGCTAATTTTAAGCATTGGTAAGTGGTAGAGGCCCTTTGTCACTCTTATTTGGTTACTGATATCAACTCAATGAGCTGCTTTAAAATAATAGAGATCTTCAGTGTGTCTTTGACAGTACACTCAATATACTCCCTTCTCAGTGAATATGGTACATTATATATATCGCTTATGTGAAAATTCTCCTCTCAAAGTCTTTAAAGGTATACTCCTGTCATAAATACCTGTAGAAGCAAGATTAGGTATCATGCTCTAGAAATTATGATGAGCTACAGTTGGAACGAGTTCTCAGTCTAGTGTGAAACACTATGCTCCATCCCACTTTGCTCTGTGAATTGGGACCACAATGAATTTAACGTAGTGACTGAGTGCAATACAGAAGGAGCTTAACTCTGGAACTGTTTCTCACATGGCATTAAAAATGAACTTCTAATTGGGCCTAGGGGTCTTATAAGCCCATGGTTGCAAATTTATTCAAAATTTATTCTTAAATGAACTTGGCAATTGGCTCCTTTCCTTTTATATACAGGTTCTGGGCAATTTTTGCACTAGCCACCATGCAAGCAGTAGACGTGACTACTTACTTGCTGTACTTGCACCTCGTCTATCCACAGTGAATCCCTTCCAACAAGGATTAGCCTACTCAAGTGGCGTAACCAGCTGGGGGGGCAGGGGGGAAAACTGCTCCCCCCCCCCGGGAACGAAAGAAAAAAATGGAAAGGGAAGGAAGGGAAAAAAGAAAGGAAAAAGAGAAAAGAAAGGGAAGACGAGAAAAGGAAAAAGACAAAAAGAAGAGGAAGGAAAGAGAAGAAAGGCAGAAGAAGAAAGGAAAACAGAAAAGAAGGGGAAAGGAAAGAAAAGGGAAAGGAAAAAAGAGAAAAATGATAAAAGAAAGAAAGTGGACCAACTATAACATCAAAAGCAAGATTGATCTGCATTCATGGAACACTGTTTTGGTCAATATATGAACATTCATTTAGAAAAATATATGAACATTCATTTAGTCGCTAAAAGTTAACAAAATAATATCTGAGGTCCACTCTATCGGAGGAAAGACTTTCCTCTCTTGCTCTCTGCCAGACAGTTGGGAGGACTTTAGAAAAGCAATCATTCTCAGATTTGCCACCAATATTTGAAGGAAGTGCAGATTCTTCAGAAATCCCCCCAACTCTTTAAACTTCCTCACAGGAAACCCAGAATCCAAAGCTTTCTGCAATATAAGCTCCATTATTGTTTCAAAAGGGCCGAAATACATCCCTGATACATTAGTATTCACATTTGCAAGAAAAATCGGAAAATCGGAAAACTTAGCTACTACTTACAAGGCATGCCATTTCTGGCTGTCTGAGGGGTCACGATTTTTCAAAATTTTCTGTAAGCTCCGCGCCAACTGAAGATAGTCTTCCTAGCAAAACTTCATATTCTAGGCAGGGGAACCATTGGCCTACCGTATTCAAATGCTCTCATACACACCTGTCATCAGATACCTTTCAACCCTGTCAGTTCTGAAGTCTTTGTAGATGGATTCTTTAGTTATTGGAGTTTCAAAATTTAATCAATGTTCAATGTTGCAGAGCAGTGGTGCAGCTACAGGAGGCAGGGGCGATTGGGTCCTTGCTCGAAAAAGTGAAAAATTTGAAAATTTGTCATTTGAGACACCAGTCAAGCACAGTGCAGTTTTCCCAAGTTTTCCATCATAAAATTCCGAATTCTTCCTCATAAAAGTTCCATATTTGAAATTATTAGTTTTAAAAAGGGAAAATTTTCAAAAAGTACAAGCCTTAAAGCTGTAAGTGATCGCTCATAAAGCAGTCAGTGGATAATTTGTCCTAGCCACTACAGTGCCGTTTCCCTTAAATTTCCATCAATATAGGCTTTCATTTTTGTCTTAAAAAGGCAACAAAGTTTTGAGAGTTTTTTAATGTTGCCGAGAAAGTCTTAATCCACACTCCTTAGATAACACAATTTTCAGTCGACATGCTATCTTAGATATATGCTAAAAGGAAACGCGGATTCTTCGATAGCCCCCAAATATGCAAATTTCCTTACAGGAAACCTTGAATCTAATCTATTTTCTGCAATACAAGCTCCATATTTACAAATAAGCAAAAGGACCCAAATTTTTGGTACGTACCTTACAGTAGTGTTCTTACTTAAAGAAAATCAGATTTATTTAGAAAAAAGTTGTTCTTGCTCATAGAAAAAGCAAAAAAATTAAGCATAAAAATGTACCTTTTGGTCAATGCAGTAGGGTGAGTCGCGTGGTCCAAAATTGTTCCCCCCCTCAACACTTCCCTTAAGGCCCCACCCCCTTCCAGACAGTCAGGTCTGGTTACACCACTGGCCTACTCCATTTTCCTCCAAGAACTTTTGCATTGCCTTTTCTAGAGATTAGTAAGTACCAAACTGAATTAACCTCCATGTTGTTGACCTTCAAGCTGGAAGAAGTCAATCGTTTCCCTTGCTTGGCCACTATAACTGGTAGGCTAGGTAATATATAAATTTGATAAATTTGAGGTTACATTTAGTCTCTGCCCTCGCTACTTTCTGCCCCTCAAAAACGTTGTTTTTCACCCCATTTATTTTTAGCAGAAAATATCTTTTTGGGAGCTGGAAAGTAATGGAATGGAATACCAGTGGTACTTTTGTCAAATGATAATTCCATCAACTTTTTCTTAAAGTTTCAAACTTCATCAATGTCTTTTACTATTCAATGCGACACCCGTTACTGCCATGTTGACGCCTTTCCAAGAAACATTCTCACTGTAGGCCTAGACTTTAGTATTTAGGAATACGTAAGTTTACGTACAGGTATACGGTATTCAGTGCTGTGATCAATTGTTCACACATTCAGCATAAGCCTACCTATAGACCTATGGACTACTTATACATAAAAAAATGCAAGTCTGTGACTATAGACTTGATGTTTAGGAAAAAGGTCATACAATTCATTATTTCCATGGCATAAGGATGCTGAAAAACTTTTTGGCCTATCCAGGAATTTCATATGTTGTATTGTACATGGATTTGTAATGTGAAGTTTACAGCTATTCTTAACACATGTAAGTTCAAACCTTACTTTCCGCCCCAAGATTATTATTAGGGGCGGAAAGGGGCAGAAACTTCAGAATCGGAGGGCGGAAACTGACGGACCCCAAAATTTGAATGTGCAATGAAACTTGAAAGCCCATTAGCCTATGAGCTTCGATCAGAAGGGTGGCACGTCTTGGTTGAAAACTTCTACTGGGAACTAGGGGGCACGGAGGTAGCCTAATTTAGTGCGTAAGTCAATGGAACATGTAATTATAAAAGTCCGCCGGCTAGCCTACCTAGGCTACAGTCTACAAGTATAGTATCGCTGAATAGGTACCAATACTACCTTATGGTTAACATTATGTAGCCTAGGCCCCTATGTTCGTTGTTTGTTACACTAAATTAGGCCTAGGCTAATGAGTGACACAAGACTTTCATCCGCGGCTGTTTGCAATCACGACAAAAGCATAACCGCACCTGAAATTCCAGCGAAAATTTGCTTCTTTTGGAAACTATCCATCATGGGCGGTAACTAACGTGGACAAATTGAATAGGCCAAAGATTAACAACATGATGACCTTATTCCTCCATGGTCGTTACTTCAAGTTCCAGGTAGCGGACCACTAACTCCAATACTCGTGCTTGAGAAAATGTTTACTGACAGACAAAGCGCCATAAAAGTTTTATGGGATGTTGTTTCTGACTGTGTTACTTACGGTACAAAATATGATCATTTTTGCATTTGAATTTTGTAGAAAATGAGTTGAAATAGAGACTGTGCAAAATTCAAGGCAATCTGACCAATTTTAGTGCCATTTTTTATGGTATTAGGCCTACTCCGCTCTGTGAAATATCGTTTTTGAGTAGCTATTATGGCGGGAAACACGTCCCTATCATTCAAGGCTCTCTAGCTCAAAATTTCAATGGTCATGGTATAAAAATTTGAAAGCTTCGATCAGCCGGAGGGGTAGCATGTCCTGCTTGAAAACTTCTACTGGGAGCTAGGAGGCACGGCAGTAGCCAAATTTAGTGCGTTAAGTCAATGGGAAATAATTAGTGACCCGCTACCTTTACAGTACATACTGATTATGTCTCGGGAAGAAACGGAAAAGTTTTAGCTAACAGCTACGGTTTCCTGCTTCGCTACTGCGCTCCATTTAATATTATTAATATAACAAACCATGATTTCATGCAGGGGTGGCGGACAGATTCTCCAACAGAGACCCAATTTTTTTCATGTTACTAACAAAAGCCAAATTTCTTTAAAAAAAAAACTCCAAATTTTTAAGTATTTGTTAAAAAAAAGCCCAAAATTTCGGCGCGCTACGCGCGCCTCAAATTCTACCAAGTCACGTCCCACCGGGACATAACATAACAATTCTGGCCCCCCTGTCGGGCAAATCCTGGCGCCACCCCTGATTTCATGACTGGCGAAAATGGGAGACATTCAAGCATTGCTACGTTACTCGGGCGTGTTTCGGACAGCATGGAATACGGTACCAATACTTTAGGGATGCGGAAGAAAGGGGGTGTGCGTTTCAGTTGCTCTGATCCCTTTCGCATTTCGAAATTTCACTTGTACGCCGTGCAGCTGCATACTTATAGGGTACAAGTTAAACATATATTCCGACTGATTTCCAACATCGCAGTCAGTCAGTCGGTAGGTCGAATTGACCAAATTTATAACTTTTCCTTAAGTCCTCTCGACTTCCTGGCAAAGAGCCGTTCAGCGAAACCAAACTATGAAACTGCTTCCTAAGGAAGCTACAACCACTAAAGGAACAAACTTAAGTCTTCACTTACGTCTTCGATCAAAACTCCAACCCCACCCCCCCCCCCCCCCCCGCCTCAAAAAGGAATGAACCGTGGCTGAGTGTTTTGCTCTAATATTCAGGTTTCTAGTGATTTGCTAATTAGAGCATTTAACAGTTTGTAAGTAGTGTAAAAATGTTCATGACAAAACAATACAATTATCTTTTCAAAGGTGCTTATTTCTGTGTCCAGTGTTCCCGAATATAGAACTGTAGATTTTTTGTAGCTTTTTTCTTTTTCTTTTTTCTTTTTTTTTTTATTCCTCCTATATTTTATCGACTTTTTCCCATCCCGACTGTCTTTTTGCTTCTTGTTTTCTTCACGAGGCTTCCTTTTCCTAATTATGACCTGCTGTAAACTTTTAAATCTTGTTAATATGGACGTTATCATGTAAAACTAACATGATAGGGTCAATCAACGTTACCCCCTCCCCCAACAAAGTGGTTTTGCTGACTATATTACAAATGATTTTTAAATAACTTCCCATTTTAAGACAACTACTATTCCATTATTACTGTATTAGCGTTTGATTCGAAAGGCCTCAATATGATCAGAAGCCCCGGCTACATTCGTAGCCGGGGCTTATGAGCTCCTATCATATTGAGGCCAAATTTGCATATCTTTTGAAAGCGACTCTTGCTTTTAGTAAAAAGCGCTCCGAATGAATATTCATAACTCGTCGATGCGAAAAAGCTTTTTTTCTGTGGTAACTAACTATTCACAGTGGCGTAACCAGCGGGGGCAGGTTGGCAAACTGCCCCCCCCCCCCCCACGGACGCGAAAAAAGAGGGAAGGGAAGAAAAAACGGGAAGGGAAGGAAGGGAGGGAAAGAAAGGAAAAAGAGGAAAAGAGAGGGAAAAAGAGAAAAGGTGCGGAGCGTACAGAAAACTGTTAAAAAATCTAATCCCTGAGATAGCCTGAATGGCATTTTCCAGACTTGTAACAAGAAATGAAGCAGTCATTATTTTGAGCTTTCCTTGGAAATGAAAGTTTCACTTCAATAAAAAAAAAATTATTTCTTGAAAATTACGGTGCCAAAGTACGGTAGTTTCTTAAAAGAACACGCGATATATTCACGATTTTTTTCATTGCCGTTGTAACAGTAAATCATGTCCCCTTGGAAATTTGCTACACCGGCAGGGAAACAAAGATATTTTCTTTTAATAACCAAGCAGGTAACGGATCAAGCTTACACAATGTGGAATTTGCCTTACTAACGGGTCTGCGAGTATCTTCGTCGGTTTCGGGAGGTCTCGCTGAGCGTGGACCGACAGTTTAATGGTCTGGTAGTCCGACAAGTCTTCGGTTCCTGGCGCTCTGACTATTTTCGACCCAAACCAAGAAAACCGATAAAACCGACACCGATTTATGCACAATTCCGCCCGACCTGAAGATCAGTGGCAGAGTGAGTGTGCATGAGATAGCTCATGTATGAAAAATCTGTACGAGTGTTCCACAACTCTGTGTTTCTAAGATTAATTTAAATGACATCCGGTATCCACTTCTTAGGAGCTTTTTTCAAGAATGTGTACAATTTTTGTCTTGTCCATACTCACCGCAAGTCATGCTGTGTAGCCGGACTCTAACCGTACAGTATTTAATGAAAATTTGTGATTAGTTCTGTTTGCTTCATGACACAGAACAGTACGTGTGTTCTGACTAGACCTTAATTACTTAAAAAACAGTACAGTTCACGTTCTTACGCCATGCCTAGAAAACTGATTGATAAATTAAACGATCTCTTTTGAAATGAGATTGACTGATAAATATGCATGTGATTTCAGAATAAGTACTTGCGAATACACATTATTGGATTGGAGGAGACTTGGAGGTGCCATAGTCAACTTAAGTTCTCCAACAAATTTTTCCAATTATATTCAATAATATTAACATTCCGGAAATTGGATTCGCAGGTGTGTGCAGTGGCAGGTTAATGCATAAATCGGCATTTTGGCTCTTATTGTGTAATTTGACATCAGCTTTTGTCCCTAAACTCCTTATCGCAAGTCCGTTTTATATTTCTAGTAAGCTATCCTTTTATATCGATTGTACCTGTACCTCGATCTCAGGTTGGATCATGAAAGTTTTGCTTTGTCCGAGGGTCACTATTATCGAAAGTTAAATTGATATTTCCTAACTCTCCGCATTGATTGTACTTTAATCTTAGGTTTGATCCATTATGTCCAGTCTCTTACCTTCAATTTTAATTTATATTTTTAAACCATTTTTTCTGGTTGATTGATTTTTGATCTAAAGATTAATCCTGCAGCTTCAACTCATGCCAGATTTGCCACTTCCTGGTGAGCTGTAAATTGTGATCTTCCAGTTGAACAGACATAAAGAAAATCTGGCAAATTATACGTTTTGTGGTATAATATTGCTTCGGTTTGTTCGGGTTGGTTTCGGGCGGTTTGAGTTTTCAAAAACCGACTTCGGCTTGGTCTCGGGTGGTCTGAGAAGTGAACGTTGTCGGTTTCTGGTGGTCTTGGGCAAGTCCAAACCGACTATCGGGTGGTCCCTACATCGAAAACCAGACCGACGCACACCTTTAGTCTACATACCTGTTCCATGGCGTCGAGAATAGTATATATACCGATACCAACGCCTATGTTTTTTGTGTTGTTCTGAACAGCTCTATCCCGAATATTTTCAAAAGTTGTCCACCATAATGCTAACGGGTGGCATTCAGCCTACAGGTATGAATCGTATGTAGTCATCATTTTATGTGCTAAACGTCTCGGTTAGGGTCAAATTTAACGAAAAAGTTCGTCTTCCGACCAGAAACGAAGTTTTTCCCCATTAGTACCCCATTGGCTAAGGATTCACAACAATATTAATATTCATAGATGAGTGTTTTCGTCCCTGATTGGCAAACCAAACTTTTTGGTTCGTGAAACCACTCGCTATCTGCTCCCTGACGTTGAGGGGTATGAAAGGCATAGTTACCCATCCCTCCACGGAAGGGTGGCCCTGACTAAGTTGTTTCTAGTAACCAGCCTGGGAAATGCCATTTCTGACTGTCTGTCAGGTTCGAGGTTCGATTTTTCAAAATATTCTGTACACTCCGCATCAACTAAATTAGGTGGCCCTCTGCTGATAGTTTTGGTAGAGCAGCCTGCACACCATTTTCGTTTTTTTGTCAATATTAGTATTATTAGAATTAGGATTATTAGTATAGGAGTCTTATTATTATTATTGAAAGGCTAAAGGTAGTGGTACTTTTCATCTGGTAATTTCCGCTGCCTTCTTACATTCTACGTAAAAATCTGGGAAATGCCATTAGTCCGGCTATCAATTAGGGTTCCCAATTTCTCAAAATTTTCTGCACTCCCCGTACTCCGCTTAGAAAGTCCATCTTTAGGTCGAAATAGTCTACAGAACTTTATTCACTCATAGCATGGAAATTAGAGGCAGTGTTACATTTCATATGATAATTTTCTGATTACTTGGCAAGTTTCTGTTTTTTTCTTTCTTTTTTTGCCTTGATTGTAAACGAAAGCTGCGAAAAGTGACTGCTTAGATTCTACCCATAAGCCTGGGAAGTGCCATCCGAGGGATTGCGATTTTTCAAAATTGCCCTTACCATCGGCTCCAACTGATTGGTAGCGTTCCGCTTAGACACTCGTTTTGGCAGAATTTTATTTTTCGGGCGAAAAGTTTCCTGCCATCAAACTGAAATGCTCCTTTAGGCCTTTGATACTCGGTACAGTTAAAATAACTGTACGAAAGTAATATTTTACCACAAAACGTATAATTTGAACGATTTTCTTTATTACTGTTTCCTGGCAAAGTTCTTTGAAACATTTTTCCGGAAATCATAGTCAGGCTAACAAAACGGTATACGAAAAATCAAAAAGGTTAAAAACTAAATTGCAACACATTTGGGAATCCTATCAATTAAAAGAAACAATCATTCTTCAGTGTGGTTTTAAATCTTGCGAGATCCGGTGCCCATATTGGCCAATTTTTCAAAACTTTGCCCGAAAAAACACCATTTTCAAAGAAAAATTTACATGGAAATTAAAATGGTAAAGATTTGCGACACATTTAGGCAGCTTATGGAAAAAGTTTTCCTCAGCCCTGCTGCTTTCTGTAGCATTGTAAAAATGGTAAAATATTCGGGCGAAGATTGAAAGAAAGTTCTGGAATGTTTTCCATCGCCAAATTAATTACAAGGACAGACGGGAAGGTGTTCATTTGCAGACATGCAGTGCCTAATAGTTTGCCATATTTCCTACAGCCGAAATTCGGGCAACGGTAATAATGTCATTGATACAGTGTGAAAATGTCTTTCCATAGGTGTGCCTGAAAATTCACTTATACACACCTCGTAACGTGACATTTTTCTAAAGGCGTTAAAAGTAAAACCATTTGTAGTCAGGGGTTCAGTCAGTCAGTTAGACAATTTCATCAATTTAGCCTTTTCAATTTAGCCAAGACCCGCAACAGAGTTTACATTAGCATTTTTCAATCGGCGTTTCGTAGTTTTCCCCCGAATAGATATAAGACCACTTCATCCAGTGATAATGATACATTTTATCAAGTAATTTTCTGATCACTTAAAATGTTACTGAATTTTACTATTAATGTAACTGAAAACTCAGAATTAAAAATGCTTCTATTCTAGTTACTACAAGCCTCGAGACTGCCATTTCCGGTTGTTTGAGGGATCCGTTTTTCAATATTTTCTACGCTCCGCGCCAACTGGTGGTGGTGCTCAGCTTAGATAGTCTTTCGGCAGAATTACATTTTCGGGTAAAAATCTTCCTACTAGCCTTCTGATCACTTTGCAGTTTGCAAATTTATTTCATGTGAATATTTAATGCAAAGAAACACTCAAATACGGCTTGGACTCTACGAACTGATAGACCTAGGATATGCCATTTCTGGGTGTCTGAGGGGTCCGATTTTTTCAAATTTTCTGTGCACTCCGCACCAACCAATCGTGTCGCACCGCTTAGATAATCTTTCAGGTAGAATTCCATTTTTCGGGCCAAAAAACTTCCGTCCTCCGAACTGAACTGCTACTGTACGCCTATCGTTGTCCCATGAGTGGGGCCCCCTCAAAGTGTGCTCCCCCAGTCAGCAAGTTATGAATTTGTAGCTACCCCACTTGCTACTTTTGATGCTAGAGACCTTTCCAATAATTACTTCCTATCCCTATCGCTGCCCTCTAATAGTTTCCTCCCATATTTTTTATACACCGTGTTGGCCTTTCACCCCCTGGCTACGCCTTTGCTTTAAAAGTCCGTAGCCAAAATTATGGGAGAGAGGTAAGGTTAGAGAGATAAGGTTATAAAGAGTGGGTCAGTGAAAGCGAAGACGTAAAATAAAAATTATTTTCACCCCCCCCCCCCCAAATATATTTTTACACATCTCGTCCCCATCTGCGGCATATGGAGCAATTACTTTTTTTAAGAATTTTTTCAGAAGATCATTTGAAAAAAGGGGTCTCTATTAGATTATTCTTCCCTTCTTGTCAGCTTGTGGGCAAAAGTAAGTACATTGATAGGACTGCTCAAGCTAATAATGATTGGGCCTATATTATTTATCATGTTGCAAGAAAGAGCCACGAATGGGATCATTTTCACGGCGGTAGGAGCTGCTTGTTCTAGCTGGGGACATGGTCCCGGCCCTATATGAGAAGGAGATGATTTTTGTTTGCTACACCAGAGGAAAATATGATGGTAAAAGCTGAAGACATGAAACAGGTTCAGTGCCTATATTCAGTTAAGTTGGGATTATGGTGCCGCATGGCATTGGGATCGAGAAGCCGTTAAGGCGGCAATCGCGGTAACTGGGGAAATGGCGTACACCTATGTGCTACTGTCCAGGGAGTCTAGGCTGCGGGATGTGAGAGGTACAGTTCTCATAGCAAATATATCATATATATATATATATATATATATATATATATATATATATATATATATATATATATATATATATATATATATATATATATATATATATATATATATATATATATATATATATATATATATATATATATATATATATATATATATATATATATATATATATATATATATATATATATATATATATATATATATATATATATATATATATATATATATATATATATATATATATATATATATATATATATATATATATATATATATATATATATATATATGTATCAGATTCCAGCCATGACATCTGCTATAAGTTTAAGGTAGTCCTCTAGAGTAAAATGGGGTTAACTATCAAGTATATGTGGGCTTTGTACTTTATGTCAAGAGTCTAGTTACTTTGAAAAATATTTGCGAAATCAAACAAGAATGAAGAGAGGGAAATTGATCAAGTAGGGCTGTACTAATGAAATGAACCTTGGCTTAAAGGGCACGAACAGTCTCTCCAAATTGATTTGGAAGCAACAGCTAAATCTCGCAATTTTCTTCTTCTTTCTCTTCAAAGTATCTTTGATGATTTTGAGTTCATTACTGGTAAACCAAGCGGTTACTACTTGCGGGAAATTTCCCAATGAGGAGAAAATACATAGTCACATGACTCTCAAGAGCCAATCTTGGAACATGAGAGAGGAAAAAATACTGTTAGCCTACATGCACTGTCAAGTCTAACCAATCATGGAACATGAGAGTCAACTAAACTAATTCAAGTAGGGGTGACTGACTGCATTTCCACTTGAAGCTATAATAAGATGATTATAGACCAGAATGTTAAGTGATCGCCTGACTAAGGGAGGGTCTAAGAGGAGGGGTTCTCCCTCTATTCTTGGAAAATTTCTGGCCTTTTTGGATGCCAAAATGGGGCAAGATTTTCGACTTTTTACAGGAATAATGTTGAAAGTTGAATAGTGAATGGGGTCTTTACATGCAATATGCAATGTACGCTACCTTTCGAAGTAAAAGTTGTTTTTAAATTTGCGTACTTTTAGGAATAAAAATAAAAGAACATTGATCGGCATATAGGCGTTTATGGGAGCATTTCTGTTTTTAGTTTTTCTTGCCCGAAAAACATCATTCTGCCATAAGGGCTATCCAAGCGGAACATCACAATCAGTTGACAAGGAAACCGACTTAATTCACTTTCGGGCGGTTTTGTCTCGGTTCGGGGAGGGGGGCCTGTGCGCGCGCAAACCTTCTTGTGGGAGAGGCCGGTTAGGTAAGTAGGTTGAGGAGAATTAGAACTGTTTGGGGTGAGATGATTAGGCCTTGAAAAATTATGTTCCATCTTAGAATAATATTTCTTGTCTTAGTTCTAGATTTCGTCCCCTTTCTCATGAAATCCTGGACCTACACTTCACAAAACACCAAACTGCCCCAAGAGTTTTCGAGGCCTTCTAGTTTGAGAGAAACTAAACGCAAAGTTTGGAAAGCCATATCTCGGTTTTGTCCGAGGCTCATGGCATTTGTCAGCTTTACATCCCCATTAATCCATTCTTGCTCCTCTAAATCCCTAGATAGGCCACTTACAGCTGCCACGCCATAGCTTTTCTTTGCACTCCACACACCGACTTACTATCTTGTGTAACGTATCATTTTAAACAAATTAAGGCAGTCATTCGTCACCCCAAACTACAGTTTCAGTATACATATATCAAAACTCTCAATTGGTACAGCTCTTTGATTGGCATCACATTCAAACAATGCATCATAGCTAAATTACACAGCATGGGCACTGAGAGTGTCTTGATTACACATTATGGACTTGTATGGCCACTGGGACAAGCCATGAAGCAATAAAAGTAGGATTGTGTCTGGATAAAGATGAGTTTTAGATAAATGTGGGAGGGGCTAGAAGTAAGTAGGTTGGGAGAATTGGAACTGTTTGGGATGATGAAAATATGCCTTTAAAACACCATGGAAGTAGAGTACATGCACATTTTGCTTCCTGGAAAGTGCAGTTCGCGTTTTGTATATCCCGGTCACCTTGCGGCGTGTCTGATCTCAACTCACATAGCCCACATTATACGAACTCGTTCGTGTCCTTGTTTGTACTGCACGTAAAGCATAAAACATTGTGTGTCCATTACACATAGAGCACCATTAAACGACATTACCAGTTCCGCTATATGTAATTCAGACGGAAAATGGATTTGAGCACAACTTATGGGGAACAAGTTTTTGCTGCCGAGGAAATAAAGCAAAAGCGGATACGGAATGTAAGTTCTTCAGTTTCTCGTAGTTGGGTAGGAAGGAAACAACAGCTTGTACAACAAAAACCGCTTTGTCGGGTTGAAGTTGGAATAGGCCTAACGTTAGACCTAGCCTAAGTTAGTTACTCGTTAACCAATATGTAGCCTAGCTAGCCTATACAATACATAGTAACATAGCATAACGTTAGGCTTGCATTAGGTTGAGTTTCAGAATGAAATTTAGACCAAGCCTAGGTCTATGCTTGGCAGTGGGGCCAATGCAGAAACAAACTCTACGTACGCACAGGCTAGAGCAGTTTATAGAAACAAAGACTAATGTTGTGTAAATAATCCTGGGCGTAATGACATCTTTTCAATAGCATTAATAATATTAACCCAGGGTTACTATATGCCTAGCTTTCATTTTGCCATGTTTTTGTTACCATAAAATGTATTATTTTTCATAGTGCACACGATTTTAGGCCTAGTGAAGATTGGAGAAAGGATTAAATGAAATTCTGTGTATCACCTACTATATATATAGGCCTAGTTCATACTGTTTATTTAGACTTGCCCCAAATCTTCCATGCTTTCCTTCCATCCACCTTCCAATTACTGTTCCTATTCTTCACAGTGATTCCATTGCATTTTGCCACTATGCAACCATTCAGATAACTTCTCACTGTCTGTCCGTTGCTGCAGCTTCCACACTGCTCACACACAAGCCTGCTTAGCACCCAGTAAAAACTTGGGGCTTACTGTGAGAGACTTTTATTTTTTGCAACTGTTTACATCATCTTCTTTAACTTCTGTAGGCCTATTGTTTTATTCATCTGAAAATCTGGATGAATATATTTCAAGATAGTTTACTGTATCATCCAATCAGCTTCGGCATTGTGCGACATGTGCTGGGTATTCATTAAGATCATCGTGTGATGAATGTTGCATTGTTCTTTTTATTTACATATTGAAAGCTTTTCATTGACTTCAGAGAATAGTGATTTGAAACCGGACTGCCCAAATGCTGTGTCACCAGTTGAAGAAAGATACAAGTATCTCGAACAAGCCAGATTTCCCCCTTGTTGATATATATTGGGATTTTTGAGTCAATCACTTAAGTTGACTTAACAAACTTCATAACCATAAAAATATGAAAACATCTGTAAAAATCAATGGAACTTGACAGTTATATTTTTTAATATGTCTTCCTCATTGTGCTACATTTTGGTGTTGTTTGAATTAGATAATCTGCAGCAAATTGATCTTGAAATGTAGGTAGCAGTACAAGTAGCAATGCTTATGAAGTAATCTTGGGTCAATCACTTCATAAAACAAACAAAAAAATCTTATAAATTGCCACATTGAAGGTGAGTTTTCAATCAGTCATACAGAATAATCTCTTTTCTATGGGAATTCTTATTTAGAACTTCATAAAAGACATTTTCAGTAATTTTTGCAAATTTCTGGTTCATACTTTTGCTGAAACTTGAAAATCTGGCAATGAGTAATATTTTTACTACAACCATAAAAAACCAGAGTTGGAGTGTTAGAACTTGTTAGTGGGCATTACTGCTTGAGAGGTGGTGGTCAGTGTGGGTTGGTTAGCACATGTGTATTGCAGTTACAATTTGTCAGAGTGGAAAGAGGAGAGAGTGAGAAAGTTGGCTGGTCTTCAGTGTGCATTGAGAGAGGTCTATGGGGTTACACTCATAGAAGGCATGGTGACAGAGGAAAGTCCTAATAGCTGAGAGGAAATATCCCGAGAGGCTTGGGACAAGTCTATCTGTATATTAAAAAAAGGAATACATTGTGACAAGGTTGCAGTGTAAACACTAGCTTCCCCTTTAATTTTGATTTCTTTATTCCAGTATGGTACCTAAAGTTACAAAATTGTTAAATAGGACATAAAAAGCAAAGAAGTAGTGGGCCAAATCCTAAGGAAACATACAAACTACAGTAAACATAAATGTTAATTAAAAGTGCAGTTTGATTGTATGGAAAGCTCTGTTGCTCTTGAAATGCACAGTACCTTAAGTTGGCTTGAGAGCAGTATTTTAAAGATTAAAATTTGCTTTATTGCACAAAGAAAGCAAGAACTCAAAAGATTGATATTGACTGCTTTGAATTTATTTTAATTTTAAAATTTCATTTTTGTTGTTCTTCTTTGTTATTTCAGGGCAAAGTGGAATTTTTAATCAAATGGAAAGGATGGTCAAACAAGTAAGTTTTACCCTTTTAAACTGCATTTTTACGATTTAGTGTCTCTCTTAAGCAGAATTATCAAAGCTGATGCTGCCTTTCAAGGTTAACATTTCAGGGCCCACAGAGTGAATTTTGAGGCTAACCACCAAAGTGACCCTGTTTGTTCAACATTGAATAGCAATGAAAGGCAGCCCATAAAGCCTACGGCAGAAAAAATGAGGGGCTAAAAAAGCCTCTTCCTTTCCTCAACAGTCTCTTGCATCTCAGTATTCACAACACAGCTCTACGGAAGTGTCCTATTCAGTATTAACAGCTAAGCAAATGTGCCCTTGACTTACAGTATTTACAGTACTGTACGACACCTTTTCAGTCAAATTTGTCTGAGCTGTATGATTTTATGCTGCCATATAAAATTGATTTCTTTACACGATTTTGATGGCTCTTGCAGGCACAACACTTGGGAACCAGAGGGCAATATCCTGGATACAAGACTTTTGGGAAATTTTGAAGCCAAGTAAGTCGTTAGTTTTTTAGAATTTACTTAACGTAAGACACTACAGGGCAGTACTGTAGTTCTACCTTAGATTTGTTAATGCAATTGAATAGTTCTGCAGAATGTTATGGTTAGAGAAGGTATTGTACAAGCTTGTACTTCCCACTTACTTATGTACCTCATCAGTTTCACAGCCTGACTATATCCCAATTACTGTGGAACATCATCTGGCTGTCTTTAGTAGGTGGCTTTACCTCACCAGAACCCTTCGCTAGACACACCTTTGTTTCATTGCCAACGGAATTCTTAAGCCTGGTATTGTGATAGTCTACAGTAAATGGGATAGTTCTGTTGTAAAACAGGTGAGAAAAGTAGGTCTCATAGATTCTGAAACCAACAGTAAGTTTTGTTGATTTTGATTCTGCAACTTCTCTCAGTATATTGAAATAATCTGTTGGTCTGTGCACAGAGGGCTTTATACAGTAAGTGGAACCTGTGGCCATTGTGCTTGGTGCACATTGTAGCTTTGTAAGCAATGCAGTAGTGAAAATAAGCCAGTGAGAAACAACTGGAGAAAAGGTCTTGACCGGCTTCACTTAAATCAATTGGTTTGAAACTGAGCTGTAAAACTCTGTCTACTGTAACTAACTAATGTTGTGGATTGCAGTTATCCGTAACTAGTGTTTAAATGAACTGATTTTTTTGTAGAAGCATTCACATTGTTTTTTGTAATCATAATTTCTGCTATTGGAACATTTAGAAGACTGCAGTTGCCCCTTCTCATGTTTTATTAGGAATGTAACCACAGAAGAAGGAAATCCTTCCTGTTCTCTCCATTTCAATTAAGATATCATTCCTCATACCATTAATGATAAATTTCTCATGTTTTAATTCAAGAGTCCGAAGAGAAGCTTTAGGAATTTCCCGTCCTGGAAGGAAGCCAAAGAGAGGAAGGAGAAAAGTAAGTCACATTCATCCAGACCTGCCAACATTCTGTTTTTGCCAGAATAATTCTGTCTTCTGGCAAAAAATATGGCATTCTTTTTTTCTTCTCAAGTTCTGTTTTTTTCTTCAAAATCCTTAATTATGGGCTCATTTCCCATACATAGTGATATGCATTGATAAGTTTTCAGTTTGCACTTCTTAGTTCTGCATAATAAGCCATACATGTCATGCACATTTGATATGTGTACTTCACTGTAGATGCCAGATATTGCCCACAGTACTTGCATTCCTGTACAAGTGGAGTGAACTCAGTTTCCCCTGACCCCATCATTGTGAACTTGGCACAGATTGCACTACTTGTCAAAAAATAGTATGCTGTGCAGTTATTGTACAAGGTTGCAAGTTTTGTTTTGTTAGATTCTGTTTTTTTGCTGGAAATTCTGTTTTTTGCCACAAGTTCCTGTTTTTGGTTTGACAAGGTTGGCAGCTCTGTTCAACAGTTTACCTGACTCAGGCTTTCTTTTGGTTCAGTGTCATCTCAACAGTGAGTGTGATATGCCATGACTGGACTGCCAAATATTGTTACACAGTACCTGTAGGTGAATGATAAAGCTTTTGTTATCAATTTCACATCATGCATTTCATCAAGATATCCCATCAGAATCTATCATCAGATTATACAGGTTTACTACCACCTCTACTGACTGGTTATTTAGAGTCCTGCATTCTGATTGGTTAAACACTGACAGTTTATTCTCCAACACACCGGCCATTATGATGATTTGCAGAAGCCCACTAGAAAATAAACCCCCAAAAGGACATTTTTCTGGTGGTAGAAATGGAATTAACCATGTTTGTGGGATTATTGTTGGTTAATAACCCATCTCGATTTCAAATTTGGAAAAATAACAGACTTGGCTTCTCCTTGTCCTTTATATTTCCAAATTTGGAGTCAAGCCGGTTTATTCACCAACAATAGACCAACAAATGCAGTAAATTCTTAAAATATTGTCATCATAAATTGACAAATTCACTTTCATCAAGTATAGAGTTATGATACCTTTGGTCATGACATATAAACACATGTGGTTCCAACCTAGTCAGTAGTGGTTCATTTGTTTTAAATTGCAACTCCGGTTTTGTGGTCTTCTTTGCATTTAGTATTTTTTTTAGCTTATATGTCATAATCAGTGACTAGACAACTTCTCTGCACTTTTGCTCTATTGGTCTGTGACCACAATGTCCTTCATTTTGATAAGCTTAACAAACCTATTTGTTCAGCTCTTAATGACAGACCCAAAAAGTACAAGTCACTGAGATCTCAGTGTATATTGGCAGCAAAACTAGGCATTAGAGGCCCCAAATCTTTTCCAAAGACAATTACGGCCAAGCTTAGTATACCCCCCCTTGTCTAGGCTTTGCAAACCTACGTGAATTACTTGTGATGTGCATGCTTTGCACTTACTCCCCCTCCCAGCATCATCTGGGACTGGGTAACCTCACTGGCAACCTTATTGAAGGGACGCTTAGTCACCCTAGCTTATTGAGTTTACCTTAAAGTCACTGAGAGCTAAACTGATCACACAGTGTCAAAATTACTCAATAGAAGTAAAAGAAGAGTCACTACCTGGTTCAATTTTCATGGTTGTCCAATTGTCCGGGACAACTAAAATTCCGTATAGACAACCAAAAGTTTAAAGTTGGTGGGCAGCCATTTTTCTTTCACAATTAATTATAAAACAGCTTGTCTCTATCTGATTGAAGAAGAGTTCTGTACTGCTGATCAATCAGCTTCAGACTTCAAGCATTTTTGTCTCTCAAAAATCACATCATTTTATTCTTCTTGACCAAAAATACATAAACACAGTTACTGTTTTGTGATTGTGCCAAAAATGTTTTGGACAACCAAATTTTCCTGGGGACAATAAAAAATTCTTGAATAAATAATATAAATTTTTCTGAAAATTGAGGCCTGCACTATCACACTAAAATGTATACAGTCACATACCTACAGCTGGTTTTCACCAAATTGGCCTGGGATGACTTCAAAAGTTTTCCCTTTAGCAAGCCTGGAAAAAATTAATTTTAATTTCCAAGAAAGGTATCAACTACTTTCCAGCCAGGGAGTAAAATATCACACAATGCTCCCTATATCTTCATGTAGAAAAAGGAAACCTTTCCTCCAATTGCTTAAATTTTCCTCAACATTTCCAAATTTTCCAGGAAGTAACCTCACAGCTTCCCAACATTTTCTAAGCATGTCCTTTAGAAGACCAAGTTAAAAGGTATCAAAGATTTTGTACAAACTTAGAGGTTTTTGACAGTAGCCCTCTAAAACATATATATTCAGTATTGTTGGAGGAGTACTTTAATAATGTATCATTTACCCTCAGCTATTGAGTTGTCTCATGGTTCCACATTCTTTTTGTTTTTCTTTCAGACACTTATCATCACAGATCACTCTGTTGAAGACAAACATGGCATAAAGATGCTGAAAAGAGCATCCTCTTCACCAGCCAGCAGTTCATTTGAAGTCTCTTCATCTGTTCCTCTTGCCACAGACAAAACTGGAAATGATAGCGATAAAGACCTGGGGATGGATGTCTCTGAAATACTGGGAGACAATAGCAAAAATGATAACACAACTGAAAATACTGAAAAGGATGAAGCAGTGATAAATTCACAAACTTCTAACCCAAGTTCAGAGGTAATAAAAATACAAAGAGACCCTTTGGATGATGTTTTCCTTCCAGAGAAAGTTTCAAGTAACTTTCAGCCTCCTGTACGGAAGATATTTCGAAAAGAAATTATTGACTGGTGTCCCAAGAAAGAAACATTTTGTGATGTCATCATTACAGATGTTACCAACCACAACTTGACAATTACTATAAAAGAAAGTCCAAAGCCAGAGGGATTTTTCCAGACATTATCATGACTCCGGTTATTTTTTTAAAAAGACAAGAAAAATCTGAGCTCTTTTGCTTATGCCAAAAAAATTTTTTTCCTTTTATCTGTTGTTGTTAAAACACAGAAAAGTGATGTGTGCTGGTTACCACGTCCCATGTTCAAGGAGTCTGATTTTTTAGAGTGAAATGAGTCTTGGGAAATTTTCAAAAAGGATTATTGTGTCACATCAAATCTAAAGCACTGTGTATAAGTTAGCTACACACTACAGTACATCAGGGTTATCATCAGCCCAATTTGAATGCCGGCTAAACATCTAACTCAATATTTGTACCTCACCCTACACCCATGGAATCCACCTCATTTTTGATCCATTGAATTTTTCAGCTATTTTTTTTTTTTTCAGTATAAAAGGTCATTTTTGTGCTGGTCGAAAGCCTTGCATTTTAGGTGTTGTACTGGTCGGCAATGTCCAGTACCGGTAGTCCAGACCGGCGCTGACCAGCGTGGTGACAACCCTGCAGTACATGACTTTGCATCATGCAACTCAACCAGACCACAGCTTTTTGTTGCGTGTTTGGGTCAAGGACTGTGACTGGCACTTTCTAGATCAGTTTTAGTTGTATGCTGCTAAGTGGGGGTAAAACCAAAGTGTTGGTATTCCCTGACTGGAGCTTGCAAGTTGCAACATCATTGAGGCTGGAGCCAGTTTGAACAATCGAGTGTAG
Source organism: Holothuria scabra (assembly GCA_037179385.1). Taxonomy (NCBI): domain Eukaryota; kingdom Metazoa; phylum Echinodermata; class Holothuroidea; order Aspidochirotida; family Holothuriidae; genus Holothuria; species Holothuria scabra. The sequence continues at coordinate 35,368,524 of CM074184.1, forward strand.
CATTTTGCTCAAAGTGGAGAGAGGAGGCTCACAACATAGTCCAACTCTTTCAAAACAAGTGAACCAGTTGTGTGGTGTTCTTTGTTCAGTTGTAAGGATGGAAGCACCAACTACTGTACTATCTATGTCTAAAGGGTCTAGTTGAGTTTGGTCTGTTAAACTTGTGTAGTGTGTAGCTTAAGATGCAAAATTCCAGGTCAATCATGTACAGTACTTTGAAAAAGAGTATTGATGATCATGCTTTGTTGGTAGCACAGTATCAATTTGAAAGGAAAAGCTTTAAAGCATTGTTTTGACTTCTAAGGGGTTATATTGTTTGTTTTCAGCATGTTTGCATGAGTAAAAATGGTCCTTTCCTTGGAATCCTGCCCCAACCCCCCTCAGAACATATTTAAAGTATTCTGGAACATTTTGAGTTTTGGACAAAAACTTATTGACATTTCTTACTCTTGAAAGTACTTAAAAAAACCGTTTTGAAAAACTTCTTATGGGGACCATTTAACCAAAGGGACCATCTTTGTAAAGAGCCACCTATAACAGTTGTCACATATTTTAGAAAGTAATATTTCATTAAAATGCCTTTCCAGATTTTCAGAAATGGGGCCTTTCGTTGCCTGTATGTGAAAATGGACTTGCAAAGCTGACATGTATTTTTGATCCTTTGCTCCAACATGTGTTTTTTACATGTTTGAAAAGGGGAGGGAGAACTGTTACTTTTTCTAAAGCTGGTACTGTGCAAATCTCACCAAGCTATCAGGTCCAGGTACTGTGCAGATGGCAATTAAAGCAATTTTCTGTGAGGTGATGGTCAATATATGTGAGGTGGCCACCCCAAAGGAACAATACCTTGGGGTCTGCAGTATCTTGTTTGCACCAGAAGATGAAACTTTAATATTAGTTAAAAGACATAAGAAAATGAGTGCATCATAAAAAAGTAACTGACTGTAATGCTTTTGGAAATTACTGGGAAGTAGTGTACTGTGCCTGTGGAAGACTTCCTTACAGGATTTCAGCACATGTTCAGGAAAATCCTGTAATTACACATTCACTTGCAATAACTTGATGGTGTGGATGGGTGGGTTGGGGGAAGAAGTGGAGGACTTAAAACATAATTAAAAAGAATTGTGAAGACAAAGATTGTGGTAGTTATAAATATTCTTAATAATGCAAAGATGTTGACAAATTACCTCATTTGGAATTGTATGCAAGATAAATATGGTTTGAAAGGATTTTAGTTGACAACTTATCAATATTTCACTTTCTCATTAAAATTTATATTGGGTCAGTAAGAAAATGTATGATTGAAATAATACCTTATTTGCTGCAGGAAAGAGGTAACTAGCCAGTAATAAGACAAAAAGAAAGGTCGGCAATGCTTGTACTTGTACTTGTCATAGAAAAGAAAGGAGTTGCAATAGTAGACCTTGTGCATTGACGTCAAGTCGACGTAATTTGGGGGAGAACAATAAAATATGTGACCGCACGTAGTAGTAGATTTGACATCCTGCGTGATGCAAATTGTGAGAAAAAGCAGCTATCTATATATGTTGGGGTGGTTTACGATGATAAACGTTTTTTTCAAATGAGGGAACACATTTTGTTGGGTCATCATGTGTATAACATGTGTAGAGTTAGCGCACATGACGTCATCTTTGGTATACCGCACTCCAGCTGCATCACCCGCCAGTGGACGGAAAGTTTCTCAGCGCTGTCTAATGTCAGTTATATAGTATGATTAATGATTTTCCTGTTATTTGTACGTGATGAGCTTTATATTTATGCTGCTATCAAAATCTGCCTCTTCAAGAAGTTTTTCTACCAGTGATAGGATATCGTATGGAATGTGTGAATTAACAACAAAAGCCAAATCAGTTGACTTTAACGATAGTTTGCCTTGCAGCATAGCTCTTTGTAGTGAAGAAGTCAGTTCACAAACTCTGTGGACAATTGCTTTGTAAATGAAAAGGATGTAAGTACATATATTGCTGCTCCTGGATTATAAAGCCTTCTGACAACTCAGATAGAAACCTTACAGTATTAATGAAAACATATTTAAGTCTTCATACACTGCCCATCTTATTTTAGTTGTGGTCATTGGTCAAGTGGTATTCTGTTTTCGTTTAGAAAAGTGAACTCAGAACAGTATAGTCGTGGCATAATCCTCTGTAGTGTATAAAAGTTGTAGTAATAAGGTTTTTGTGCAAGTTTTGTGTGTTTTGTACTTCTTGTAATGTTTGGATTTTTTGTACTGTACAGTGTGTGTAGCAACCATCACATCATGTCTTCAAGTGGAAATGCACTCATTCCAAATTAAAGAAGTGTAGTAGACTGTCCTGTTTCATGATTGGCTCTTGGAAGTCACGTGACGCTGTTTTTCCCCCTCTCATTTGAAATTTACTAGAAGCACAGTAACTGTTTTGTTTACCTTATGAATACTGCAATAAAACGAATTTCTAAAATGTTATAGAAGATACTTTGAAGAGAAATAAGAGGAGAAGTGTGCGATTTAGCTGTTGCTTCAAAACAAGTTTGGGACGACAGTTTTTGTCCTTTAACGTAACTGTGTTTGTATTGTTTTTGATAATCTTCTGACGTAACAAGCAAGTGGAGATATATTCTCAAGTGAAATAAAATTCATATAAAATGATTGTCAGTGTTGTGGTGGAGGCTAGCCACGGCTTTGATTTCCTGCCGCAAGCGATCTTGAGGTATAGTGTAGTAAATCTATATTTGAGGCCGGCCCCTGTATCGGACTGCCAGGATTTGACTACAACACTTACGTCCTCATTATACTTAAAATTTACGACAAATAATGCTGAATTTCTAGTGATTTGAAATTTATTTGCCTACCTTGTCGTACAGTCAATATCATTGAATTGTCAAAAGATCATTCCAATTAAAAAGTTTATGGAACTTAATATCGGTTTCCTTGACATTTATTTGAGTAAATATAGTTCTATTAAATAATTTATACTGTATAAACGCACGGGACTCTTTCTCTCAGGGGGAGGTGACTTTTTGACCAACTCCAGATCCCACGGCAGGGTATAATGTCTGCCCGACTGAGGCACCGAAATCTGCCCGATTCAATAAGGCTTGGTCAGTTGGGCTGGGCTAGAGGGCTGCAGATTCCCAGCCCTGCTGTCCGCTGCAGCCATGATAAACAGCTAATACAAATTCAAAGAAAAAAGCCCGGGGCTTCAAAGTCAAAAAAAAAAGTTTTATGGAGTACGTGGAAAGAGCTTTCCTAGAATAGTACCGGTATATTACAATAGTAGTGACGTAGAGACATGATTTTCGTAATAAGTCAGAAAAAATAGAGTGGGCAAAGTGGAAAAGAAAATATTTCAACTACGTTTGCTCATCAGGAAAATTCTGAGTGATATTTTTAAATAGGTTTAAAGAGTGACGGCTCTGAGTATCAAGTGAGAGTGAATTCAAAACCAGAGTTTCCACTGAAACAATTTGTTTGTTGCGAAGAAATACAGCAAGCTTAAATGAGGGATCAGAAAGATAATTCTAATATGTGTAAGGTGTGATTGCTTCATGTCGAAAGTGAAACGTAGATCTGAAGAAACTGGGAAGATAATCATTTCACCGAAAAAAAAAATACCAATTTTGTCTCGATAAATATCGAAAACATGGAGAATCTCATGGGCGGATCTAGGATTTCTTTTTAGCAGGAGGGGTGCGCTGATGACCAGGATGTGTTTTTAGATCGGTGTTTAAGAGGAGACCAATTAAGAGCGGTTCCAATATGTGGCTCATGTGCAGGTTGAAAAGGGCAGAATTTTTAGCTGGGACTGAAAATGTTTTTCCTGCCCGGCCAAAAGACTTTTCAAGCGGAGTGGCACAATCATTCGGCAAAAAATAAAAAATAAATAAATCATCGCGACCCCTCAGACAGCCGGAAATGGCATTTCTCAGTCCTGTAAGTAGAATCTTAACCTGGTGGAGCTTTTGTTCGAACGTTCATTTCCATTAGGTAAATACCAAGTTACAAGCTTGGTCAATCTGTAAGTGTTATCTTACAATTTAACGTCTTCCATGACTTTTGCATCTTTCCCCCACATATTCTACCATTCCTAGCAACGTTTTGAGGAAGAATATGAAGTGTTGTAGAGTGGAAATTGTTTTTCCATGCATAACTGTCAGAATTACAAGTTACCGATTTTGTTTATTGGTTTCGATGATAAGAGAAACCTATGCAATCATGATGGCGTGTGTGTGTATGTATGTGTGTATGTGCGTGTGTGTGTGTGTGTGGATGTGTGTATGTGTGTGTGTGTTTGTGACACTTTGCTCGTTAACACGATATCTCAAGATAGGAATGTCTGACAGTTTTCAAACTTGGTACATAGATGCACCATATTAAGAGGAAGAACCCTATTGTTTTTGGCAAGGGTCAAAGGTCATTTGGGGTCACAGGGGGTCAAAGTCTGGAAATCTTTTTAACACGATATCTCAAGATACGGTTGTCTGACAGTTTTCAAACTTAATACATAGATGCGCCATATTGAGAGGAAGAACCCTATTGTTTTTGGCAGAGGTCAAAGGTCATTTGGGGTCACCAGAGGTCAAAGTCTGAAAATCTCGTTAACACGATATCTCAAGACAGGAAGCTTTGGTAGATTTCATATTTGGTATGTTGATGCGTTATGGTCAAGAGATGGTCCCTATCATTTTGCGTGGAGGTCAAAGGTCATGTGGGGTCACTGGGGGTCAAAGCCTGAAAATCTAATTAAGACGGTATCTCATGATAGGAAGCTCGGGTGGATTTCATATGTGGTATGTAGATGCGTTATAGTCAGGAGATGGTCACTAATGTTTCTCGCGGAGGTCAAAGGTCATTTGGAGTCACTGGGGGTCAAAGTCTGAAAATCTCGTTAAGACGATGTCTCAAGATAAGAACCTTGGGTGGACTTCATATTTGATATGTTGATGCGTTATAGTCAGTAGATGGTCCCCTATGTTTTTCGTGGAGGTCAAAGGTCATCTGGGGTCACTGGGGGTCAAAGTTTGAAAATCTTGTTAAGACGATATCTCATGGTAGGAAGCTTGGGTGAATTTCATTATTGGTATGTTGATGCATTATAGTTAGGAGATGGTCCCTAATGTTTTGCACGGAGGTCAAAGGTCATTTGGGATCACTGGGGGTCAAAGTCTGAAAGTCTCCTTAAGACGATATCTCATGATAGGAAGCTTGGGTGGATTTCATATTTGGTATATTGATGCGTTATAGTCAAGAGATGGTCCCTATTGTTTTTTACAGAGGTCAAATGTCATCTGGGGTCAGCAGGGGTCAAAGTCTGAAAATATTCTTAACACAATATCTCAAAATGGGACACTTTGATAGATTTCATATTTGGTTTGAAGATGCGTTATAGTCAGGAAATGGTCCCTATTGTTTTTTGCGGAGGTCAAAGGTCATCTGGGGTCACCAGGGATCAAATTATGAAAATCTGGTTAACATGATATCTCAAGATAGGAAACTTGAATAGATTTTATATTTGGTGTGTGGGTGGGTTGTAGTTAGGAGATAGTCCCTATTGTTATTGGTAGAGGTCAAGGGTCATCTGGGGTCACTGGGGGTCAAAGTCTGAAAATTTTTTAAACACGATATCTCAAGAAAGGAAACTGGGATAGATTTCATATTTGGTATGTGGACGAGTTATGGTCAGGAGATGGTCTCTGTAGTCTTTGGCGGAGGTCAAAGGTCATCTGGGGTCACAAATGGTCAAAGTCTTAAAATATTCTAAACACACATCTCAAGATAGGAAATTTGGATAGATTTTATATTTGGTATGTTAATGAGTTATGGTCAGGAGATGGTCCCTATTGTTTTTGGCGGAGGTCAAAGGTCACCTGGGGTCACCGGGGATCAAAGTCTGAAAATCTTGTTAAAGGGATATCTCAAGATGTCTGTCTATCTTTCTGTCTGTCTGTCTGTCTGTCTATCTATCTATCCTACCTAATCTATCTAATCTATCTAATCTCTCTAATCTATCGAATCTATCTAATCTACCTAATCTGCCTAATCTATCTAATCTATATCTAATCTATCTAATCTATCTAATCTATATCTAATCTATCTAATCTATATCTAATCTATCTAATCTATATCTAATCTATCTAATCTATATCTAATCTATCTAATCTATATCTAACCAATCTAATCAATATCTAATCTATCTATTCTATTTATTGCTTTTGTTGAGGTCAAAAAAGCATCTGGAATAACAAAATCATCTTTTGAACATGCTAGTATAACATTTGAGTGAGAAGATAATGGCGCATGATGGCAAATTTGAAACAGTACAATTTTTGTATCATCGAAACCTCAATGCATTTTTGCATTCTGGTTCTTTTTAATTTTCATTTTTACCCTGACTATAATTTTTTTCGAACAAATTATTGTGCTCTCCACGCGTAGGATTTGTCTGTGTTGTTAAAACATAAGATTTTTTAGGAAAAAATGGTTGCCCGAATTTTTCCTAACCCTGTTCGAAATTCAGGTCTTGCAGAAGTTTTGGAAGCAGTCTGCCCCTTCACCCCCTCCAAAGCCTATGGTTTAGACCTTTGATATGACCTGTTGTCATTTTATGGAAAATATGAAACTGTGCACTTTGATATTGCTATTTTTGTGCTATTTTATGACAATACAACAAAATGAACAAACAAGAAGACAAAAATGGCCCATCCACAAAGTAAAAACAAGTCTTGATGAATTTTAGGGTGCGTCCCGCCAATTGCAGAATGAACCCTATGAATCATGAATGTTAAAAGTTGAGTCGTAAAACTCTTACAGAACAAATCTGAGGAATGGAAATCGGGTGTAAGCAATCACTCATCAGGCGCTGAACCAGGCTCTTGGCTACCGAAAATTTTGAAACGCCAATTTTAGACATCGTACGTGACGAGGGCGGTTATTCTTACATAAGTCACGTGTGTCTTTTCGTAAAATCGAATTAACCATAGCGTGCACGTGACCTCAAAAGTGCCTACAATTCAAGTTTATTTTTTACGTTTGAAACAAATTACCGTGTGTACCGGAGTGAATTATCCCCAAAGAGGCCCAATATGTTCAATAGTATAATAGTAATGTAAGGCGGCTCAAAATGCCTATGACAAAAAGGTGTGGGGGGGGGGGGGGGCTAAAGCACCCACAGTTTCCCGATACATAATATCAAAGTTGCATATGTGTACAGGGCCATCACTTGATTATCGCTGGTCAAGGACACCCTAAGTCGAGGTTGCGTATGTGGATAAAATTCCACCTTGAAGACTTGACAACCAAGACCCACGGGGTCTTGGGTGGTGGAGTGGCAGAGTTGTCTGTTCCAGCTGTTGTGCACCAATGTGATTCAAATTCCGCACGGGTTAGGTGAGTTTGTTCTCCAGGTACTCTCTGTTGGCGTTATCTTACCACTAAAATCGGTTGCACATCAGATGAAGTCGGCTGCTGCGTGTCACGGAAGCACCCAGTGGTAGAACAGTCAGACGACTTGCAGGGCTGGATGGTTCCAGCCTCCCCCCACACCCCGTGAAAATTTTGGGGAGCGGAAGAATCGTTTAGTCTCCCAGTACTGAGGTAAAAAATACTTGTTTTATTTCACGGCTAAATTTTGCTCAATTTCCATCCAGTTTGTTGCAGAACTATCTTTCACATTATACAGTGCACCAAACTGCATTCCGCTACCTTTAAAATTGAGGGAAGGTGGCACCAGGCGGACGGTCACACTTCAAATCATTCTGGAAAAATTCTGAATCCATCCCGGAGGGTGTTGACAACGGCAGTATTCGTTAAACCAATGTTTATACTATCGGTACGTTACTAAAAATAGACTAGATGAAACTGTGAGACGTCTCGGTGGACTTGGTAAAGTTTAAAGGAAGTAAAACAAGGCAGCGCAACATGAAACAAGGGCAATGGTCATCTCTTGCAGGAAGCTGCTTACCCATAAGAGTCCTAACCCATAGTTCAATAGTAAATTATGTTTTCAAGTGAATATTCATTCTAGACACGCTAATTTCCACTCGAAACAAGAGTTGCTTTTGAAAGACACATGCACAAGTTCGGTATCAATAACAGCAGAAGCCTCGGAAACGCTTTTATTGAGACTAGCACGAATCAAATGACAATTAAATGAAATATAGAACCGGTTTTAACTCAGAATTGAAAACCATTGGTAAAAAATACCAATTTCAATCGAAAACAACAAAAGTTAGGAGTGGGGCTGATAATAATTTAATTTAAATCTAAGCCCTTTGTTGACGTGTCAGACTTAGTTTCAGTATATTTTGTAAAACACAAAGTGGAAATACTCTTTGACGTTTCTGCTGCTTAATTGCTACGGATGAGCGCAAAAGCAGGTGTTTGACCTGAAATAAATAATGTATAACAAACATGTTGTCATGAAAAATTCATTGACCCTTTCCTTTACTGTAGTATGTACCATATTCCAGCCAAGTGTGGTGGTTATGTTGGATTCAGCCTTATGAATGGAGAATAAATTTCCTTAAATAAAGTTAAAATTTATGGCATGTCTCGATCGTCTCCATCTGTAGTTAACGGCTTATTATGGTGAAATACAAATTAGGGGAAAATTCCCTAAAGACAAATGCTCAGTGGCGTAGCCACGGGTGGGGGCGGGGGGTTCCCCCATCCAACCTTGCAATGCAAAAAACACCTAAGATTGCCGTTTTTCTCTCTATCTTTAGACTTTTCCCTCATTTCGTGCCCCAACCCCTCTCCCATTACACCAACCAACCCCCCCCCCCCCTCCCCCATGACACAATTCTGGCTACGCGTCTGTCTCTTAGAAGGAAGTACTTTGATAAAATATTGAACAGGTGGGTTGTTTTGGTTTGCATGAAAAAAATATAAAAATCAACGGCGCTTTTCATATTTTTCGAATCTTTTCAAAGGGAACACATGAACAAGGAATAATTCTGAGAAAAATATCGAATCCCCTCAAGAAAATGTAGCCTCTCACAGATCTCTTGGTAAGCATAATTTCAGTAGTAAAGACAAGGTTGATGCATGGATTTTGGATGATCAAGTTATGATCATCCAAAATAATAATGTATTTTGTGGCACAAAGAACTAGGAACCGGCAATAGAGTTAACTTTCGGAAAACAGGTCTGGACTTCCCCATGGAAAAGTGACACTTGAAGATTGTTTGACCCTGGATCACGTGTTTTCTCTATCAAATTCGAGGCGGTATACGGTGCTTGCAATTGCAATAATGATGATTCAATTGCTTCCCGGTGAGCATGAAGTCATAGAGATATGGTTTTACTACAGATATTTTTTCATAAGAAGTAAAATACATGTGACGAGTTACATGCCACCCACGGACTTCCTATACATGGACAGAGCAAAATGCACGGTACATTGTCGCTACCGTACGTGTGAGAAAAAGCGCGCCAAGATGGCCGTCTGCTATGGTTTTGTGTGAGAGTTTGAACTTGCTCAAGTCAGTCCCCAGATTTTACAAGAAAGTTGAAATATTTTTGAAATATGGCAAGGTAAGGTCAAAATCACTTCACTTATTGCAGGAATGGGATATTGTTTCCCATTTATGTTTAGAGTCGTCGTCAAATCAGTGAAATCACATAAATTGTAGCTTTACGGTGGTCATCTGCGTGCGTTTTTTTTTTCGCCCCAGTCGGTAGCGACTATCTACGGATAGAACGTATACGTTACATGCCCTGTCCATGTATATAAGTCCGTGATGCCACCCTATGCATGACCGTGCTCATGGCCGTGCACTGAAAGCTAAGATAGGGAAACTCAGAAGATAAACTTGGCGTGTAGCGTACCAAAAATGCACCTGGAATTTTGTCAAGGATGGCCCAGAGTTAGGGATATGCATGATTCAGTTGGAAAGGTGAAATTACAAGTCACCTTCCAATCAACTGATGATCAATGTCGTAGCTAAAGGAGGACAGGGCGAAACTCCCAGAGTTCTAAAAAAATCCGAAATTTGCCATATGTAACACCAGGTCTTCAATGGCACCGGTCAACTACATTGCAGTTTTCGCAACTCAAATTGTTTAAAATAATGTAAATCATATAGCAAGACTGCAAAAAAGGTTTGCTTTTGGTTTTGTTGCGCGGGGGAGGAGCGACCTCGCAAATATAGGAAGTTCATTGCATCGAAAACAGGGATTGTTTAGTCTCTGCATGGATACCTTATTTTAAGATGTTTTGCTGGTGAAACCTTTATAATCGTTAAAGGCGGACGTATTTACCCTTACCGTAACCCTATCCTCATGTGTGATCCAACATGAGACCAAATTCCCATTATCCACCGTTACAGTAATCAAAGCTTGTGATTTAATTAAGACATCCAATAGTTTGGATAATAACTTTGTTGATGATATAGGGTTAAAAAACATTACCAAGAGCTTACAACTTTCTGACACATAGCGTAGCCATTAGAGCGGCAGTGGGGCAATTTTCCCCTGCTCTGGAAAAGACGATAAAAAAAAAATCGGAAATGTGCCCATGATATGTAACACTCGACCTCTGTAAAACTACAGTACTTTTCCAAATTTTCTTTATAATTTTGAATTTTTCTCCAATATAACATTCTGCTGTGTAAATATTTGTTTACAAAGGCTATAAAGTGTCTGGATTGTTTCAAATTTCGTCGGAGAGTCTCATTCCGCAGGCCTAAGGTAACGATCTTTAGCCGTCGTGCAATCTCGATTTTTGCTAATAGGAAGTGTAGAATTTGTAATAATATCAAAATATTCAAATTTTCTTATAAGAACTTAAATCCAAAATTTCCTTGAAAGAGTCGTGCAAAATTTTCTGCAATACAAGCTCCCTGTTTTCAAATATTTGTCTACAAAATGCAAAAAAAAAAAAAACAAAAAAACAAAAAAAAACCGTCCCACTTTTCTCGCAAAATTACAATCCCTAACGCTGTAATAATGGCACTTTAAAGAATCGGAAAATTTTCGTGCTTGCCCGCGGGAAAGTGTAGCTACGTCAGTACCGTCACTGTATCCCATAGTGCATTAATGAGAAACATTAAATCAACAATAACGTTTCGGTTGAAAAGAGCTGACTTGATGGTGGCAATATTAATTATTTTCAAGTTCTGGTCTGTCTGTCTCAGTTGTATATTATGGTCTCAATACGATGCATTTATCATAATACCTGCTTATTTTTATGAGAACATTCATGCTGGCCTACAGCGAAGGCATTTCAGCGGCACGCATGTAAGGTACGCTTCATGTCATGCTGGCAGTAATACGGACAAAACTCAGAGAAATGTGTTGCATGAAAATGCGAATTTAAGGGATATTTCAACGTCTTATACTGTTGTTTTTTATTTAGAAGATGGGAAAAGTATATATATTATATTATATATATATATATAAATATATATATATATTTATGTATAAATATATATGTATATATATATATATATGTATATGTATATATATATATATATCTATATATCTATATATATACATACATATATATATATATATATATATATATATATATATATATATATATATATATATATATATATATACATACATACATATATACATACATACATATATACATACATACATATATATATATACGTATATATGTTACAGCCAACATTGACGACACTTTTTACTCCCAAAACCGTTCCAGCAGACAAAAACGTAACTGAGCTTTCTTTTTCGATCTCTCCTCTCCGCTTGGTTAAACTTTTATTGTTTGCCGTCGAGTTTTCTTCCAGTGTAGAGTTCCCGTCTTTTCAGGTCTTCTTATTCACTAAGGCGTGTAATCTTGTCTGTATGTACGTAGACTTGTGTGTTCTTCCGTTTTAAGGCTTTTAGTGTTCGCTTTTTGTTTTAGTGTTGTACGAGTTGTGTTCAAGGGTACTGTGCTGCCCGAAAATTAAACTGAATCCTCGTGTGTTGGGATTTTGTTTCACTTTATATATATATACTATATATATATATATATATATATATAGATATATACACATATATGTATATATGTATATATATATATATATATATATATATATATATATATATGTATATATATATATGTATATATATATATATATTTATATATAAATCACATTGGTAAAGCTGGAAAATCTGGCTGAGGTGAAAAAACGATGTTGACTCCACCGGGATTCGAACTCGGGACCTCCCGCTTTCTAGTGCGGACACTCTAACCACTGAGTCATGAAGCCAAGTTGGTGTGGCCTTTGTTCAAATAACAGATGAAGCAACTCGCAATTCACCCCCTGAGCAGGCGCCTAATTTTTTGGAACAGCACTAGTTCTCGTTTGACGCAAGCCCAACCAGAGATCAAAGTTGATGCTATCCAGCTGAACACAATTGTTTATTCGCCAGCGGATCTCCGAAGAGATACAGAAACCTGTGAAAGCAGAGATGAAGTGAAAATAAACGCTGACGACAACTGCGTGAAATATATATAGATCAAATTGGTAAATTACTTTTCACTATAACGGTTATATATATATATATGTATATATATATATATATATATATATATATATATATATATATATATATATATATATATATATATATATATATGTATATATATATATATACAAGTATTGGTTTCGCCGCCACTGTACAGCTTGTAAATCATCTATCACGTGATCCCGAAAATGAATTGACCATAAAACACATTAAAGATGACATGAGGTAAGAAGTTGAAATGTTATCATGCAACGAAAAACTCTATTTGCAGTTTATCCACATTTGTTAAATATATATATTAATTCTATACAATACGAAAACGGCTTATTATATTTTGCTTAAAAAATAGTCTTTACTCTTTCCTTGGTCGGCACATAAAATTTACAGTGCAATTGTGAAACTTGTCTTCAGGGCGGAGAAACGGCAAAAATAGGGGTTTTGTCAACACAATTACTTCCCCTCACATTTCCAGGTACACTTCCGCAAAAAAATAAATAAAAATAATAATAATAATAATGTAAAATGTATAAGAAAAAATCAGATCGTGATGAAAATAAGAGACCTTTAGTTTTAAATATCCCCTGTTTCTTAGAACAAAATGTCAGTCTTACGGTACCTTGGACAGCTCTGTCCTGACATACCGGAAAGGATGTGGAAGACGCAATGTCAGTTTTGAATTTCGAGTCAACTAATAGGCCAGTAAATTTGTACCTTACTATTGATGAATTATCGAAGCCTGCTCATGCAACTTCCACACAACCAAGAAATCTCCGCACTGCTTGTCGTAACTAAACAAAGTATGCACTCTGCTTGCAACGTCTACAGATGAGTTGTCACGGCTACATTTTAACAACATGCAAATCATTTTACTGATGACTCGCAACGTAGACTACGGATCAAATGCACCATTTGAACAAAAATACTACAAAGTATGTCCTTTTTTAGAAATCAACAGCAGTGAAACTCAATCAAATAGAAAACTATACGAAATTAATATATCTTATATTTTCATACCTTCCATAAATTCTTTGTATTTGAAACAGTTGAGTACTAACAGGATTGGCCAAAGAATTTGCAAACTAGAGATGAGCAATAACTGAAGCCCCGATTACGGCAGCAAGTGATCAAAAAGGTAAAGGCCAGGGCCTTTTGGTTAAGATCATGTTTAGTATCTATTCTTTTCAGCCAGTCTAGAATAGGGCCATACATGAAAAACTAATGATGTAAATGGTCTGATGGCCGTCAGGTTGGTCAAGTGTTGTCCTTCAGTGGACGTAATAGCTTCTTCGGGAAGCAGTTTAAAGTTTGGTTTGGCCGAACGGCTCTTTGCTAGAGAGTCGGGTGGACTTTACAAAAAGAAATCAGAAAGTTTTAATGTCGCATTAAAAAAAAAGTCGATTTCCCAAGAGACCAAATTTTGAAAATGGTATTGTTTATGAAGAAAATTTGAAACGTTTGAGTTGAAAATATATATGTCTAATTCTCAAGTGCATAATCCGTTTTCTTTGAGAACAAATCAGCCTGGTAATCCAAACGTGCGACTAAGAGGTTTGCATCTCCATCGTGACCAAATGAAGGTCAATGGGGTGCCTCGATACGTGCGCCATGGTCCTCTGTCACTCACCTAGCGCCACCCTCACAAGGAACAAAACTGAAAACATACAGTCAGTGGTTGCAAATTCCACAAGTTTTCTTTGAATACAAAGTTAGCGCCGAGTACTGTAGAGACACTCTATTTTAGTCGTGGAACTACTACTACCACCGAGATAGTACTTTCATCTTTAAAAGAATCGTTCGAAGAAGAGAAAAAAATCAAACATTGACTAAAAGTGATACACTTAACTACGCGTCTGATTGCTATATCTTCAGAGTTCATACAATTTAGGCTATTCATTCATACCAAATGAATATCTTCATAAAACTTTCGAAGGACTCAAAACTGTCACAATGTCTTAAGTTTGTTCCATATCTCATCAAAATCTCCATTGCGGTCGAAATAATATAAATATTTTAACGGAAAAACAACACGTTTAAAACTTCTTTGCCCGGTGTTCGCACACGACAAATTGGGTATATATAGCCATGACACACAGCGGCAGGGCGATGGATTTTGGTAAGAAAATGAGCTGAGGGCACTTTAAAGCAGGCTGTAAAAAACCTAGAATGGGAAATGGCAGACAATTTTGGTCAGGGGCGATCGCCTGGTCAAAATGGACGCTCCACCACAGATGACACAGCTAATTATATCTTCTGCTTCAGATATGCGACAAGTTTGTATGTGCCCTTTTACGAAAGTAAGAAAGACTTTTAAGGTCACAATATTTAGGGAACAAATGTATATGTAAAAGATATTCTTCTATTCGTTGCGCATAAACCTTACACGCAAAACGTGCTGCAGTGCTTGCGTTCACTTATGAATAAAAACATGCTGCGCAGGTATGGGCAATAGGCAGGTGCTACACAGGCTAACCCCTTCTCTTCCGCAGAGATCCACTGTGTGTGAGAATGAGGGCTATACTCTTATCAGAGATGAACCACCCGGGGCCCCAAAACGGGCCCTGGGGTCGGTGGTGATCGTGACGATGGACGGTGATTTGTGTTGACGATTTGGAAAGACAAATTTCGAAGTGAGAATATGCAGACCATATGCGTCACAAGTATAATCTTTAAATACGTACAGTGATACCTTTTTTCGATAAATAGGCTTCCACATCGTAATAGGTAGACGAAAATATATACAGACTATACGAATACGTTTTAACTTTGCCCACACCTATCCTTACATGAGTCTGCGAGTGGGATAGTATCATGTCTTGATAATAACAACGTACTCAAAATAATATGTTACATGAAACATCTCATGTAAAAGCAAATTATGATGATTTACAGAAAGTGCAAATGCATCATAAAGAAGGGAGTGACGCGCCAAAATTTTTTCATCAGTACGTCGGGACATTTGTAAAGTCCTATGATTCGCTTCACCAGCCCCCTGGTTTCACACTGCCAAAACTATTTAAATCAGGATAGATGCAGACTCGTAACCACACAAGATGAAGGAACTACAAAAAGGCTTCCATTGGTCACGTGACGAAATGTGTTCAGATGAAAAGTCAAATTTTCTAAAGGACGGAAACGTTTTCATGGGTTTTCTTAGCCTGCCCCAACCTCTGACTGCCATTGGGTAAGGTGTATTTCACTCCCCTATCAAATCATTGGATCTATACATCAACCATATCATCATTTAATCATCGCTTTCCTTAGAACTTACCGAAAAATCGGTATACCGGAAGAAGGCTTTGTTCGATATGTAGATATGCGGTATATGGGACAACTTAATTCATATACCGCATATCTCTACCGAAAAACCACCGTGCACCGCGCCTGCCCTCCTTCATTCACTCAGGCTGTCAGGTATGTTCAACAAATTGCACAATGAACGTTTGGTATAAAGTCAAGGAATACACTTAGATATACATAGCAATGATCTTGCTGTAGGTCTACTCAAAATAACAAACTTCTTCGTTACCGCGTGTTTGGTCAAACTGTAAGAGCATCCCCTCCTGCTTCTCACGCGGAAGGCCAGGGTTCGCTTCCCAGGTCGAGTCATACCAAAGACTCATAAAAAGGAACCTACTGCCGTTGTGCGTGATGCTCCACATAAGCAATGAAGTAGGGAAAACAAGCCAGTGAGCCACAACTGGAAAAAAGGCCGTGGCCGTCTCGACTTGAACCAATAGGTTGGAAACTGGGCCGTAAAACTCCATCTAACTGTAACTCTTCGGTACAAATTTCATATTAGATTGGAATTAGCTTGCAACATCAGCACGAATGTGTTGACTATCAGGTACAAAACTACAAAGTTCACAATTTCCCTTTTAAATACGGTTTAAGTAGTTATTAGGGTCTCCCTCTTAATTGCCTCTCATGACAGGTGGAAAATATCGGAGGCATATTTTCCAGCACCTAGCCCACAGAGCCCCTATTCTTACCACCGAGTTCAAATTGATACATGGATAATGGACGACAATGTAATTTAGCAATTTAGGGTGATGTTAGTGAAGCAATAAAGTAATTTCAATTGTACTTTTGACTTGCAAAGGGCAAGTTCATGGGATTTAAAGCAAAATTCTCATTAAAATTTGTTGTTTTTTATAGAAAATAATACTGCCAATAAATCAGAAAATTTTAAAGGGAAAACAAATACCCTGGATCTTTCATACAGCGCACGTATCCATTCTGTGCAGAGCGCTCATGCGCTGTAAGTTTATTTTCTTTCATCGTGACCAAACTTTAGACATAAATTCCATACTTTTGTACAAGAGAGAAATGACGTCAGGAGTTCTTGTCAACAGTAGGGTTGATATCGTTTTATGCGTCAACGATATCACCGAAAACAAATTGAGAATGCACGGAAGCTCACAGTTAAAGCAGGTGGAGGTGTTATTAAGATCTGGTTAAAGTGAGTGTATATTAGAGCTCCTTCCGTGCGTTTCTTTGGACGTACCGTTAGTGGCGGCTTTGGCAAAATTGAAAGCGCTATGTCCATTACAAAGTGTGCTATAGGGGTGCATGACCTTGGCCTCTTTGGAAACTGGCCCGGTTCCAACCGACCCCCTCCCCTCCCCCCCCCCCCCCCGTGGAAAAACGTAAGAAATTTCCGACACTACACACTACTTAGCAACTAATGCATACAGCACAAAGCGCCATTTGAATAAAGTTGTTACGTATTCCCAGAATTCGATCGTGTCTGGGCATTTCTTTTGAGTTGAACAATAGTGCAGACTAAATATTACGCTCTTAGATAGCAAAATTACCAACATTCGCTTCACCTCTCTGGATATTAAAATTTCGTTCTTATTTATCAATTAGATTCTTCTGGTTTGTCTCCCTCTTTGCTGACTTCTTTTACCTCTTGATCAGTAGTTGAGATGACCTCCTCGTTACATTTCGTTTCTGACTCGGGTAAAGTCGGCGGCTCGGCGGTATCACTTTCCGTAACCACTTTGTACTGAGATCCCTCTCCTGTTTTTTCTTCTTCTTCTTTTTCCTTTTCGTTATTCCTAGCCTCTGTTTGTTCCTTTTCAACCTTACTTTCAGTATTTGTATCTTCTGTACCGACAGTATCATCCTCTTTTTCACCACCTACATTCTCTTTAAAGAAACCTTGTCTCGTTGAACATTCCCGAATCGTTATCGTGGAGCCCTCATTTGTTACGTCTGTCACTATAACCTCAGCTGCAGGCATTTTCTCTGGTTTCCAAAATTCAACATCTCCCCTTGGAAAATGTCTTAAAGGTTTTAACATGTCTGGGATTTCTATCCTAGGCTTTGGAGCAAAGTCTACTGTGGGACTGGAAAGTGGCCCAGATTCAGTCCCGATTTCAATTTGTTCTATGACGTCATCTTCGTTATCCCCACTCTCTTTACTTAGGGTCTCTACTGGTGTTGGGCGGAAAAGAGCGCCCTCATCGAGGGCGTCGTTCAGTTCGTCTGCCATGTTGTCGTCAACTTCTTCTGAACGCAATCTCTTCATCGGGAACGGACGCATAACAACCCTGTTGGAGGGAGGACGCCCTCTCCGCGGTCTACCAACCCGAGAGGGCGTAGACATGGCTCTTCGTAAACGCTTTGTGAAGGGTTGCCTTGATGGATTTGCATCTGCCATCCTTGCCTCATCGCTCCGGAAATGAGAATCCACAACCACAAGAGACTGAAAAATAAGGGAAAGACACACTAAGTCACCAAATGCATCACGTTTTTCAAGAAGAGTTCAATGAAGCTTCGGCGCGAATAATCCTGATGTGAAAGCAGTCTGACAGAATTGGACATTTAATAACTAAAACGAATCTCGAAGTAGGCTAATTGAACACTGCTCATTAGTCTGATTCTTAGTCTGTCTTGCCCTAATGGGATCATTATTTAGTACATTTATACGAATAGGAACAAAAATCCGTTTTCGTCAGGTAACCTATAGAGTGTTTTCACTACATAACAAGTCTTGCTTGGCTTCTTTTGGCGGGCAAAAACTAGTGTAGTACGCTGGCTGGTGTAGCCAGCTGGGAAACAGCTGACTACCAATGTGTGACTGTTGCATTAAAATAATGTTGAATTTTTTTCCGGCATTGGACTTACCAATTGTGACGTCACGTGAAGCACTCTAAAGACCTTGTGCATATGATGTCACAGTACGAAAAGTACGCCCTCCTTTGGGGGCAAAACAAACCAACACAGGCAAATGTAGACAGCTGATTTGTCAACCAGTCGAATACGCGTAGAGTCTGCTACACGTGCAGGGCGAATTCTAATGCGTGTGGCCACGTGTTCTATTCTGCTTAAATAATGACGTCAGTATGTCGTCAATGTACAAGGTCTACGGCTATCAGACGTGAAAGCACTCTATACGGCAATCAGACTTTTGGCAAATCTCGAAGAATTTTCTTTGGAAATACAGGTTCCTTTCTTGGACAAATGCCGAACATCAATGGAGAAAAAATATGCCATGCCTCTTAAATCATTTAGTCAATTAACACAAACTACGAAATCTGATAATGTATTATCAAAAACGGAAAGTTAGCGTTCATTGAGGGAGCAGTGTGGGTGACCTCATAGCTCTCTCTATCCACGAATCTGGACTGCAAGTGATGGTCTGATTTCAGTCGGCCATAACTGGGGTCCATCACCTTTAAATCTTTGGATTTCCTTGCTTACCTCTATCATGGATGGTTGTACGCTAGTTTGTATCTTAAATTCTCCAAGTTCACTAAATATGAGGGTTTGAAATTCATGTAAACAATAAACAAAGACGGTTTTAGGCTGATGGACCCCACTAATGGCGGCCTACAGTCACTAAACACAAGCACTAATCGGATTCGTCTATACACAAAGTCTGAAAGGACATAAATATGGGTCAAAAGGTGCAATTCAAAAGGTGCAGTTCAAACATTGCATACTTAGGGCGCCGCCATTATTTAGCACGTGGTGTATTTAGCTTTGAAAATCCTGAGGCGGTTGCCAGTGCAGTTGCCCCTGTCACTCGGCAGGCTACGACCCTGGCACACCATCAGTGTCATAATTTCTCTATTATGTTTACATACCCTCCGTCTTCCTCTTTTTGGTCTTCTACCTGGTCCATGATAGCCGGACTGTTCCCTAGCTAACCTGTGTAAGAAAATAAGTGTAAACATTCGGTTAATAAAGAACTAGGATCGCACGTGCCACACATCGCGGTTTTTCCAGAAAGGGCAACCGCTTTAAGAGACAATTTGATGGTTTTGAATCACCATCTTATGTTTCTTCGTTTATGATGTCGCTTTGTACAAGCCGAACCAGAATGCGAAAATGCATTGAGGTTTCGATGATACATAAATGTTCCGTTTCAAAGAGTGCCATCATGCACCGTTATCTTAATTCTCATTCAAATGTTATACTAGCATGTTCAAAAAAAAATTTTGTCATTCCAGATAACCTTTTGACCTCCATAAAAGCCATACATAGCTAGACAGACAAACAACAGACAGGCAGATTGACAAACAGCTATTTTGAAAGAAAAGGTTTCCAGACTTTGACCCCTGGAGACCCCAGATGACTTTTCATCTCTGCCAAAACAATTGGGACCATCTTCTCACCATAATGCATCCACATACCCAAATATGAAATCTATCCAAGTTCCCTATCTTGAGATATCGCATGAACAGGATTTTCAGACTTTTGACCAGCAGTGACCCCAATGACCAGGGTGACCTTTTACCTACACCAAAAACAATAGGCACCATGTCCTGACGATAACGCATCCACATACCAAATATGAAATCTATCCAAGCTACCTAACTTGAGATATCACGTTAACAAGGTTTTCAGACTTTGACCCCTGGTGACCCCAGATTATCTTTGACCTCTGCTAAAAACAATAGGGACAGTCTTCTGACTATAATGCATCCACATACAAAATATGAAATCTATCCAAGTTTCATATCTTGAAATATGGCATAAACAAGATTTCCAGACTTTGACCCTTGATGACCCCAGATGACCTTTGACCTCCACCAAAAACAATAAGGACCATCTCCGGACCGTAACGCATCCATATACCAAATATGAATCCATCCAAGCTAACTACCTTGAGATATCGTGTTAACTAGATTTTCAGACTTTGACCACGGTGACCCCAGATGACCTTTGACCTCCGCCAAAAAATATGGGGTTCTTCCTCTCAATATGACGCATCTATGTACCAAGTTTGAAAACTGTCAGACATTCCTATCTTGAGATATCGTGTTAACAAGCAAAGTGTCACAAACACACACACACACACCCACATACACACAAAAACACACAGACATACATACATACACACGCACGCCATCCTTAATGCATTGGTTTCTCTTATCATCGAAACCAATAAAACGAATTAATTTGCTGAATGATAATGTTTGCTGTTATGGAATATTTTTTTCATTTCCTGCCTCCAAAACATTTCTTTCGTATTCCTACAGTTTATGTGTAGGTGGTTGAATTTGAAATTTAAATCTTTTCTGCCACCTGCCAGATCAGTGGGCATATATCTGAGACCGCGATAACGGCGTTGACTGGAACTTACACCTTTATTGCTAAACTTACTGCATCTACATGCATAAATTTACTTCGGCGTGGACATAAAATTGTAATAATACAAGTGTAGGTGCAAAGAATGGTTGACACTCCCGTCTAGCTACGTTTCTCGTCATGCAAATTGTCTGAAAAAGCAACAGCGCTTAACGAGCGTCCAGCTTTACAGGCGAAAGTAGACAAACAGAGTTTGACTTCGAGACCGAGTCCCCTGCAGTCCATTTAGGGCCAATTCCAATTTTGAGACCCACCGTTTGGGCCCACTTTCCACTTTCCAGCCCAGTAAAAACGAACTCGAGTTCGGGATTAACTCTCCGTCTAGAATAAGGGATACGGTCGCGTGGAAGGCAGAAACATACGGAAAGGAATTGCTCGGAGAAAGACTAAATTTCCAACTCCCTGGTTTACACACCTTCCTTCCTTCATAATGTATCCGGACTGTCCGAACAAAAGGTTAAGAACAGATCTCACTTTCAGTCGTGCGAGTAAGCTGAAACTTCTATTACTTAAGACGATGTTACCATTCGCACATTTAATTTCATTTTGAAGAGGGATGCAATTCTTACAACTATTGTGCGTGTGTGTGTTTAGGTGGGGGAGGGGTAAGAGAAAACAATTTCCCACATTGTGTAGCAGGTGAAGGGGATGATCTCCTCTTTTAATTTTTTCTTAAGTGCTCCCGACCCTATCCAAAGGGCCGTTTGGCGTCACCAAACTTCAAACTGCTTCCCGGAGAAGCCATACGTCAAGTGAAGGACAACACTTGACCAACCTCACTGCCCTCAGACCATTTACATCCCCTCTTTTAAGAGGAGCTATTGATTCCCGGTTTGCTTACATTTCTTGCCATGCAAATTGTCTAAACAATATTCAGACAATCTGTACTTTATTTTGTCATGGTTTATATTAATTCTGATATTAATGTTAATATTTAAATATTGATTTTAATATTTACATTGCATGGGTACTAACATTGATATTGTCATTAATATTCTGCTTGTTAATGGCACGCCGATTGCTCTGGACCTATATTACGCGATAAATGATGCTGCGCATTGCAAATTAGCAGATACAACCTGCTACTAAAGTTGTTCTACTTTCGACTTGTATGGAATTTTATTCTCAGATGATTGCCTAGTTCTACTGCTTCCAAGTCTATTAAATTAAAATATATGCTTTTTCTCCTCCCGACCCTCTGGCAACAGGTCATTTGGCGAAACCAAACTATAATCCTTTCCCGAAGAACCTATACGTCCACTGAAGGGCAACACTTGACCAACCTGACGGCCCTGAGCCCTTGGCCAATATAACGTACTATCTTAACTTCTCTAACAAATTAAAATATATGTATAGTGATACGAGTTTCTTACCTCGCCTCAAAATTTTGTACCAGCCTTGTGTCTAGGATGTGCCTCTCTGGCTCCCACGTGTTGTGTCTATTTGAAAGGTGATGAC
Source organism: Holothuria scabra (assembly GCA_037179385.1). Taxonomy (NCBI): domain Eukaryota; kingdom Metazoa; phylum Echinodermata; class Holothuroidea; order Aspidochirotida; family Holothuriidae; genus Holothuria; species Holothuria scabra. The sequence continues at coordinate 35,391,067 of CM074184.1, forward strand.
AAGAAAAATATAGATAACGTTACATCTCTATCGAGGAGAAATATCATTTTACGTTGCGAAGTAACCACTATCACATGCACCATCAACTTTCAACTTTCAGTATCAACTTTCGGTAGGTGCCACAGTTTCCTCAAAATTATTTGCCACCGAAATGTCAGTAATGATATGTCTTTATTCAGTTATACCAAGAAAACGAATTGAGAAATATATTGAATATATTTCAATTTCAGGGAAGTTCATTTCTGCACGAAATTTCAAATTTTAGTCAAGTTAACCATATTTTGCGCTGCCGTTTAGTTATCATGAATTGGTAACTGCTGAACTAAATTTTAATAAGTCTCTCTATGCCTTTAAAGGTAGTATGACGTGGTATTGGATGTAAAAAGCATTAAAAGCCATGAAAGTAGCTACAATTTCCATCAAAATCCATTAAAAATTGACCATTTTACAGGGCAATTTCTAATTTCCACATAATTATTAATAAATATGAGCTCAATATGCAAATCTTATGATGTCATGGGAGGGACATACCATATATGGCTAATGTTATCCTTTGTTTTTCAATCTTCATTTCAAGGACGGTTGTAACCTTTGTTTGCTCTGAGGGTTTTCATTTTGGAAGTTAAAATTATGTCCTTGAAAGTCATCAGTATGAATTACCAAACCACAAACTATTTGACGTGTAATTAAGAAATAATTAATATAGGGTTAACAAAACAAATGTCAACACTTTGCAACACTCTACATCATTATTTTTGCATAAGGAACAATTTTCTTCAGAAACATTCAAACTTTGAAGAGGTATATCTGGAGATCCTTAAAAGATAATGAAATAATTCCAGCGGAGTTTCCCTTAGAACAGTTCACTCCATAACTGCCGAGTGAAGTCAGGTCATTTTGCTGACATATCACACTACCTTAAACTGAAAATCGCTGTCCTTGGAAATGGTTTGTGGGTATAGGGTATATCGGTATACATTCCTTTTTGAAATGAAAATTTGTTTTTGAAAGAAGAGCTAAGGTATTATTTCCATGAGACCTGCTACAAATTTGTACGTTTGGCATTTGTTATGTTACCAAAAATAGAAGAAAATCGTTGAACTCACTGGCAAAGGTAAAATTTAAATAACGTGAAAAACAACACGGGTTCATCTTTCAGAAACGACATAATTCTCGATCTGCTTCTTTTTTGCCGAAGTGGATATTTGCTCTTACCGTTAGACCAAACACGCGGTGCACAAGGAAGTGTAACTGATCCCAATTGACCTTCAAGCCTTAAATCTAAGACACATCGCCGGACCCATTTCATTTGATACAAATACTTAATTTACCCAAAGATAAAACTAATTAATGAAACCGAAACAGGAAACGTGATTATCTTGGTTACTTCCTTTTTGTGCACAGTTATAAAAACTTGCATAAGTCAAACAGTACATATATTTCAAAAGAGGGTAAAATTTCATTTCAAAATTTCAAAATGCGAACTTCAATGAATGATATTTTACAACATAAATAGTTGGACAGCATGTTTCTAAAAAGTATAAGGGGATAACTTTACAGAGTTGGGTTCAAAAGAGCAAGGGTATGAGGTCCAACATTTCATAGGCGACAACGGGAAAGGTGACAGTCCCCACCAGGCGCGTAGCCAGGATTGTGTCATGAGGGGTTGGTGTTATGGGGGAGTTGGAGCACGAAATGAGGGAAAAGTCTAAGGATAGAGAGAAAAACCCGCTATTTTAGGTTTTTTGCATTGCAAGGTTGGGTCATGGGGGGCATTCTGAGCCCCCCCCCCCCCGTGGCTACGCCTGTTCCCCATTGCCCACTCTGAAAAGTTGAAGTAATTGCCCCTTGTCCCGCAGATCTTTAAACTAATACAGCTGGTTAAATGACATTAAATCTGACACTGTAGGTAGTAACAACCATTTACTGACTTAAGCGAGCAACCTGTTCCTCGGTTCCGGTTCACGGTTACACCCCACCCCAACCTGATTGGCGAACACGTTCCCCAGAAGTACACTTTGCTTGAAAAAAATGGGATAGCCTCTGTCCCTTCGAAATATATTGTGGTAGGGGATACGGACCTCTCGCTGTGGCACCCTAGGTTCCCAATGAAAGGACAGAAGTTGAGCGGGAAGGCTATCTGTATGGTACCAAAGCGTCGTCAGACAGCAGATGGGAACATATACATATGTGTAACATATACTTCGTGGAAAGGATGCGTTTTTCACATAACTTTTTGTGAAAAACCATGATATCATATTTTTAGTAAAAATTTTATGAGTTATTGAATATTGTAACTTACTTATTAGACCAGCCCTTCCACTTAACGAGATATTCCACTTTCCCCTAAGGAAAAAAATAAGAGTAGTTTCGTTAATGACGTAATGCGTAATAAATTACGTTAAACAAATCTTTATCCCATACCTGGTTTAAACATTATAAAATTGATATAGATTCTTGTTGTATTTTGTCATAAATGTTGCAGATATAACTATTCATGGACCGCCTTAGGGGCTTTCATTTGTCTGACGTTTATATTTAACTAATTTTATGCGTTTGACAAAGATCTGCAGGCAGGTTGAGTCGATCCATCACATATTTCCGCATATTCGTCGAGAATTAACTTGAACAATACGGTAGTTGTGCATATTCCGAGGATTTAAGTGTGAACATTGAATGTTTTGACATTTAGGTGGTCCTCAATCTTCAGAAGCCTGATGGAGAATGGTGTCAACAAAGGTTTAACGCTGGTTCGTTTGCGTTGAACTGTGTCGTGTTGAACTTATACAGTACATGAGATCGGTTGCGACCGGTCCGGTTCTTTGGAATAAGAGTACTTTACCTGTTGCAATAATTTATACAACAGATGTTGTTCTGTGTCTGCACGAGCAAATGGGTTCCTTGCGTTTGTTTAAAGTTGCTAAGGGAAAGTTTCTGTGTGATGAAGAATTCTTATATTAAGAATATTCGTGGTGAAGTAGAATTTCGAGCGTATCCGATTGGTTGATACCTGTACGTATTTACCCGTACGTTTTTATAATCGTGTAATTTGCATTGATATGTTTTTTTTTTCTCCGAAGAGAAGCATGGTTAGAGCATCAGACTTGCAGTCGGGAGGTCGGGAGTTCGGGTACTGGCCGGGTAATATACCGAAAACTTGAAAAACGGAAACTACTGTAGTTGTGCTTGGTACTCAACATAAGCAATGGAGTAGGGAAAACAAGCCAGTGAGCCACAGCTGGAAAAAAGGCCGTGGCCGGCTCGACTTGAACCACTGGATTAGGAACTGGGCCGTAAAACTCTGTCTAACCCAACATAAACAAGGAAAAGCAACCCAGTGACCCACAACTGGAAAAAAGTGGTGGACGCGGCAAGATTAAACCTGAAGGTTATAAGTTGTGGCATTGAACAAATCAACAAGTCAGGGGCGAAGCTACGGCGGTGGTTTGGGGGGTTAGAACCCTCCATGACCCAACCTTGCCATGCAAAAGACACCTGAAATAGTGGTTTTTTTCTCTCTATCCTTAGACTTCTCCCTCATGTCGTTCCCCCAACCCCCCCCCCCCCCATGACACCAAAACCCTCCCCATGACACAATTCTGGCTACGTGCCTGCAACAAGTTAACAACCCAAACGATGTAACCTTTTTTGCAGTGGGACATTATAAACATAAAGTCTACAAACAAAACAATGCACCTTGGATAAATCCACTCAGTAAACTTAACAAGTTCACGTTTATGCTACGATTTTTTTTTCTTTTCATGGGTGACAATAAAACGAAGCCCCTCAAAATGGTCCAGAAGTAGTGACAAGTTCAAACTAAAATAAACATTGCGTACTTTGTTTTATTGCAAAATCAGCAACTTGCGAAGTAATCAGGAAATTACCCAATATAATGTACAGTTACTAGATTAAATGGTCTTGAATCATTTTTTTTGGAGGGGGGAGGGGCAGGATTATAAAACGGAATTGAAAATATGGCGATGTTTCTCCAATTGTCCACGTGACTACCCGAAATCCCGACTCCAAATGATTTTACTCCTAATATCTTTTGTATGATAAATGACAAACTATTGCTCACGGCACCAGAACACCCTCGCTCCCCTGCTCCCGTCTCGTACATATATGCCGGCCGGGGAAGGAGTCCAAGGAATGGGCCCTCCCCTTTGAAAATTTTTGAAACAGTGGGTGTCCTTTCATGCAACCTTGTGCCACAAACGCTACCTTTTGAATTGAAATTTAGAATTTGGCAAAATTTGCGTATTTTTAGGAATTAAACAACATTGCAATCACTGAGGAGACCTTGCGGCGACAATCCTTCTCCTTTGAAAAATTCTGAGAAATTCAGTGTCCTTTATACACTGTTAAAATTATCGGGAAAATAACTGACATTTTTTACTTAAATTTTCTGTTTTTCGTACAAACAGAAATATTTTGTTTTTTTAACCAAATTTTGTTTTTTCTAGCATTTTACATGATGGTTCGGTTTTTCAAAAAAAAAAGACATTTTCAGCTCTTAAAGCAAATTTCACTGTAATTTGTGTAATTTATCAGACATGTCTATCAAATTACATACCATTTTTGTTTTAAGTAATTTACATATAATTTTCTGTTTTTTCTTGGGGTATTTTACAGAAGTGAAATGTTATTTTACAAGTAGCACATTATCATAAAGTGGGTGTGGCTAATTTTTGTCTATAAATGTCTTTAAAACGTCTGTTGCTTCCTTCCATAATGTCTGTGTATATTTGTGTTCACTAAGAGTTGATTATTTAGTTATTTACAGTGTCTCAGAATGTTTACAACTTATATAGTGGTATCCTTTCTAGCAACTTTGTTTGGTGACTTTTAACATTATATCAAAAGTTTGGCGTAATCTTCAAAAATACCGTTACTGAAAACAAAAATTTTTCTGTTAGACATTTCACAGAATATTCTTGTAAAATAATTAACTGGAAAAAAACTGTAAAAGAAAAAGCATTTTTTCCTAGTTAAATACTGTTTACAGTTCGTCTGTAAAAATAACAGAAACGATTGGAAATTTTTTTCCAATAACTTTCTGTTATTTTACAGATTTTTTTTTTTACAGTGTACATGCAATCTGGTGCCACATATGCTACCTTTGGAGTAATATTTGTGTTACGTAAGTAGGTATTTTAAGGATCTAAAATGGCATCCGTGTGGGGAACATGACCCAATGTCCCCACCTGCGTACGCCATTGGATGAAAAGCTGGAATACGGTCTAATCTCCAAGGTTACAAAAGGTGCATAATGGGTTTTACAGAATTCCAAACTTATGTGATTTTTCGTTGACAAAATTCAGGTGACAATAAAAATTAGAGGTGAGACACTTGAAAACAATTTTCCATCTGTGGGAAGAACTGACACGCGGATATCTTCCTTTCCAATAAAATTTCCCTTTTGGTGACTGGCATTAATTGACCTTAAAATGTCCGAAGCTCCTTTAGCAGTATGGGAGGTAATTTCAATCGCCGTTGAAAATTAGTTCGACAGAGGGGAAGTTTAAGCAAACATTTAATTTTCATATGTGAAAAAGGAACCAAATCTACAAAATCTGACAGTGTGGTGAAACTTCCATGCAATCAGACATGTATTTCAATCTCGAGATAACAGTCAATGAAGTCGCAAGATTCGTGTTCCATACTGAATTTAAGGGCAGCAGAGGCTACATTACTTCCTCCCATGAACAAGGAATGCTTTGTTTCCCTTTGATTTTCTGACTGTTGTGTTGGCCTTAAAGTTAGTAGGAATAGGACCTCCCTGTGAGGAATTCAAAGTTTGTAAATTTCTTATGCCCCTTATGAAATATCACATTCTGATAATATGGGATTGTTGAGGAGAAAATTGTCTGTAAAGTTTAAATAAGCTGACCACTAATGTGAGGATAAGATGTCATATGTGCTTTCTTCAAGTTCACTTTTTGTTGAAAATGTGACGACTTTACCTGCTCATATCTTAAGAACCACACATCGGATTTCAATACAATTTCACTGCAATGCTTAGAATTAGTATCCCTCTAATCCAAAATTTGATGTGAACTTAAACCCTTACTTTTAAAGATCTTGGTTAGCCACTCGCTTGAAATGGCATTTAAATATCATCAAGAACCTGAAAGGTGGTGTGACATGAAAATGACAAATTTGGGTTTTCAGTTTAAAAAACGTTAAAAACCAAGAAAACTAGCCGCAATTCTCATCAAAATCCGTAAAAAATTGACCATTCTACAGGGCAATTTCTGATTTGCACTTAATCATTAATAAATATGAGCTCAATATGCAAATCTTGTGATGTCATAAGAGGGACATGCCATACATGGCTAATATTATCCTTTGTTTTTACAATCTTCATTTCAAAGACAGTTGTAACATTAGTTTGTCTGAGGGTTTTAATTTGGAAGTTTAAATTGTGTCCTGGAAAATCATCAGTATCAATTACCAAACCATAAACTATCCGATGAATAATTAAGAGAAAATTAATATACAGGTAACAACAGAAATGTCAACACTCTACAACACTACACATCATTATTTTTGCAAAAGCAACAAGTTGCTTCAGAAACGTTACAAGTTGCTTCAGAAACGTTCTAACTTTGAAGAGGTATATCTTGAGAACCGTAAAAGATATCGACATCATCCAATATGGATTTTGCGTAAGTAAAGTTCACTCCATAACTGCCAAGTGAAGTCAGAGCATTTTGCTGACATGTCACACTACCTTTAACAATATAGATTAAGTTAATGTTCATATATGGGTCCACAAGAAGAAAAGACTCTAAAATTGCAGCATAGAAGAGACGCGCTGGTAGAAATTCATACATAACATAGTTTGGATTGAAAATTTCTCCATCAATAAAAGACCGAAAGAAAAGTGGTTTTGAAGCTTAGTTCGAGATGAACTCATTGTGAAAGATCGGCTGAGAAAAGATCTCGAACCTATTCACTGGCGGGCACAGATGATCGTCCGATTTTCTCCAAGGAAGCAACATTTCCTGGTACAAGTGAGAAACCTGCCTTGTAGATGACGGATCAGGAAAAATACAAAAATATGTTTGAATCTAAATTCATTCTTTCTTAATGGTTCAGGAAATAAATCATAAGACTAGTCAACTTAGAATCTAATTCTAATTCCCTTCTAAGCAGTTAGGCAATCACCTTGATTGACAACAGTGGCGTAGCTAGGATTTTTTCCAGGGGAAGCAAAGGTATGAAATTTCCCCAAAACTTCCCAGTCAATGTGTATGTATTTCATACAAAATATGCAGACTTACAAATATAACAACATTACCATGTCATTTTGTAATATTACCTGCATTTTAATCTTAAAGTATAACAGAGAGCAATCGGAAATAAAAAAGTATATTATTTTGGTAAACAGTATCTGGTTTATTGTATGTACTAAAGCAGTGGCGTACGCAGGATTTCTCTGAAGGGGGAGGGGCATGCAGTATAGTCTAAGTAGAGGGGTGTCCGGAAATTTTTTGACGTTTTCAAGGAGCCTACATGCAAAATGGTGCAAGATTTTCGACTTTGACGGGAACAGTGTTAAAAGTTGAATCGTGGTGGTTCATGAGGATAAAACTGAAACTTTTGTGTCTTAACATGCACTCTTATGCCATTTATGCTACCTTTCGAAGTAAAAACTTGTCATTAAATTTGCACACTGACTTTTAGAAGTCCAAATAAAAGAGCATTGATGGTTATTTGTGGTTTTCCTTGGCCACAAAATGATATTTTGTCATAATGAATATCTACGCGGAGCGCTACCATTGGTTGGCGCGGAGAGTAGAGAAAATTGGGAAAAATCAGACCCCTTAGATGGCCGGAAATAGCATTTTCCAGGCAAATACGAAGAATCTAGCCAGTCGCTTTCTTCTTTTGTCGTTTGCAATAAAATGCTCACTTCAAAATATGTTCGCAAACTGCAAAGTGATCAGAGAGTTAAGAGCTAATTTTACTCCAAACATGTAATTTTACCCAAAAGACCGAGCGAAGCGCCACCATTGGTTGGCGCGGAGCGAAAAGGAAACTTCGAAAAATCAGACCCCTCAGATGGTCAAAGTAGCGTATTTATGCTTGTAACGAGAATCTAAACATGTAGTCTTTTCTATCGATGCCACCAGTGGGAAACAGAGTGTACATTTTTAAGTAAAAATTGGAATTTGACAGAATTTGCCTAGGTCTATTTGTAGGAATAAAAAAAAATTGGCATCACTGAAAGGCCTTGCAGGAACACTCCTTCCCCCTTTGAAAAATTTTGAAAAATTGGGTGTCCTTATAAGCAATCTGGTGCCGCATATGCTATCTTTTGAAGTAAAATCTGTGTTATAATACGTATTTTTAAGAACAAAGAAAAAATGGCATCTGTGAGGGGGGCATGGCCCAGTGGTATCCCCTTCGCACGCCACTAAGGAGGCCTAATAGTGGCTTGATCACACAGGATATCCTGTGAGAAAAGCAGTCTGTTATGTGTAGAAGGCTACAAGGTACTCATTGTCCATTTATTGTTACACTCAAAGTGAGCAGAAAGCTATTTTCCGGGACTAGCTTGTAAGTCTCCAAGGATTAGGCTAAGTAACAAAATTTAAGTGTGCCAACGGATCCCGTTAATTCTAATTTCTAGATTAACTTTAAGTTTATCGTTGGCCATGGATTGTTTCAGCCCGATCCATCGTTATGTACACACAGTAAAATCGCACAGTTACTGCATGCTAGCTTGTAGAAGAACATAACAACCTCGGGGGTCTACGGTAGTGACTTGTCAGTTTTCACATCCTTTTACTGATGAATTCCCAAAGTATCACCTGAATAACAGCTTCCTGTGCACTGAAATGCACTGATCATAACCCCAGTGCGTATACAAGCACAAGAGAACATTCAATCTGCTACGCGACGAGGACATTTCTGTGGAACGCGAATTGGGCCGGTTCATGCGACACTGACGAAATCTGAGTTAATTTGTTGCATGAAAATACGAATTATGTATGAGAAATGTCTCAAAATTTCTTATTCTAACAAAAATTTTGAGAAATTTTTGTGAAATTTTTGTAATAATAGAAAGATTCATCAAATTTCCCCACAAATTTTTCCAGGGGGGCAACTTGCCCCCCCTGCCCCCCAGTAGCTGCGCCACTGATTGACAAAGCATGTCTTCAAATTCAAATGGCAAATATTTAAACCTTACCAGACGCCTTACCAGTTTGGCTATGAAACGAGTCCTAACTGTTCAAGTTTCCAGAAATGATTTCATAAATTGTCGAAAGGGTTGCTTCACAGAGTTGTGGACATATAACGATTTCAAACTCTGATAAGGGAGTTGCTAGAGACTCCTTGCTCTGATCGGCTCTTTGACAGGGATCACTTCCGGAAACCAGATTGATGCAATCAGTTTGAATCACCGCATAATACATTGAATCTTACAGAGAAATACGAATTAACTGTAAAGAATGTAGAGGGAATGAGAAGAATTTCCTAGAACATGCACATGCAAAGTGAAATAATGTAATATATGAAGAGTAAATCAAACTGAAAATTTGCCTCACCGAAAAATTGCCTGCCCCCACTGGGACTCGAACCAAGACCTTCTGCCCTACGTGCAGACGCCTTACCAGTTTCAACTGTTTGGTTATAAAGCCAGGACCTGTTCGAGTTTCCAGAAAGGTGTCAATGATTCGCCAAGGGGGAGCTAGCTACACATATATCCATTTCAAACTCTGCCAGCCTTTGACAGAGATCCCTTTCGGAAACAAGACTGATGAAATCAGTTTGAACCACCGTTCAATGCATGCATGGTGCGAATCGTGATGAATGCGAGACATGTTTGTCGAAATGTTTCATTAGTAATAATTTATTTCGATCACAAAAGTTGCATGCAGACTGCACCGAGACTTCTTCAGTTCCGTAAAAACGCGTTTTAAATTTCAGGGGAACCTGCTCCCTTCTCATCCGAAAAAGCTTTGAAATTTCATTAAACATGATAAATGAATAGGAAGGCAGAAATATTCCCCTATTTTGTCCTCATGCTGTCATGAATACTATGCTTTTTCATAATCTCACCTATTAGCCTATGCCCACGAACAACCAAACAACGTGGATTTGTTTGTGTCGCTGTAAAAAATACATTACACTGTTAGCGTGGGGGTGGGGGCGTAAATTTTGGTACTTCGGGAAAGATAGTTGGAAGTTGGACTCATGATGCTTACGTAAACGAAGTGAAATACGGAAACATCCGTATGATGAGAGATCAGCATGGAGCATTACCTCTGTAAATTATTTTTTTCGATCAATTACAAATAAAAAAAAAATCAGAATCCGATTGGGGACCGCCGCCCCTACCCCCCCCCCCTCTGGATATGTAAATGTGAGAGGGGCAGTGTAACTAACTCGTCCACTGGATTTGGCCCTTTGACCTGAGGTAAAAGTTCCCCATAGTAACAAATGGTCAGGGGTTCGACAGTAATTCGTTCACTCGATATTTTTGTTTTTAATCGCACAATTTATCCACGAAAATAGGCACGCAAATTGGAGACACGCTAAAACGTTCAAAATTTGCAAAAGATAAGATTCTAGAAGAACACTTTGAGCCAAATTTAGGAAAACTCTTTTTCTTTGAAAGCCTTTCGCCTACTGAAGACATAAAATAACCATAATTGGTAGTTCACGGCAATGTAGAGTTTGAACAAAGTCTAGACAGATTTTCTCATTCCAATTGAGAATCTGGAACCTGACGCTTAATTTCAAAAGCACTTTGAGATTTTTCTAAGGAAACACATTCCAATTGATGATATTGAAGTGAATTGCGGACAATCGGTGTCTGAAGTTCAGTCAATCATTTCAATTCGATCACCGTTTTCCTGTGAGACTGTCGGCAACTGTGTTTACGCCAAGAAAGTCAAAGTAATTACTAAATGTTCTCACAACCATCACAGAATTCCGTCGATATTTCAGTTTTTACAAGGTTGGGAAGCACTTAAATTTTAGGCCCTTAGGGTGAACAAAGCCAGGTCATTTCATATTCTTTACATTTAAAGCTGTAAGTTGCCGGACTATACTACTATACTAAATACTGACCATAAGAATATATTAGACAGTAAAACGCGTTGTGGTTTTGATAGATTAATTAAGAGTCGGTAATAAAATTTTTTCTGACAGAAGTATAGGTCTTATAGAAAACATGTTCGACTCCATTATTTTGATTGAAAGTTACGCTAGGGCGACGTAAATTCTACACAGATTACAACTGGCTGAACACTATAACATTGAAACAAACTGATATTGTGCTTGGTGCTCAGCATAACCAATAGAGTAGGCCGGGAAAGAAGCACGTGAGCCACAATTGGAAGAAAGGTCGTAACCGGCCCGACTTAAGCCAAATGGTAAGAAACTGGGCAGTAAAACTCCTTCCAACTAAGTAACTTATTATATGGTAATTTATACACCATATGTGAAACGAACTTTAGGATTCCTCAACCCGATGTGAATTATGGGAAGTGTCTATGAAATCTGCTTCAAATCGAAATGTTTTATACACGGTTTTCAAAACCCGACCTGATTGAGCCTAGGTTGACCTTCGACATACAAACATTTTCGTAAGAGGTTTGGTCTCCATAAAACAGTGATGATTCTTGTACCCCATGTAATACATTCACGACGCAAACAAAACTATATCTATGGTACTTTTTGACGCATTTTAATATAATACGTAAATGGTTCTAAAATTTCAATATTTTTTCTTAAAATGTTTATCGTCCATCTATCAGTGAATGCTATACAATATTTCTTCGGTGTCAGATTTCAAGGTCTGATTAAACACGTGGTTTTCAATAAGTTGGTAATAAGTAAAGCGAGATAAAAATGGAATTCTTAACACACTCTGAATACATTGAGTTCCAGGCTCATTCTCGTTCCTATCAATGTTATTCTTCCAAGCAACTGGGATTGCATCAAGAATACCATAATAGACAGTAAAGGGACAGTTGTTTATACTAAATTTAGCCTTGAAAGTATCATAATTGATAAGATTTCCATTGTTGAAGGCGTCTTTTAAATACATAACACCATTCCGGTACAAACTTTTATAAACAACGGTTTTATTACCGATTTTAATATTACTATTATTCCAAATAATTTCGTTTGCATAATTTACCACATAATCCCTAAAACGAAATTGTGACAAAGCTTTAGGTAGCGGACCACTAACTCCAATACTCATGTCCGGGAAAATGTTTACTGACAGACAAAGCGTAATAAAAAATTTATGGGATGTTGTTTCTGACTGTGTTACTTAAAAAATATGATCATTTTTGTATTTGGATTTTGTAGACAATGAGTTGAAATACATACTGTGCAAAATTCAAGGCAATCTGACCAATTTTAGTGCCATTTTTTTTATTGTATTACTCCGCTCTGTGAAATGCCGCTTTTGAGTAGCTATTATGGCGGGAAACACATCCCTATCATTCAAGGCTCTCTAGCTCAAAATTTCAATGGTCATGGTATGGAAATTTGAAAGTGCCATGAAAGCCGAGATTGTGGGCTTCGATCAGAGGGGTAGCATGTCCTGGTTGAAAACTTCTACTGGGAGCTAGGGGGCACGGAAGTAGCCTAATTTAGTGTGTAAGTCAATGGGACTTATAATTAGTGGCCCGCTACCTTTATTCACGTCTTCTATAAACTTATTTGCAATTACAATATCCCTGTCCCTAATGTTACACTGATATAACAATGACTTCCCATACTTCATACGTTAATAATCAAAGAAAATTTTCCAAGAACTTTTAGAGTCATCAAGACACCTTTTAACCCACGTACTTTTAAGACTTTTAATAAAACTAAAGATATAAGTAGCTTTAAGGCCCCCCTAACTAATCGGGGCAATCAATAAATTCCGCTTTACTTTATCATTCTTCCCCGACCAGATAAAAGAGAAAATGCAACTCTCAATCTTCTTTATAAAAGAATCCGGAGGATTAGGGAGAGTCTGAAAAAGATAAATAAATTGGGAGAGCCCGAAAGTCTTAACAATGGTAATCTTACCGATGGGAGTCAGGTCACGCTGTGACCAGAGAATAGTGAGCTTTAGATTTCACGACGCAGACGTCAACTACAACGTAGTGACGTCACAACCTACATTTCCCTTGTCATTTAGCAACTGTGTGAAGCGCGTTGCTTTCGAAATGGCATAGGTACAAATGACGTCATTTCGTTGTAGATGAGGTCCGCGTCGTGAAATCTAAAGCTCCCTATTAAGCAGGACTTTAAGACGTGAAAGTTTGGGTAAAAAGTTTAAACGAAATAAGTTCTCCCTGCTGTTGTCGAACACAATCCCAAGTAGCGCAACTGGGCCAAGAGTAAACTTAAAATTAAAATTGTTAAGGAAATGTGGTTTTTAACAAGTTATAGGACCAAGAGGGAAGATATTAGTTTTTTCAAAGTTAATTTTCAGCCCTGAAGAACGTTCGAAAATTGAAAAGGTACTCACAGTCTCTTCTAGAGACTTAAGTGACCCATCAAGATAAATTACTGGGTCGTCCGCATACTGTAAAATCCTAGTTTCATGGTCCAAAATGGAGATTCCCCTAATTATACGAGAGCTGTTAATCTTAAGAGCAAGACCTTCTGCACATATAATAAAAATATAAGGACTTATAGGGCAGCCCTGTCGGACGCCTCTCGAAATTTGAAGAAAAGGGGGAAGAGTAACCATTATTGCATACACAAGCAAAGGTGTTAGAATACAATGTTTTGATCCATCTAATAAACCCATCGTGAAAGTTAAGAAACCTCAGACAATTAAATATGAAGTCCCACTCTAGTCTGTCAAAGGCCTTTCCGAAATCTACCAACATTAGTAACCCTGGAAGTTTATTTTCATTACAAAAATCAATAAGGTCCAGTGTGAAACGAACATTTTCCCCAATAAATCTATTTTTATGAAACCAATTTGGTTATGGCTAATAAGAGATGTCAGTAGAGGTTTAATCCTGGAAGCAAGAGCTTTTGGGCAGATCTTGTAGTCACTATTTAAAAGTCTGATTAAACAATGCAATTCTGAAAACCAACAAAATATTTTCAACGAATTGTTCTTGTACTGCATAACATTTTACTAACTTGAAACTAGTAGGATAACTGAGAACTATTGGCTCCATTTAAACGCAGATTGAAGGCAATCATTTGTCACCAAGAACTACAATCTTACCCAAGGCAAACCAACATTCTCAATTGGTTCGGTAAAGCACTTTGAGTGACATCGATTTCTTAAAGAAAAATACATAGGAGCTCATATTGTGCACTGAAAGTGTTCCGATAACCTGTAATGGCCGTATACGTCTATCAGTTAAAGCATTGAAATATTAATTTGAAATGTTATCCGGATAAAGATGTGTTTTACAAAGGTTAGACTGATATTTGTGATGATTTTCGTACAATTGTACTTTTTGCTACATAGTTTGTCCAATGTAAGTATCTGTGCTTTGCGAATCATACTCCTTTTGTGTACTATTTTATGTTTTTTTATGTATCCATTTTTCATTTATGTATCTTTTTGTTTTGCATTACTTTGTGTAATTGAATGTGTTTATTATGACTCTAATACATCTTTGGAATTATAAAGATTAATAAACTGAAACTGAAAGTTGTGGGTGGAGCTATAAGTGGGAAGAATTGGAACTGTTTGGGTGGTGAATAACTGACTAAAATTATCAATCCAACAAGGGCTCCCAGCTTCAACATCCCTTCAATCGAGGAGTTCACCAAATATCTTTTTGACTGGACCAAAAATATCTGTGTATAAATATTAGTGAATAGGCCTATTTTATCTTTAAATCTGACCAAGTAAGAGTGGAAAAAGGCAAAAGATATTGGTCAAGGACGATGGGGGATACCGCGTAAAATATCTTAATCGTCACAAAACAAGGATTAATGCAATTATGAACTTATTATATCTCATGTTCCACTGCCGGTTACAAAATAGAAGAAACTAGAGCCAGAACCACAAGAAATCCACACAGATGAGGTTTGGAGATTTAGCCATTTCTTAAACGACCCATACATCCACTTAAGCTAAACAAAAAATCTTTATACAAGGCCACCAAGTTTACAGCACTGACTAGACGATATATTCAAAATATACTTTTTGATGAACACTCCACGTTTCAATTTTTTTAAACATTTTATTCCATGAGGGAAGCTTGAAGTTAATTGGAGAGTTTTCTTGGAATAAATCTGGTAAAATAAATATCGTGCTAAGATTTAAACTGAGTACAAGATTCGGCTCTTCTCTGTATTGTTTTACCTTTAAATTCACTTCTCTCCTTCACATATTACGGCATATTCAATGTTATAGACACAAGAATCACAAACTTTCATCCGTTCCTTTCACCTGATACAATACATATTGTGTCTTTACCATGCTATGACTTTTGTTTTAAATTTAGATGACCGGGAAATACTTAACCTCACTTGAGTTTTCCGTTCATTCGCTGATATCTGTGGCATGTTGATATAAATACAACAATTATTCAAGTAACCAATTCAGCTGTGACAAGATTTTCAAGTTTTTGATATGCAATCAAAATAAAGACAAAGCATTAAATTGTAGACAAGCTAAAATCATTTATTTATTTTTAATGAACTAATTACAATTTAAGGAATAAAAAAAATTGCACAAACCTCGAACGACACAGCACGCTTTGGAAGTATTAATGTGCTTTTAGCTTAATGGGCTATTGTCAACATTAAAGCCCTTTTCCAAAGAACGTTCTCTCCTCCTTTAGCCTAAAGGGCTATTATCAACATTAAAGCCTTTTTTTCTAAAGAATGTTCTCTCATCCTTTATGTCTTTATTCACTTTGAAATCTTTTCTTTGCAGATTTGTACTATACTTTCTTATTTTCAGGATTCTACTTTTATTTCATTTTAACATTTAAAATGTCACTAGCATTTATAGTGCAGGTCTCTGTATATACTCGAAAAACTCACTTATTAGATATGGTGACGTCAGATAACCACTACCACAAATAAATGGTGCACATACATCATGGATGATCAATATATTCGGTATGTTAGATGGAGTTTTACTGTTCAGTTTCCAATCAATTAGCTAATTTGGGTCAGCCACGGCCCTTTTCTTGAGGTTGCTCACTGGCTTGTTTTCCTACCCTTCTGCTTATGCTAAGCACCAAACATTTGACAGTCAGTCAGAAAGTTCTATTTTATACACGAATCCGATTAGCGCTTGTTTTTAGTGACTGTATAGGCAGCCATTAGTGGGGTCCATCAGCCTTTAATTGTCTCCATTTATTGTCTACATGAATTTCAAATCCTCATATTCAGTGAAGTTGAGAAATCAAGATACGCTTCAGTGTACAACCATCCATGGAACAGGTAAGGAAGGAAAATTAAAGAATAAAGGTGATGGACCCCAGTAATGGCCGACTAAAATTAGACCATCACAATCTGTCCGTATTCGTCTATAGTTTTCAGTTAGACCCGGCCTCAGACGCGTAGCCAGGATTAAGGTCATGGAGAGGGTTTTGGGGTCATGTGGGGGAGAGGGGCACGATATGAGGGAAAAGTCTAAGGACAGAGAGAAAAAAACGCTATTTTAAGTGTTTTTTGCATTACAAGGTTGGGTCATGGGGGGGGGTCTAACCCCCAAAACTATCCCAGTGGCTACGCCACTGCCCGGCCTGGAGTTGAAATCCAGACCTTCCGGCTGCATGGACTTGCAGCCTTGGCAGAGCTTTTTTTCTAATTACCACATATGCGTCTCTCCTTCAAAAGATTTTTTGAGTGACACCTAATTATCACATTTGTTTTGTATGATGGAAACCGAGTAACATATTCCCACAGTTTGTCTTTTAAAGTGACTAATTTCTATGTAACCTAATTTATGCATGTTTTATTTACTTTTATTTTTGTATTTCAATACTTCATAATCCCTTTTAAATTTTATCTCAGTCTTGTTATGTGGTTTGTATAGTTTTCAACTCACCATTCATTGGTCTTTATCTGCAATAAGTCGTCATTACTCCCTTAATATTCTGTTTGCCTAAATATATTCTATCACCATGGCCATTTATACAATTGATCTCCCTCCCTAGAAAAACGACAATCTAGATAACAGAACTCCTCGCACATGTATTTACTTATGTTTATGATGCCCCCCAGTGTAACATCAATATAGGCTAGCATTCCTTCATGTGCAAATTCATATTTCACTCAGTGTACAGTTAATCAAGTGTATAGCATGAACGTAAAGAATAGCCTGTAAGGTTTGCCACACGTCTGATCGTTGTTGTTGGTAAGTACTAGATACCAGGAAATTTGAAGATATCAGTAATGCTTGTACTGCAAGCTAAAAAGGTTTGGACCGAAAAACACTTTGTTTATAATTGTTCCAACAAACAAAAAATGCTAATCAGGGACTGAAATTTACAGAACTTTTCTTTCCAATATAATGAATATACTTAAGGTTGCGTAGAAGTCTATCTTTCCTTTCCTTTCTATAGCGTACATCCCTTGAGACGGATAACTGTATTTGACATTTTATTCAGTAAATTATAAGCGACTTGCAATTGGGTGATAATCTTGCATATCTATCTCATGAAATTTCTACCCAACAAAAGCCCCTAACTTATTTCCATACATGTTTAAAGGAGACTCATACACATCGCAAAAATTATTGCCCTACGCAGTGTGCATAAATAATAATAAACAATTAATTTGCAAGCCATATTGACAAAAAATTCGACGAAAAGATCTTACTTTTTTGGAAATACCGAATACGTGGTTTGCAAACTACAAATCTATTGCAAAAAGACTACCGGGAAATCCCTAAGTTTCGTGTAATTACCGGCTGTGAGCAAAGAGCTGTATCAGAATATAAACCAAAATGGAATCCAACCCAATTTCTTTTATCTCGCTAAATGTAAAATTTGTATATTCGGTTAACGTTTCCGAGATATATGGGGAAATTCCGATTTTGTTATAAAGCATATACTAAGTGACGTCACGGCTAAAACTGTTAAAACGTCTGCTCTTTAAACTCCCGCAATACCGGTAGGAAGACGTAGGCGATGTACTTACATGATTAGTAATTTCAAATATCTGACATGTTAACCGTAACACAAGCAACAAGACTTCCTCTATCGATTTTGTAGGTACCGTGTAAATTGTGTCTAATGTAGAAAACTCGTTGAGAAGTGAACTCAAACTGTCAAAAGGTGTGGTAATATTTCTTGTAATAAGTCATACATGATTTTCCACAGCCACAAACCATGAGAGTTTATCAAACGTCTATAACCATAAATGGAGAACCGTCACTCTCTCGATTTAAGCAAAACAATGAAAATTTCAAGAGGCATATTGAGTTGATATCGATATCTTAAAGGGGCAATCAGCGTTTGTTTTTACAGGTTTCCCACGACTTTATTCTGCACCAAATACTCATGCATTGAGTTTTAACTAATAAAAACAAATGATGTATCATCATGGTCCGACCAAAGTCGGAAGTCATTTGGCCACCTTATGGATGAAGGCTGTCTACTTTTGCATCTTTGTGGAATTCTTTAACCCAAAAAATATTACAAAATTCCAATCCAGCAGTTCATGCCACAGAATTTACATTTTTTGCTGTCTTGAAAAGACCGCTTTAATGTATGTTTATTCCGGTACCGTATGTAATCAGTTAAAAAGTAAAAACGAAGTGTTGAAACAAAAGATTAATATTTGCTAATATTCTCGCTGTTGAACTCTGATTGTCCCTTTAACGAGAGTGTAGCATTGAGTTCTGCCACATTCTACTAAATTTTGAATTTGCTCCTTTCCTGGCTTGAAACGGTTGTGTGTATAATTTGAAAAAAGGGTGACTGGTCACAAATTTTTAAAACTGGCCGAATTGATTTAATTTCTCACTCAAAAACATTTATTTGAATGTAGGATTGGGTTTGTCTGAGATTCATTATTTGTCATAAGTTTGTAAAATGAAACTTAACAGGTTTGGAAAAAATTGCTGAATTTCATGAACCAGCTCTCTGCACTGTTTTAAGTCAGGATATCTTCGACGGCTGTACTTTACTTTAGGCTCGTTTAAGATCTTGGGATCTCAGAATTATAAGTATCGTATATACACAGTACACAGCCAACAGAGACATTTTCTTTACATGCATGTAATTAACCAGTATCCTGTAATAAATAATTAATGTTAAGTACATGTAACGGCCTTACAAATAGGAGCGTCTCCATGTGAGCCTATGACATAAATCCAAAGAAACATATAGTTGCGGGTATTTTAAATGCATTAGATGATTTATAATTGTATCGAATATATGTGTGTGTTAAGGGGGCATGGCGATGGCCGCTTCCGTTAAAACTTACGGTACTGTGTAACAACCTTACGTCAATGGGTGTACTTCCAAAACGTGGAGAAAGGTCCCCGAGTCCCATTGGTGCCAACACATTGAATCCTTTATGGGTCATTCCATAAATAAGGGTACTACTGGTTTTTGGTGTCCCATTTACATTGTGATATTTTCTTACAGCAAACTTTGTATAAAATATTTATATTTAATCTTCCAATAATAACTTAAGATGCATCCATCTGTTGGTACCTTTTAAACAATATACAACAAAACGTTTTAGCATTTTGCATTTGGATTTTATGTTACAATAAACTGTCATGTTTCACGTGTAAACGGAACACCAAAGCTTTGACGTGAAAAAAACAATACAACTGGCACAGTGTTTTTTTTTGTTTTGTTTTGTTTTGAAGAATATAATAGGCTTAAATATTCTTGATGTAATGTCCTCTGTTACTACAATGTAGGTACATGGTGTAATTTTCTCGCAATAAGTATGGCCGTTAAAATGCTTAGCTGAGCAAGTACATTGGAAATGAGTTCATGGGTTTCACGTGTAAATGGAAACCAAAATTGTGGTGTCTCTTTTTATCGTTTACACGTGAACCATGTTGTGTGTTTATGGCAAACTGAAAAATGTGTGGTAAAAAATTCAGTGTTGCTACATTTCACCTTGTCACTACTATGTTGTTTCTGGATTTAAAAAAGAATGAATAACTTAAACATATTTAATTTTCGGAAAGTCTTGGGTTCCCCGGGACACCAAAATGGTGTCTCGTTGACCATGAAAATTGCAATAACCAAGATGCAAATAATTTTTGCAACTGATTGAAGAGTGCCAATGGTAATGAACGGAATATAAGCTTAGAAGGACATGTATCTCATAGGCTTCATGATATGATATACCGTATGGCATAAAATTCTAAAAAAATTGGCTTTGGTGTCCCGTTTTCACGTGAAAACCAAAGTACCATTTATTTCCGTAATGCAATTAGACTTTAATTTCAGTGTACTTACTGTTGTATTTTATTATACCTATTACACCTAAGTTGGCAAATGACCTCTTTTGTCTTTGCTTTTTAATCCAATATCCAATTTTTACCCAAAATATCATAAATTAGGCCCCTATTTATGGTAGTAGCCATATGTATACCCCTATAATATAATATAATACGTTCACTGCATGCTTCAGTAAACTAGACAAACTTGAACTCATTGAAGTTCACATTTGAAAAAAAAAACACTTGATTTTGTGGTTACTAATAATAACCCTGTTTGACACATTAATTAACATCAAAAGTGACACCCATGGTCATCTGTTGGTTGCAAATTTTTTTTTTCTTTTTTTGCTTGTTTTTTGTTTTTGTGTTGTGCTATTTTTTGTTTTGTTTTCGTTTTGGTGTTGGTTTTTTATTTATCTTTTTATTTTGTTGTATCCGTGGTAACAGAAAAAAGAAATGGAAAGTTCATTGTTTATTGGCTGAGCGCCGCATTTTCATTTTCACCAATTTTATTTTTTTTTATTATTATTTGTTTATTTATTTATTGAGGGTTTTTTGCTCTTTTCAAATTAAATCGTTTTTTTTTCTTCTCTTTTTTTAATCAAAGATGGGCCTATATACAGGCTTCGTCAATGTTAATGAGGAAATTAATGCAAAAGTTTACATGGATCTGTACAATCGGTTACGCAACTTTGGGTTTGCAGTTTTCAGTAATGTCACATGAAGTTCAACTTGATCAGGATCATCAATTTTTCAATTTATCGTCGTTACTATGCGCTTTAAAATGATGAATATGCTGAACGCAAAACTATTTGGTTTTTTGGCTATTTAATATTCGTCGAGGCCGTAGTGGCAAAGTTTACGGAAACATAATACTCTAATTGTGCAAAATTAAGCAGGATTGGAGAACACTATATTAACAGCGATTTTCAGCGTCCAGGGACTAGCAGGGAGCTACCCGACCCAGACACGACCAGGACCCGGCAATTCAGTTTTGGAATTGCGATATCAAAGGATGCACAAAGTTCCCTCAGGTTCATGAAACATGGTATTGGTTGTATAGAGCTTTTAATTAATTGCAAGAATTTGTAATTCAACTTACTGCAAAAAAAAAAAAAAAAAAAAAACCAAAACAAAACAAAAAACAAAAACAAACAAACAAAACGAAGAAAATGAACACAACATCAAAACACAAAAGACCACAAATAATCAGTATTCAGTATATTCTATTTTTTATTTATCCGTTCATAGCAAGGGAGTTAAGGAACTGAAATAAGTTTAAAACATGATAATTTGAATAAAGTCTGCAAGAACGTCACAATTCTGTTCGGTGCACGACTTACTGTAGGTACATGCGAGTAGGTAGGTGACGGTCTGAGCAAAAGCGCGCGAAGAGGACTCACGTGCACATTTAACCTGAGAGGCCATTTCTCCGGATTGCCTCTGTCGTTCGACTTTGAACAGTTTACGGGAACTTATGCACAGTGTTCCCCATTCGTTGGGTCTTGGCTTGGTGGTGCATTCTAGTTTTCCATGTTCCCGGCAAAATAAACGAGTCGGTGATTGGTCAATAATTTGGCTACTCGGTCACAAGGCCGCATAAACCTCTGTTTTGCATGCATTTCCTGAACCGTCCAAGTATGTATAAAGGGTAGCCTGTAGCTTGGACTAGCATAGATCCATGGTGTATGATTAGGGCCTAATTACAGTTATATATGTGCATGAAATAATGGCCTCGACGGTGCATGGCATCAGTGAAGATCGTGGGATGATGAGAAAGTTTTAGGCAATCGCAAATGGGTCACTAGTTGTAGCCTAATTGACTTCCAATTATTTAATCTAATAAACATGGTCTTGAGGATAATGATTTAGCCATGTTTTCAAAACAGCATGAGAATGTTCCACGGGTGGAAAACTTGAACAGGATAGGCCTATGATTCAGTTTCCAAGTTTTAGGTTAATCATAATGCTAAAACTTCGATCAGAAAGACATGGCCGCGGGATCCCTCATCACCCGTGAGTCTATCAACTTCACATATTACGTAATGTCTAGCTGTGACTAGTATGCAGGAAAAGCTTCACTTTTAACGCAAATGGATAATTTTGGGAGCATGTCTGTGCCGAGCACTATGCAGACCAACTGTTAAAAATATCACTGACGACTCGTTGCCTGGTTATGTTTCATTTATGGTATGTAAGCCTAAATGGGAAGTTCTGTGTAGTATATTGTAATCTAGAAAGCAACGTCGATTCCGGGATATAGCTATAGGCCTACTCATGACCAGCATGAAAAATTGGAACCAGTTCTTACACCTACTAAAATAATCAACAAAGAGTTTAAGATGATTTAAAATGTAACCTAGGGAAAAGACTGATAACAAGTTTCATGCTTTACATCATTCAGTTCCTCACCTTTCGAATTCGTTTCTGCTTCAACTCCTCGGCAGCATAAACCTGCTCCCCAATATCCGAAAGTTCCATCATTTTGGCAGCGAATTTCGAACATAAAATGCTGATTTTAGAAAATATCGACAATTATTTCAGTTGTAGGATACAATAAAGATGTGGAATCTCTCAATTTGTAGGCAAATCGTGGTTCATACAAAGAAATTTAACCTTTTTTTACGTGATGCGCTTTTACAACTTTGACTGAAAATGTAAGTTAACAGTCTTACAATACTGCTAACCTCTCTGCACTGCTAATGTAACAGCAGCTTCGCATGCACTGCATTGAAATTGCCAACACTATGTATCCACCTTCCGTGACGTGTGGGCGCGAACGAGTTTTAAGTCGTGCGGTCTCGTCCGTTCACTGTGGACGACTAAATATGTAGTGTGTACTCTTCACTAGCACAGCACAATAGATTGGCAAGCGATAAAGCAAAGGCCATAGTGTGGGATTGTTGCCGAGTCAAACACAAATAATTCTACATAAAAATATCTATTTCAATTTAAGGGGAGATTAAATTACTCAAGTTATCAATTATATCTTTATAAAAGTCATTTCAATTCAAATTATATTTTTCTACAATTTTTAAAATCATTTTTTGAAGAGATGAATTTTCAGTGTAGCTTGGTACTGCCTAATGACGTAATTGAGTGTGATCGAGATTGTGCTGGCTTGCAGTTCATACATACTTCCGCACTGAAGGTTGTGCAAGGTATAACTATACTTACACACACTTTATGATAGTTCACGGTAGCTAATTAGTTATTGGAGTTGCCTAAAATAAGTGAAATGATGTGAAATTATGGGATTAAGGTCAACTCAATCTTGCCGCACACTTCATCGCGACTAAGATTTTCCAAAGAGTACAATGTGGAACCCTTTGTGTTCAAAGGGTTACCGTGTCCCAAAGGGTTCCATGAGGAATTTTCAGCTAGGTCTACACTGATGTTTGGGAAAACGTCCATTGACTTTATTTTTTATTTTTCTTACAGCCGGTATTTTTTTTCTTTCTTTTTGAAAAGAAGTACCCCTCTTACTGAGAAAATATCGCCACCCTTTCACTGATGATTTGGGCGTTTTTCAAAGCGGTCCATACCGGGCGCCCGCCAGCCAACAGGGACCCTGGCCAGTTTGTCAGGGTCTGCTGGGGAGGGGTCATCCCCTAGTCGTGCACTAAATTATGCACCCCCTCCTCGACATAGCTCAGCCAGTAAGTAAGGTAATGTTGTCTGCAAATTTGTTTTCTGCTGTGGAAACTACTGAGTGCACCAAGCAGGGGCGTCGATTTGGTTTTTAAAGTGAGGGAGGGACATCTGGCTTATTTTTTCTCCTGTCCTGGTAAGGTGTGTACAGCGGCGTAGCTAGACACTTTTTTTCGGGAAGGGGGGACTAGTGGGCAAGCCTCCAGATTTTACGATTTTTTTGAGTGAGAACACACTGTATTAGGGCCGTAATTTGCGGCGCGCGAAGCGCGCTGAAATTGCCATTTTTCAAATGTTTGAAAATATGGAGCTGGAACAGAAAAATTTAAAATTCTGGGTTTCTTGTAAGAAAATTTGAACAGTCGGCCGATTTTTAAATCCCCCTTCCCCTGTAGCTACGCGACTGGGTATCTAAGAGAAGGGGGCCAGATGCAAAACGGTGCTAAATGTTTCAATATTTTGAGTTACTAGAAACGAAACATGATTTTGAAAGTGTGGGTAATTAGGCCTACTTCAGCGGACTATACGGTAAATTTACTGGGTGTACTCTATAAGTAATAAGAATCACAACGAAAATTGTCATAGTTTGCGAAAGATTTGTGCAAAAGTTCTAACAGTAAGGAACCATTTGTAATGGAAAGCAGGTAAAATAGATCCATGACTTGATCAAAAACGCACTTCAATCTATACTGGAAAATCACAGATCGAGGGGTAGGGGTATGGTACTGAGACACCGTTGCATAGGCCTACCAGTGTAAGATTGTTGATACAAAAAATATTTGTTTTTTCGAACGGCCTCATCATACACTATCTGCAGACAGAAGATGGAGGTGTACCTCTAATTCCTGTTTGAAATCTCTTATCTAGCAAACATCAGTGTGATTTTACTGCTCTGAAAATGGTCTAATGATACGAAATGGTCGAATCGCTATACTAATAAATGAAGTGAGCGTGTCGAAAATTTGTTTTAGAAATCATACATTTTTCTAAAAAAGTTGCATGCAGACTGTGGACTGAGACATTTTCAGTTTCCTTAAAATGTGTTTGCCAATTTCAGCATACCAGGCTGGTCATCAGGGGTGGCGCCAGGATTTCCCCGACAGGGGGCCAGCTTTTCAAAGCCCCCGGCCGACAAAAGAGATGAGTTAGTCAAGGTGAGACGTGATTTTGCCGAATTTGAGGCGCGCATAGGCGCCGAAATTTTTGGCTTTCCTTTTAAAAAATACTTAAAATGTGGAGTTTATTTTGAAGAAAAAGTTTAAAATTTTTGAAAGAAATTTGGCTTTTGTAAAGATCATTAAAAAGTTAGGGTGTTAATTGAAGAATCTGTCCTTTATATGGACAAAATCAAATACGTTATATAAGCGACAACTGAATTTTTTGGGGGCTACGCATTTAATCGTACTAGGCCTACGTACTGTATACTAAGGCTTCAACACGAGACTATTAGTTCGCTCAAAAAGTTTTTCCCTTTTTTGAACGAAGGTTTGAAATTATGAGCTTATTTTATTGGAGAAATTTTGGAATTTAATGAAAGAAAATTTGGTTTTTCGGTAAGATTATAATGAAAAAAATTGGGTTTTTTAATAAGTGATATGCCTTTCAAGAGCAAAATTATGTACAATTTTGGGGTTATTAACAGAATTGGCCTTGATTATTTGTATGGACTACAGGTATCTATCGAAATTGTAAAACTTTGCCACATTTAACAAGCTGAAGCTTATACTGTAGAAAATTGTTATTTTATGACAAATTTGGGGGTTTTATGGAAAATCTTTCCGTCTTATAGAAAAATTAAGTAGGGGTGATTTGTAGTTTGTTGGAGTTTACCGAATATCATATCACCATGCAGATTAAGGCCCTCGGACCATATTGGAAAATTTTCCCGCAGAAAAAGTTTGGCTTCCCATATGTTTACAGTTTTATATTTTATGCATTGGCATAGGCGTACGGGAACGTTTCAGTTTGGGAGGGGGCAGAATTGTCTTTTTGTCCGAAAAATGTAATCCTGCTCGAAAGTCTATCTAAGTGGAGCGCACAGAAAATTTTGAAAATTGAGAACCCCGAGACAGCAGGAAATGACATTTCCCAGGCTCGTAACTAAAAACAAAGCAGTCATTATTTTGAGCTTTTTTCGCAATAAGATTTTCACTTCATAATACTGCCCCAAAACGAAGAATAATTTGCAGGCATGCATTTTTCCGTTCAGCAATCTGTTCGACCAAAGCACTTTCGAATTGCAAGCGGAGCGCCACCACCAGTTGGCGCGGAACGTACAGAAAATTTTTTTAAAAATCTGACTCATCAGAAAGCAGAAAATGGCATTTCCCAGACTTATAACTAGAAATGAAGCAGTCGTTATTTTGAACTTTCCTTTGAAATAAAATTTTCACTTCAATAGAAAAAACCAACTTGCTAAGTGATCAGAAAATTACCAGATGAAAGGTACTGCTACAATTAGATGTAATGGTCTTGTCTCTTTTCGGAGGAACTATGCAACGGAATCGAAAACATACTGTTCTTGACTATGTTAAGAATCTAATTCGTTGTATTCAATTGCAAGGTCCACTGAAAAAGATGAAATTTTCTACGTGGCTGCCTGAACTACAGAAAATGATTTTACTTCAAACGAACTGAAAATATGTCACGTTAAAAGGTGGCTTCCAATGAATATTCAGTCAGACTTGTGCAGAGACATTCTCAAACTAACTGTTTATCATTATGTGTAGCTGAAAACATGGCTGATTTTCATTACCGTTGCTAGAACTCGGCTGTCAAGGCAGGCTAGATGGCAGACCATTTGGCACTGCAAGCACATGAACAAACTCTCGTCCGATTTTGTAAGGAAAATTCTGAATTTTGAGTTTCCTTGAAGAATCTGGTCTTTTAGTAAGCAAAATAGAAAAGATCGTCCCGGTGACTAAGTTTATCAGGCCCACACCTTTTATCGTGGGTCGGTAGATGAAGGCTCCCCGACGAAACCGGATTTTCTCATCAATAGGGGAGGGCAGCCTTCTCAGAGGAGGCATGACGTTGCGCGCAAGGATTGAAGATGGGATGAGGCGGTGTTTATCACTTCTTCATAGCAGAGCTAGTAAGACGCGATTAAAACCGATTCAGATACGTATTAAAATAGCGTTACAAAAGAAAAAAGTTCATAAAGAAGAAGAAAGAAAAAACAGTTCATGGTCATCCATTCAGTAACTAAGTTTTTCTTTTCTTAGGCCGAAAAAATTTCGTCCTTCCCCGACGGGAGGAGATAGGACAAGGTACATGGAATAAGGTACAACAGAGCTACAAAGAAGTGATTGAAAATCGATTCTGATATGTATTGAAATAGCATTTCAATACAAAATATATGTTCAAGATCGCCCATCCAGTAACTTCAGTCCTTGTAGGTTTTTTATTATTTTTTTTATTTTTTTAGGCCTCCCCGACGAAAACGGCGACCTTCCCCGACGGGCGCCACCCCTGCAGGTCATTCATTAAAGACCACATATTTCATTAAAACATAGTAGGGGACGATTCATCTTCTTATTCTTATTGTTATAATCGACATAATCATAGAGACCGATGAATAATGTATGTTTGATATGCAAGTGAAAAAAGAACATCAATGACACTGCAAGCGCGCGGAGCGCGCGGAAATTTTGGGCATTTGTAAAGTAAACATGTGGAACTATTGATGCAGAAAGCTAGTCGATCGTAATCGGTAGAGGACACCTTTCATAAACAACTACTTTCTTTTTGGTAGAAACTAATTTTTAAGTTTCACGTCACAAAAAGTGGGGGGATCTTTATTTTAGTGTCCCCTCCACTCAAAAAGTGGGGGACATGTCCCCCCGTCCCCCTAAATCGACGCCCCTGGCACCAAGGCCAAGAGCTGCGGGGGATCAAAGGGCTGGCCGTTTTTTTAAGCTACATAGGCCTTGTTCGGGGCAAACCGGACGGCGAACCATTAGGCACTGCATGCACCTGACCAACCTCCCGTCCGTTTTTGTAATGGAACTTGGGAATTGTGAGTTTCCTTGATGAATATTGTCTTCTAGTACACAAAATTGAGAATATCGACTTAATTTCATCGGAACGGCTTACATTGTTTATGGTAGGCCTAGAAAAAGGCTCCCCGACGAGATTGAATCTTCTCTCTTTTTTCATAATGGAATTTCTATACATATTTTATTATTTTTATTTAGAGCACTTTACGTTTCGAAATATATGTGTATGTTTCTCTGCTAGGCAGTGGGTATATTTATATTAAAAAATCCGTTTCAAGATGATGGTAGGTAGTCTGCTACACAATGCCTAGTCTCACCCCCACAGGCGCGTAGCCAGGATTGTGTCATGGGAAGGGTTTTGGTGTCATGGGGGGGGGGCGTGGGCACGATATGAGGGAAAAGTCTAAGGATAGAGAGAAAATTCCGCTATTTTGGGTCTTTTGCATTGCAAGGTTGGGTCATGGGGGGGGTCTAACCCCCAAACCCACCCCCTGTGGCTACGCCACTGTCATTCCAGAATTCTGGGTGCTGCACCGTGTCTGATGGAAACGTTTCCTGATTTTATGCAGACAGGGTACAGTACCGTACTTAAAGTCGTGTTCCGGTGGCTTTTCAATAAGGTCTCATGAAAGAAATACAAAAATATCCCAGACTGTCCATTCCACCAAACCCTTTAGCAATTTCTTTCTTTCTAACTAAAGATGTCTCCAGGGGCGTAGCCAGTATGTAGCACTGTCGGCCCGGGCCGACACTTTTTTGGCTAAGTCGTCTTAAAAAAAAAGCACATACAAAAATGGAACATATAAAAATGAAAGGAAACATCAAAATTGCCGTAATCGTTCACTAAAATCTTGTTGATTTGAAACAATCATATCGGACTATACAACGCTTCCACACGTTCCCTTCGAACGTGTTTAGGCTCTTTATTTTCGTAGGGGGCGGGGCGAGGTACAAATAGAATCGTAGAGGCCATCTCCTGCAATCTGGGAGGGTCTGTGGAACCAAAATTTTCTCGGTGCGCTCCGGGCCAACTCATGGTGGCGCTCCGCTTAGATGGTCTCCCGTGTCATCTGCCCCCCCCCCCCCTCCCCCACATACCAACATCCTGGCGGCGCCCCTGCTTTGTGCCTGCAACTTTTAAAATCCTGGCTACTCCCCTGGTCTCACTTTAAATTTGGTTTTATTTTTTGCAAGATGCCATTTTTCCACAAATCCACAAGTTATGAAATGTAGGCGCATTGTGTGAGATTCCTTTTGTTTTCCTTTAAAATTAAAGGCCTGTTTGTCCTTGAAATTTGATACCGTACTGTTGGAGCGTTTGAATATTTTTTCTTGTATATGTATACACTCTAAAATCAAAAGAGTGAACTTAGTCACTCCTTGATCAAGTGAAAAGTGTAATTCACTCCATTAGAGTGATAATTCACTCCAAGAGGAGTGAAGTTCCCTCCAAAAAGAGTGAAGTTCACTCCAAAAAGAGTGAAATTCCCTTAAAACGAGCGAAGTTTCACCCTTGATGGAGTGCCTACAGTGATCGCTCTTAAAAAAGAGCGATCATTGTAGGCACTCGTGGAAGAGTGAATTTTCCCTCTTCCTCTAGTGAATTTTACTCTTTTGGGAGTGAACTTCACTCTTTTTGGAGGGAACTTCACTCCTCATGGAGTGAATTTTCACTCTAACGGAGTGAATTTACACTTTTCACTCGATCAAAGAGTGACTAAGTTCACTCTTTTGATTTTAGAGTGTAATTAAATTACATCATAGGGTATAGATAGAAAATTTGGTTTTGTTTAATATTCCCTGCAGCGACATCAAAATGATTATAGATAAATTGTTTGCAATGTTAAATTGAAGCGATTCCCATAATGAACAAAATCTAAAGAAAATGGTTCATATCTTTTCGAAAATAAGTATCTCCTGAACTCTATTGAGATGCACTTTGCACCTCCTAAAAGAGAATTTCTTTTTGCATATTTTTAAGCCAATGAGATTTCAAGTTGTCTTCTGAAAATCCCTTTAAAGTTGCTGACAGAAAGGAGAGTTATCTCCAGCTGTCCCTAGCACTTCTACTTACATGTTACACAGCTTTAAAATGTGGTTCAAATTTTAATGAAATTGTTTCCAACATTGGAATAAGTCAGGTGGCTGTAAGACGATCAACTCCGAATGTTTACTATGGGAGCTGATGGCAATCCAATCCTGCGTTTTTAGTACTCAGCCGAGATTTACCTTTGGAAACAGTTTATAAACAAATTTAAGAACAACTGTAGTTTTATATGTATGATATGACAATTACGCCTGTATGTCAATTTCAGGTTTGTAATGATCTGAAACAACTAGTCTGGCGCGTTCACGGACCTATATACATGGACAGAGCATGTAACACGTACGTCCTATCCGTAGATGGTCACCACCGGCTGAGACAAAAAAGGCGCACAAAGACGGTCGCCGTGAAGCTATAAATCGTCTGATTTGACGACTCTGTTAAATTTTGAGCAAAAGTTAAACTTGAATGGGATAGAATATCATTTTCCTGCAATACATGAAGTGATTTTGACCTTAGCTTGCCATATTTCAAAAATATTTCAACTTTCTTGCAAAATCTGGGAATTGACTTGAGCAAGTCCAACTTCTTACACAAAATCATAGCAGACGGCCATTTTGGTGCGCCTTTTTTCACATGTGCGGCAGCGACAATCTACCGTGAAGTATGCTCTGTCCATGTATAGGAAGTCCGTTGTCGCGTTATTTTCATTTGAATGTTTAATTTATCGCTTATCCTGCGTTTTCACTTCCTAAGTTTAAAGGGAAAATGCGGCCACCTCAACTTGAAGTAGAGTAGTGGACAGCTCTGTTTCATGATTGGCTCTTGAGAGTCATGTGAAAAACATTTTTCCCCTTTAAATATGAAATTTACCAAGAATAATTTTTCGGTTTTACCTTGTATGCATTATTGAAGTTCACAAATATTATTTGAACAGATTTTGAAAAGAAATAAGAAGAGAATTGTGAGATTTAGTTGTTGCTTCAAAATAAGTTTGGGAGGACTACTCTTGCCCTTAAAGGGAAATTTAGAGATTCCGGTATCAAAAATAAGTCAGTACAGTAGCCTTCTTTTCAAGAAATAAGTTTCCCACTAACAGAAATTCAGTTTTTTGTTGCTCAAGAATAACTTGTTCCCCCTAAACTTTCAACATTTTAAATGATGCAACCTCCTTGGCTTTTCTTGCACATAGCATTTTGAAGAGATGTAGCTATGGCGGGGGTTTATGATAAAGATGGACCATTTTCTTTGTACCCTTTGATGGAGCATTTTAAACGCAATATTTTACTTTAAAGAAATTTTGCTATGTTGTACATGAATTTCGCAGACAGACTAGATTTTTAAACCAATACATTGCACACTTTTGCTTATAACTTATAACCGAGCCTACATAGTCAGTTCGTACAATCCCCATCCCTTCCACAAAATTGTTTTCGGCTGTAACCGATAGAAGATTTATGAATACTTCCCCATGCTGAGATGATAGCAATTCCATTTGAAAGGAAATGACTTAATAAGAACAGAAGCCTCGTCGTCGGACTTCTGTTTTTATTGGGGCCGGATTCGTCTACCTTGCCAAAACAACTCTCGTTTCAAGTGGAAAATTATTTTGAAAAGGATATTCAAAAGTTATTGACTTAAAAACGGCTCAGCTGAGGAGCGCGAAGTCTGACGGACGAAAGTAGGCCTGCGCATAAAAGGTGCTTTAAAATAAGTTTATTTATATTGCAAATATGTGTTAAGTTTCTTAGCGGCTTAGTGTAAGCTTCCTTTATAGGTTCATGCTTCTTTTTGTCAATCAATTTGAAAAGGACCGCACCACTTAGTTCAAGGGGAATCTCAGCAAAAGATGATAACCTACGAATTTAACACCCTATAGAAAACTATATTGTGGGCACAGAATAGATCATTCTGCTGAGGTGGTGCGTTCCACTTGTGATAAGTATGTTTAAGAAAAGAAAATGAAATACTCGATCATGCAAAAATAAAGTATCTTGAGGGTACTGAAGGCTCTTTTGCACAATATTACCGGTATTTCGCCATGCAAAATGGCACGTTTAAAATCAAGTATAACACAGCCGGACACCAAAATGTTTCAATTAGCATTGATCTGTCGATCTGTCTGTTAAGTCGTTCACTATGATCACAAAAATATTGCATAAAAACTTGCGCAACATACATTGATGTCCGATGTCCTACATTCCGCCCGAAAGATATAAACTCAAATTTCGCAAATCTGTCTCTCTCAAACTTCGAAGCAAGATTTTATATCACTTAGTTGAACAAAATTATACTAAATAGTTTATTTTGAACCCATGCTTTAACTACATACGATGCAATACAAGCACTTATAACGACCGCATAACCAATGTAGCCTCAGGTCAACGACATTACCCGGAAAATGATGCTTATTAAACTATAGGCGTGCGGGAGCATTTCAGATTGGGGCGAAGAAGACTTTTTTGCCAAAAAATGCAATTTTGCCCGAAAGACTTCTAAGCTGTGAGCCACCTTGGTTGGCGCTAAAAGTAGACATAAAATTTTTGAAAAATCGGTCCCACAGCTAGACAGCCGGAAAAGACATTTCCCAGTGACGCTTATAAGGAAAAATTAAGCAGTCGCTCATTTGAAATATTGTTACAAATAAATTGCCGATCTGTAGCAGATTTCCTAATTGTTGATGTTTCATGAAAATTTTACCTTGACCACAATGATACGTACAGGGACGAACTAAGGACCGATGATGATTGTTTATGTATATCAGTGGTTCTCAAACTTTTTCAAAATACCGCCCCCATAAGGAACCCATGACTGATACAACGCCCCCCCCCCCCTCCCACGCAACATGCCATCATATTTATATAAGTCTTTGACTGAGCTTTCAGCTATTCAATTTCCAGCACCAAAATGACCCAGATAAGTTTTATATTGGGTAAATTTTTGTCAGTAGTTGCTAAACCTTTCGGAGAAGACGGTCTGTGTCAACCACTCTGCAACCTCCTAGGTTCCTTTATTGCACGAATGTATGAGAACCTCCAGGGACCCCCTAGTCAATGCCAACGTCCCCCTATTGCTTGCAAACTCCTCAGCGCCCCCTTGAAACTTTTCAACGCCCTCCAGAGGGCGGTAGGGACCACTTTGAGAACCACTGATGTATACGAAGTGAACCTAAAGGCAGAAAAAATTATAGTAGATTCGAAAATGAACTTCGGCTTCGGCTTAAGATATGGGTTAATTTCTGTAAGGAATTTGCGTAGTGAACGTTAGTTCTTTATTTTGGTTTTGTTCGTTAGTCTTCGTTTGGTCGTCTTCCGGAGAGGACCTGTATGCACTGAATATGTCTATCTGTTGAAATACACGTTTCAAGTTCTGGAGCAAGTAATTGGACGCTCCTCTTTCTGCTGTCTATAGTCTTCTTCTTATACAATCATCAGCAAGTTCCCGACTCCTATTCGCACCGTAACAAATCTGCCGGCCATGCTGACGTTCAGCCTGTTTCCCGGCCACGCCTACATTAATCTAAAGTCCATATTCATATAGATTACTATATAGAAAATTTTAAAATTTGATTCAGTCGATTGCCCATTGATTTTTCATGCCCCTTATGTAAAACTCACATTAGCCGCTTTTGTTTCCTTTTGAAATAATCAATTCACACTTAGTACAACTTTTTAAAGCAGTGACGCTTTCATGTGTTTACTTTTTTCATACTTTTTCTTAAGTCCTCCGGACTCTCTGGCAAAATGCCGTTGTTTTATTCAATAACCTAATTCAATGTAGCGCGGGGGTGGAGATGGCGTACTGCCTTGCATACTGAAGGTCCCCGGATCAAATCCCGTTGGAAATTTTCCGGGGTCTAAAAATTAACTCGTTTCAGGAAGTTGTCCGCTTGCTCAGTTCAGCTGTTGAGCAGTGGTGCAGAGCAAGTATAACCTCCTCCCCCTCCAGCCTTTGGGAAAGTGGCTAAAGACTGGGGATACGCTCACGTCCGTCGGACGTCGGATGGGGACGTTAAATGGCGGTCCCGGAGCAGGATTGGGAGCTATTGGCGTGTACTGCTATTAGTACACGCCTGCCTCGTTACCTCTGAGCACTAGTCGAAAAGAGAAGACGAAGTTCGCCGGTGTTCATCCACACTCACTCTGGCATTGGATCTTTGAAAAGTTAAATGATTAGGGCCTGGACTTCAGGGCATCTTATGGGGCTTTGGCCCTCCTTTGCCCTTCAACCTGTTAAATTTATTTGGTTTATGTAAAGAAAATTCTTTTACAAGATCTGGATCTCTGGATCTGGAAAAATACTGCACAACACTCCTGGTGGAGTCAAACGTGCAGGGTTGAGTGTGTGCATGTAGTTAGTCGTCCCGTCTGAGGATCCTCAAGGCTGCGCTCTTGAATTGCTTGGGGTCCTCGAGATCTGTAATGTTCTGGGGGAGTAGGTTCCAGTCTCTGACGGTCCGAGGAAAGAAACTGTATTTGTAGCAGTCCTTATTGGTTGCTATATTTGTAAAGCTATTAGAATGGTGATGCCTAGAGGGCCGCCGGGCCGGTTGTAGGTTGTTGATTGGCAAGGCTAGGAGGCCCAATCTGGCTTTGTGAAGAATTGCTAGTCTGTTGGCAGTACGCCTGTTTTTGAGACTATCCCACCCTAGGTCGTTTAGCATTTCAGTCACACTACTATGGGGGGAATAGTCATTATAAACAAACCTAGCAGCCCTACGCTGAATTTGCTCAACCTTATTGGATAGGGAAGTGGTGTAGGGATCCCAAACAGAAGATGAATACTCCAATAAAGGCCTAACAAGTGTGAGATAGGCATTAGCTTTGACACTCCTGGGGCAGGAGTATAAATTTCTTTTAATAAAAGCCAAAGACCTATTTGCTGACGAAGTGATACGATTAATATGTCTATTCCAGGTAAGGGTATTAGAGATGTCAACTCCCAGATAAGTGTGGCAATCGGCAGACTCCAGGGTATCGTTATCTAGAGTATAATTAAAAAACTTGGGTTTCCTTGAGTGAGTAATCCTCATAGAAAAGCACTTCTTGGTATTAAAGTGCATTTGCCATTTATTTTGCCACTCAGAAAGGGTGTTTAGATCATTTTGGAGCTGAACCTGGTCAAGATTATTCTTTATCAAGATGAGAGTTTCATTCATTATTTGGAAAATTAAAACATAGCCAGTACGTACATATTGAATAATATAGCATACGGTACCTCTCCTCTACCATGCATATGTCTTTCGTTCTATTTTTGAATACTGCCACCAACTAAGGCTCTTACTGTTCAAAATGGCAGCCCACAGGCGGGAAGTTCCGGAGTTTGTAAGTGCAAATTTTAACCTTTCAGTTAATTACTTGTGCTAACTTTCTGGTGTGAAGATGAACCACGAGATAATTTGAAATTGAATGACTTTGATGCGCTTTCCTCTGTATGAATTCATCACTGGTGTTTTACTGAAATTGATGTCGGCCTCAATTGTCATTGACTCATTGTTCCCAACTCGCTCAGGCCTAGCCTAGGCTAGTAACACTACAGTCAGGCCTAGGCTAGTAACACTACAGTCAGGCCTACTGAGTTAGGCTAGTTAGCCTATAGTATTTCTCACGTTGTCTTATAACGTTAAACTCCTACTAGGCCTAGTACTACTAGCCAAAGTCTAACGTAACATTAGCAATCAGCCTAATGTAGCCTACTTTAACTTTGTAGCCAAGCTGGAGTTACTGGTCTGAACCTAGCCAACAGCTAGGCCTAACGTTAGGCCTATCCAGATCAGTGCGCTTGCTGACTTTGCTATGACTATGAGCGCCATTGCTGGTCAAGGCTAGTGCCAGTGATTTTAAATATAGTCTAGGCCTAAGTTAAGTAGGCCTACAGTATTGTCTAACTGTTCTACCTGTTAGATAAAGACATTGCTCCCAAGTTGCGAGAGGCTAGATATTGCGGGTCCAACTGATCTGTCCATTGCCTGGGGAAGGGGTATAAGGGGAGGGGTTGCCCCCCTCCCCTTAACCCCTCCCCTTTTCGAAAATTTTTAATTTTAGAAGTGTCTAGCCAAGGCCTACACACGAATTGGTGGCACTCTATTGGCAAATCAGTCTACACAATGTTGTTAGGTCGCCGCTAAAAAGTTCAGTAAAGTATTGAATTTTTTGCGGAAGCTAGGGCAAGGAAAATATTGTGTAGGCCTAGGGCAGAGGAACCAGTATTCAACCCTTAAAGGAATTTCTTGAAATTTTTCCTCCCAGGTAAAGTGAAATCATATGGCTCAAAATGTTTTTGTAATATATTATGATGGCTAACATGTTACCATCAAAAAATATTGGATTTAGTCTTTCCTTTCAGAAATAGCTCACCATAAAAGTTTGGATTTGCCTACCCAGTATTCAACCCCCTGTCACTAGTATTCAATCTAAGGGTCCAGTATTCAACCCCCCAATCATTATACCCAAAAAAATTATTCCATAAAGTACAATTTAGATAAAATGTTAACAGGATGGGAATATAAATTACCTTCATTACTTTTGTTCAGTATTTGATTCTTGAACAACTTTTTGATGCAATTCAGAGGGAAATTCCACCTTGCTGTTATGTCGGTTTGCTTTTATTAGGTCAGTAGGGGCAAGTAACACACATTTCAGTGCAAAATTATTGATTCTACAATATTTTCTAATAGACCCAGAATATTTTTACAGAACTATGCTAAATAACTAAACATTAGTGACTTCTTTGAGAAATGACCAGAAAATCCTGCTGGATTTCATTCACAACATCTTTGGTTCCATAAATGTACCAGGGGGGTTGAATACTGGGTAGCAGATAAAGATTGCGGCACCAGTATTCAACCCTCTAAAAATTTGTCTCCAAATTTTCCGTAATTTCACTATGGTCCTAAAATTTGTTTATAAATTGCTACAATGATGTAATATTAGCCTTGACATTTCATTATTTCTTAAACCAGTCTCTTTTTAAATGGATGACAGAAAATTACATTCCTTTGATTTTAACCATCTTGCCTCACATTACCTTTTAAGAATAGCTATTTCCAAAAAAATTGCACACAAATATCTCCAAAAGGTATTTAACTGCAAATCAGTTTCACAGAAGTGGATGGCAATTAAGCAGAGTAGTTGTTTTCACCTTTGGTATAATTTTTATGTGGGATGGAGCTTTAGTTCCCTGAAAAATGAAGAATTATATCTTAGGGGGTTGAATACTGGAGGGGGGTTGAATACTGGTGCCTCTGCCCTAGAGAGATTCGCTAAAATAGTATATGCAGATACATACAAATACGCAATGACTAAAACAGGCCGTCAGATTTCCGGGGAACAATTGTTCCCCATTGCGTGGTGGTCCCGTGATGATTAAATCACAGAACCCAAAAATTTGGTTACCATCAATCAGTTACCACCCATGCGTTTTGTAACAGAACCCAGAAGTGGGTTCCCATGGCGAAAAATGACAGAACCCACAAATAAGTTCCTGTGATTTTTGAAATCCAACGGCTTGCTAAAACCTCTCCTTATCACAAAATTCAATAGTTATTTTTGAGGCAAATTTTGGTGCGGTACTGGCACATGTCAACGGCCATCGTACCATGCAGCAGGTGATTTCCAAAATATAGCTTTGTACACCTCACATGGCATTCTAGCCATGAAAAAATACAGCCAAGAACTGTCAAGACAGTTAAGAACATTCATTTGATGGAAAACGCGCTGAGATAAGCCCTGCCTGTAACCTGTGAAGTGGGCATTTATTAACACTATTGAACGTGGTGCTTTGCACGATGTTATTAACGTAACATACTATAAAGTTGCCACTTCAGCAAGCATTCCTTGGGAAAAAAATGACTTTCTTGAATTAACTTACCACATTTTCATGTAAATAAATGAAAACACTCTTAATTTACATGGATTTCATAAAAACAGCTTAATTCCTTGAAATCTGTAGGTATGAGAGCAACTGAAAGACCTAAGGTATGCACTGGCCACTTCATGGTACCCCATCCATAAAGTCACCAGAACACACTGAGACAATAGGAATAGGTATGGAAATGACCAACGTGGGAGGCACAGGACAAAAATTATTCTCCTGGGAGGCCATATGATATTTGTCTAGATACCAAATTGTCCCTGTGGGTTTTTTATCAATTTTTTAATCAAAACAAAGGCCAAAGCTTCCTGTATTGGGGTTTTGTTAATACATCAAATGAGTTGGGAGTTTTTGGTGTCAAATCATGTACCATAAGGTGTAGGGCTGCCACGATATTGCGATATCGCGATATCGTCGATACAGTTTTGCCCCGACGATATCGACCAATGTTTTGTCAAGATGTGATATTGCAACAAATCAAATAAATGACTAAACCACTGTGAAATCCCCCCTTTTTTATTGTCTTAAGTCAATAACCTGAAATGATCATAATTAATGATGTCACAAAAAATGAAAAACTGCACTTAACCCACCACAAGAAAACATGATATAAAATCGGAAGCTGTTTCAAATGCATACAATGAATATTGTAGGGCTGCCACGATAACCATTTTTCATTTATCGATATCGTCAGAATTTCCGCGACGATATCGCGATATCGCGCATTAAGTCTTAACATTTTCCATCAGCGCCAAGGAATTAGCAAAAAAGTTGTTTATTGCATGCAGCCACTACTGATATACCAAAAGTGAGGGGAGATTGATTATGCGTGCATGTAGCAATATTGATTGTGCAGAAGAACTCTTCACAAGTCTGGAATGTATGTGAGCTGTTACAATATTCATTGTATGCATTTGAAACAGCTTCCGATTTTATATCATGTTTTCTTGTGGTGGGTTAAGTGCAGTTTTTCATTTTTTGTGACATCATTAATTATGATCATTTCAGGTTATTGACTTAAGACAATAAAAAAGGGGGGATTTCACAGTGGTTTAGTCATTTATTTGATTTGTTGCGATATCACATCTTGACAAAACATTGGTCGATATCGTCGGGGCAAAACTGTATCGACGATATCGCGATATCGCAATATCGTGGCAGCCCTAGAATATTGTAACAGCTCACATACATTCCAGACTTGTGAAGAGTTCTTCTGCACAATCAATATTGCTACATGCACGCATAATCAATCTCCCCTCACTTTTGGTATATCAGTAGTGGCTGCATGCAATAAACAACTTTTTTGCTAATTCCTTGGCGCTGATGGAAAATGTTAAGACTTAATGCGCGATATCGCGATATCGTCGCGGAAATTCTGACGATATCGATAAATGAAAAATGGTTATCGTGGCAGCCCTAATAAGGTGGCCACCCCCATTTAAAAATGGAAAGGGCCTTAACTGGACATATTTACCCCACAGGCATGTTGATATAGCCCAAAAAATATTTCACAATAGCACCCTCTAGTTATGCATGAAAGCAGGCTTTGACAAATTCATTTTTCATTACTTGTCCATCGGGCTAGGGATTCCCTTAGCCTACTTGTCGGCATGAATATGCAGTTAGTCCATATCTAATAATCAAGTACTAGCCATTGAATTTCTATGCGAAGAAAGACTTCTGTGCTGCTTGCCCGGCGGGCTACAGTATTGAGCGGTTCACTTGTCCAGAGTCATTTTTGGTTTCGATGAAAAGAGAAACCTATGCATTCATGATGGCGTGTGTGTGTATGTATGTGTGTATGTGCGTGTGTATGTGCGTGTGTATTAGGGCTGCCACGATATTGCGATATCGCGATATCGTCGATACAGTTTTGCCCCGACGATATCGACCAATGTTTTGTCAAGATGTGATATCGCATCAAATCAAATAAATGACTAAACCACTGTGAAATCCCCCCTTTTTTTATTGTCTTAAGTCAGTAACCTGAAATGATCATAATTTATGATGTCACAAAAAATGAAAAACTGCACTTACTGTAACCCACCACAAGAAAACATGATATAAAATTGGAAGCTGTTTCAAATGCATACAATGAATATTGTAACAGCTCACATACGTTCCAGACTTGTGAAGAGTTCTTCTGCACAATCAATATTGCTACATGCACGCATAATCAATCTCCCTTCACTTTTGGTATGTCAGTAGTGGCTGCATGCAATAAACAACTTTTTTGCTAATTCCTTGG
The DNA here is from genome assembly GCA_037179385.1 of Holothuria scabra. Classification (NCBI taxonomy): domain Eukaryota; kingdom Metazoa; phylum Echinodermata; class Holothuroidea; order Aspidochirotida; family Holothuriidae; genus Holothuria; species Holothuria scabra. The sequence continues at coordinate 35,431,257 of CM074184.1, forward strand.
CGCTGATGGAAAATGTTACGACTTAATGCGCGATATCGCGATATCGTCGCGGAAATACTGACGATATCGATAAATGAAAAATGGTTATCGTGGCAGCCCTAGTGTGTATGTGTGTGTGTATGTGTGTGTGTTTGTGACACTTTGCTTGTTTACACAATATCTTGAGAAGGGAAGATCTGACAGTTTTCAAACTTAGGACACAGATACCCCTTACTGAGAGGAAGAACCCTATATATTTTGGTTGAGGTCAAAGGTCATGTGGGGTCACAGGGGGTCAAAAACCGAAATCTTTGTTTACACAATATCTCAAGATAGAAAACTTGGATTAATTTCAAACTTGATATGTAGATGCGTTATGATGTAAGGAAGAACCCTATTGATTTTCTTGGAGGTCAAAGGTCATTTGGGGTCACGTGGGGTCAAACCCCGAAATCCTTGTTTACATGATATCTTATGGTAAGAAACTTGGATTAATTTCAAACTTGATATGTTGATGCGTTATCATGTAAGAAAGAACCCTATTGATTTTGGTGGAGGTCAAACGTCATTTGGGGTCACATGGGGTCAAACCCCAAAATCCTTGTTTTCACGATATCTCATGGTCGCAAACTTTGATTCATTTCAAACTTGATATGTTGATGCGTTAAGAAGATGTAAGAAAGAACCGGATATATCTTCGTGGAGGTCAAAGGTCATTTGGGGTCACATGGGGTCAAACCCTGAAATCCTTGTTTACACTATATCTCAAGGTAGGAAACTTTGATTCATTTCAAACTTCATATGTTGATGCATTATGATGTGAGGAAGAACCCAATCAATTTTGGTGGAGGTCAAAGGTCATTTGGGGTCATGCGGGGTCAAACCCAGAAATCCTTGTATACATGATGCATCATGGTAGGAAAGTTGGATTCATTTCAATCTTGATAGGTTGATGCGTTATGATGTAAGAAAGAACCCGACCAATTTTGGTGGAGGTCAAAGGTCATTTGGGGTCACATGGGGTCAAACCTGGGAAATCATGGTTTACACTATATCTGAAGGTAGGAAACTGATCCATTATAAACTTGATATGTTGATGCGTTAGTAAGGAAAAACCCAAGAAATTTTGATGGAGTTCAAAGGTCATTTGGGGTCACATGGGGTCCAAACCCTGAAATCCTTGTTTACATGATACATCATTGTAGGAAAGTTGGATTCATTTCAGACTTGATATGTTGATGTATTATGATGTAAAGAAGAATCCTATTTATTTTGGTGGAGGTCAAAGGTCATTTGGGGTCAGAAGGGGACAAATCCTGAAAAACTTTTTAACACAATATCTCAAGGTAGGAAGCTTGGATTGATTTCAAACTTGATATGTTGATGCGTTATGATGTAAGGAAAAACCCCTTTGATTTTGGTAGAGGTCAAAGTTTATTTGGGGTCATAGGGGTCAAACTCAGAAAACTTGTTTACACTATATCTCAAGGTTGAAAACTTGGATTCATTTCAAACTTGATATGTTGATGCGTTATGATGTAAGCAGCTTGTTTGCAGAATATCTTAAGGCACAGCATGAAATTTGTAGAAATGTTTTGGTTAAAAGAAAAACCAGTTACTAACAGGTGGAGTCAAAGGTCACTTTGGGTCACTAGTTGTTACAAGAAATGTAGCATTTCATTGAAAAGAGCATGTATGTATCATCGAAACCTCAATGCATTTTTGCATTCTGGTTTACTTGCCCCGGGCTGTCGGGTGGGGGATTTGTGGAACCCTGATGAAAGTCATCACAGTGTGGTGACATGGCCAAAAGTTGGCCGAGTTGTCCGTGCACAAAATTTCACATCTGTGCAAAGAGCTTTAAGGCCTGTATACACGAGCATTATTTGCAAAACATTCCCAAAACATTTCTAAAACATCCACTGTAAACAAATCCAAAAACATGGTTGTTTTTGGTTTGTTGCTCAGTGCAGACAGGGTATACAGCATGTTTTGAAAATGTTTTGGAAATGGTGCAAAAAAAATGTCCTGTCAGTTCTTTTCAAAACATTTTCAAATTGTTTTTACTCTATCTACACTGTGCAACAAACTGAAAGCAAACATGTTTTGGGTTTGTTGTAGGTGAAGTGTTTAAAGAATGTTTTACAAATGTTGTATACAGGCCCTGAGAATTGATAAAATTAATAGGACGCTAGTCACCTCAACTTGGGAAAATACCTAAAGGAAGAATTTCCTGATTTATTTCACTATTTATCCCAAGCATATGCCCATTAGCCAAAGAGAACAGATACAAAATAGCACAAGTGGCTACTTTATGTACATGGTGTCTTTATGGTACTTTGTGTTACACTATTCAGGCATTGACAGGAATATATTCCATACCTGCTGTGAAGGTGAACCCATAACGATGTTGTGACAGCAGACAAAGCTCCGTACACACATAGCTAGGCCTATTGCATTGTAAAGCAGTGTGAGCAGTCGACGGAATGTGCTGTGAGATGGGATTTTCTGAATTATTTGCTAATTTGTGTGGTTCTCTAACTAAGAATACTTCGGAGATTTAAAATGCGGATTTTTCAGAGGGCTGGGTGGGTCAGCGGGTTCGGGTGTCCAGATGCAGGTCAGACCCGGGAAATGCGGGTCACCTGGGAGGTATTTAAAGATGTTGTATACCTACAACCAAGAAGGCCTGCCTAATATTTAATACATAAAGGTACGCATACGTAGTAGGGCTGTGAACGTTTAGCAAAATAACTTAACGTTTAACCTCAAAAATTTACGATCGTTTAGTGATTAATAGCAATTACCTTTCAGAAATAATAATAGTTGTTATCTTGAATGGTAAAATAAAATAATTCTGAAACTTTTAAGCCCACAAGGATCAAATATGCCCAGAATGTTTCATGTAACAAAAACCAGGAATCATCAGAGTATACAGATGGATAAATAACTGTCAAAAACAGGTTTTGCGATTAATCTTTTGTAGCTTTGTAAGAAACATTTATTCCACATGCGATCGTTTAGTGATTAATCGCTACACGTTCACAGCCCTAATACGTAGGCATATATTGAATGTTTAGGGGCTTTAACTTAAAGGCCTACAATAGGCTAGCCAAAGGTGTTCGAAGCCTTATATGTAATGTGCCCCTATATCTCATCTTTCTGTGGCTTCAGTTTGTTGGAAAGTGGAGGTATGCACTGTACAATTACAAAAACAACCAATCTTTAAAGTGGAATATCTTGTGTTAGGAAGAGGGCATTGTGACGTGGTGTGGAAGACATTGTGATACTGTATTTTGGTCTTTTTAGCAAGACCTTAATGAAAAGCTACTGGAATATGCCTTTAAAAGGGAGATTAATGCTGAGTATGCAGTTTTACAGTAATGCCATTAAAAGTACATTTTTCATCCATTTCTCAACAGTCTGTGTCTTGTCCTGGCAGCTCAGAGTGGGGTTTAAGTTCCAGATGGGGTCATGGGCTAAAGTTGGCTGTCTTTGCTGGAAATGGCAAGAGGAGGTATCTTGATGGACAAGGTGCAGTGTAATGTAACTTGGCTGGCAGGATGTTTCATTAATTTCTTTGTACAAAACTTCTTGTGTTAACTTTTTTTTTATTTGCCATACAAATAAATCTGAAGACAGAACTTTACAAATTATGAATACAAACAAAGGGTTAAAGGAAAGAGTTTATTCTCCCTGACTTTGTGAAATAATCACGGATTTATATACATGGACAGAACATGTAACGCACACGTCCTATCTGTAGATGGTTGCCACTGGCTGGGACTAAAAAGGCGCACCAAGATGGCTGCCGTGAGGCTAAAAATCGTCTTATTTGAAGAATGCTCTGTAATATTTCAAGCAAAAGTTGAACTTGAATGGGAAACAATATCATATTCCTGCAATACATGAAGTGATTTTGACCTTACCTTGCCATATATGAAAAATATTTCAACTTTCTTGCAAAATATGGGGATATACTTGAGCAAGTCCAAACTTTCACAAAACCATAGCAGACGGCCACCTTGGTGCGCTTTTTCTCACACGTACGTTAGCGACAATGTACTGTGCAGTATGCTCTGTCCATGTATATGAAGTCCGTGGAAATAATATTAACTGTTTGGGCAACTGATTTTTCTTTAAACTTCAAAAATGCACCATCTGTTTTTCATAGGAACAACTCAGTATATATTGAAAGGAAAGCTATGTGTAAATTAACTGAGGTTTGTCTTTTATTCTCATTCTCACTAAGGACCATAGAGTTTTTTTTTTTTCATCCCATTCTTTCAGTAAAATCAGTTTGCATGCACAACCTGTTTTTGATTTCTTACTTCTTTCTTCTTTAAACCCTTCCACTGATAGTAAGGGAAAGCAATGATTATTTCCTTTTCTGTACTGTACGTGAAATTTTCTCCAGATGTCCAAACTCACTGGAGACACTTGCTCAATGAATATTACGTACACTTCCTTCATTCCCAGTGCACACTGTTTAGTGCATTCAGTACAAAGCCAACCTTATTTGGCATGATTGTCGTCCAGCATGTTGAATCCATGACAAAGAGTGTGTTCCCACTTGAGAATGGCCAGGCGATCAGATCCGGTTCAGACCCCGCGCAGGAGATCAATTTGCAAGAGGGAACACTCTTGTTTCCCTGATCAGATCCCAAGAGCTTGATCGCCCCTTTGGAAGGATCAGACCATGCACAGACGATCAAGAAAACAAGTGGGAACACAACAGGGGATCAAGGTGACCCGAGATCAGTGACGTACTTCCACAGTGAAGCTCCTCACGTCACACAACCTTGTGTAAACAAACCTGACCTGCACACATAATTTCAATTAAACAACTTCCTGTTACGTGAACCAGAGGAGGGGATCAGATCTCGTGCAGGCGATCAAATGGGAACACCCATGCGGTTGGTCACAAAATTTTCCAGTTGATTGAGCTTGGGGGGGATCAGCATAGGGGGATCAAGTTGGAACATGGCCATACAGCTGTAATTGCAATTGTGTTACAAAGTCAGCTTGACGGCATCAGAGGTCACTTCCTCTCATTGACAAGGAATGCATTCCTTTCCCTTTGTTTTTCAGACTGTTGTCCTGACTTTGAAGTTAATAGGAGTAGGATCTCCCTATGGGGAATGCAAAGTTGAGAAAGTTATCATGCTACTTATGCAATCACATTCTGATTATATGGGATTGTTGAGGAGAAAATTGGTTGAAACGTTAACAAAAAATGAAAGACTGTCTATTCATGTGAGGATATGATGTCAAATGTGCTTACTTCAAGTTCATTTTTTTGTTAAAATTTTGATCTTACCAGCTCATATCTGGAGAACCACACATTGGATTTTGATGCAAATTTCATCAAAATGCTCAGAAGTACTTTACTCCTCTGACATATCAAAACTTGATGTGACCTTAAACCCCTCTTTCAAAAGCTCCTTCACTAATGAGCCGCAAAATAATGATTTTAACCATGAAATGTGGAGTTTTCAGACCTAGACTTCTAGATTTTCCAGGTGGGCTACAAATCACACTCCTCAGGAAATTAGAGAGTGTGGTACAGTAGGTGTGCTGTTTTATTAAATCTTAAATAGATTGATATGAGCTCCTAATCTTGGTGTTCTAAAAATCACACATCTTACAGTAACTTTAGGCAAGTGATGATTTGCGATTGCACTTGCACACTCCAGAATTTAAGACCTTTGGTTTGGTCTTTCTCTGCAAGAGCCTGTCTGAAACTATGAGACTTATAGTGAAACCATTGGAGTCAAAAAGTTTTCTTAATCCCCAACTGAAAGGCTTCATTTATACAGTATGGTACTCAATGTGTCCACACACAGATTATCCTCGGCAAAGCCATTCATACTGTTCATTTATCTTGTGTCCATTTGTTTTGTACATAAACCAGGGAGTTGTCAGGGCAGGAGATCCATCATTTAACAGTCATTTGTACCAAGGTAGTTGCCGACATTGAGCTGCTTATTGTCTTGCTCTTGAAATATCTTTTAGGCTTGAAAGGAATCTGGTACTGAAGACAATGATCCCTGTCGTCTGCTACATCTCAAAGACCTATCATGATTATTTCATCCATTGCTATTACACTGCCAGTCTTCGAGGAAAAAAATCTAAATTTTAAGTATACGTCGCTCGGCGTTGCATCTAATATTTATTCAAATAGCTGTTACAAAGATTGTTTAAAATCCTCCTTCTCCGAAAATACTTGATTCTGATGGGGAAAATTATCAAAACTGTGATTGTTTTGTTAGGCTTGAACAATTAGTCAACTTGGTGGCAACTCATTAGAATCTTAGACAGACAAAAACCTATTGTAGTTAAAAGTTAATACATTCAGCCATTTTGCATAAATTTATTTTGAAGCTTAGCACTTGTCGGTAAACACGTTGTACTTCAAAGAAACAGTTAGCAATAACCTTTGTTTCTGGATTACTTCGGTTTGAAAGGGGTAGGAAATCATTACAATGTGTAAGTCAGAAAGGGCAAACCAATGGGAATAAAAGGACCTGTCAATCGAATCTTGTTACCTGAAAAGGGATTAAAGTGTTTCAAGTACATATTGTCTGGTAGATTTGAATGTTGGATCTCCTTCCCTGACAACTGCCTGCATAAACATATCACACATTTCAACAAGGAAACACCTTTTCATGGTTTTCTCAATGAATTCCATGATTGTAGGGATGCTTTAAAAAAATTGTGTTGCTTATTTGTATAGATGAATCTGAGCAGCTACAGCAGAGTAATAGGCCATTAGTGGGGTCCATCAGCCTGTAATTATCTTAATTTTATTGCCTACATGCAATTATAAACCCTTGTATTCAGTGGAATTTAGGAAATCAAAAGGTATTTTAATATACAATCATACATGATACAGGTAAGCAAAGAATTTGAAATATTAAAGATGATGGGACAAAGTAACAACTTGACCAGACCATCAATTGACTGTTTGGATTCTTCTATGAACTGATAAAAAGAAATAAAAGTGTGTGATGTTTTGTGATACAACATGTCTGATTTCTTCTTTCTCTCATAGATGATACCCCAGTAACACTTGGTACCCATCCAGCCATTCATGATGTCAGATGGCAAACCGATATGTACCATCCTGCCACCAGGAAACTGGCAGCACAGTCACATGGTAAGGGATTAGGCCAGGGTTGGGAAAAATCCAGAAAAAAGAGTCAATTTTTCCAATATTCCACATGTTTATATTCATGTACAGCACAGTTAAATTTTCTTCCACTTCTAAAATTTTTCTCCAAAAATGTTAATTTCCCGGACAGGAGCATCCCTGCTTCCCAACTTTATACTATGGATTGGGCTATCAAATGGTAGACTTATTTAGTGAACAAATAGCCACAAAGTTTATACATGTATACTTTCTTGGGTAACCCATCAGTGCTCTACCATAGGGAACTGTGTCAAAGCTTCTGGCTGTTTATCATGCAATGTCACCCCATTTAAAATAGCAATTACAAAGGATTGTGGGATAGAATATTTGGTGTGTGTTGTTTTGGCTATGGCAAAATGACATTGACAATAACAGTATGTTCCAAAATCTGTCTCACAGTCCTTCACAAATGCTATAGACAAATCCGATCAGCGCTTGTATTTCGTGACTGTAAGCAGCCATTGGTGGGGTCCATTAGTGGGGTCCATTAGACTAATTGTCTTCTTTGATTGTCTGGAAGAACTTCAAACCCTCATATTCAGTTGAATTAGGGAATCAAGATACAATTTAGTGTACAACCATCCATGATACAGGTTAGCAAGGAAATTGGAAGATTAAAAGGCAATGGACCTCAGTTATAGCAGACTGAAATCAGACTATCACTCGCTGTCTGGATTCATCTTTTGGGAAACAGGTCAATGGCCTGAATATGTTAGCAGTTTAAAGAACTGTCAACATAAATCATCTCAACAGCTGTACAATGATATTTTGTTTCTAATTTTTGTTTCTTTTTCTCAGAAATATTCACATCCTTACAAAAACATACCTCAGACTCAACAGATAGTACGAGAAAACCTCAGTAAGTTCCAAAGTCAGTGTTAATACTACTGTAAGTTGAGGCATCATTTGCATTAAGCAAATAGGGAAAAGCTTACCCCAGACATATCATGTAAGATAGGCCTACTTGGGAGCAAAATGGGAACAGATCTGTTGGATCTTTCTGTTGTTTCAAGATAAGTTTGGGGCTACTGCTTTTGCCCTTAAAGCACTTGACTTACATATTGTATCTAACAGGTGGAAATTGCATTGGACAACCATATTCTCTCTTTGAGAAATTTATCCAATTAAGAGCTTACAAACAGATTTGTAAAAGGCAAATAAGAAGTGTTACAATATCGTACACTCCCATTCATCATTGAAACATAGATGGAAGTGGACAATACAGAATAAAAGTTGTTTGTTTTCTGTGGCAGAGACTTAAAACGCAAATGTATGCCTATTGCTTTTCACATTCATATGGGCTACCAAAATACTTTGTGGACAGTCTTAAGTTGGCTTCAGCTTGTCTGATTGACAAGATGCAAAATATCAGGCCTGCTTTCGTGTTTTAGTTTATTGAGGTGATGTATCCCTATAGTGAGCAATAGGTCAGTTAGAATTAAAGTTACTTAAAGTAAGTTGAATTTTGGGAATTAAAACTGACTTTTGGATAGACTTTTCCCTGGGTTGGATGGTATTCCTACTGGACGGTGGACACTCTCTGTGACTGTATGGTAGTTACATCATGTACAGTAAAGGTCATACAAAGGAGGATTTAACCTCTAATGGACCAAGATTTAAATAGCAGTCACAATGTAGAGAGAAGTAAATTCATGTTCCAAGACAGAATTAGAATGAATTATAGGGGGAGGAATATGTATATATATATTATTCTCTTCACTTTTTTCAGCTGGGCTCAATAACTCTCAGTTTTTTTCATGCAATAAGCCTTGCCTTAAGAAACTTTTTTTTTAAAGCCCTTTTATCCCTTGAGGTCACCAGATCTTTACCTACTAATTTCTGGTAATGGATGAAGTAAGATATTAATCCTTCATAGTCTCACTGTTTGTGTTAAGGAAAGGATACAAACTCTATGATGTGTAATCATTTCATTTTCATCAATCACTTTCTAAATTCCTTTCTTTCCATGAACACTCTCTTGATGCCAGACTTGTGAAGTTCAGTCGTCGTTACCGTGTTGCCATGATGGAGTGTATTGAGGACCTCAGAAAAGCTGCTTCAGGTAATTTTGTGTGTGTGTGTGTGAGTGCACCTGTAAACAATACTGTAGCAGGTACAGGCCGCTCCAGAGAGCCCAAACCTCGTAAGTCTTTTCTCACTCACACAGAGCTGGTAACTGGTGTACTTACCTGAAAATATGGTCACTGCAGTTAGGTCTGTCACATGGTATCCTGCAGCCTGCCCTTGCTCCAGACATTCATGTGCTTCATAAACTCACAGCTTAAAGTGGAATTCCAATGATTTCCTTACCAGAACCCTGTAGGGCTGTCAGTACGGGTATGTGCTGCATTTGTGTGTGTTTGTGTGTGCGTTTGTAAATGGTGGAAATCAAGGTAAATTTGTCTGGGTACACACCTTCCAATCGAGGTAACATACGATTTCAACCCATCAAGGGGAGGTTGTAGGACATCAGTCACAATATATATTGTTTATGCAGAGGAGCCCTTCACAACCTACAGTAGCTTTTATGTCTCTTAGCTAATTTGACTGTTTCCTCGTTTGTGCGGTTCAAAACTGCCTTCCACGTTTTCCACCATTGACAAGTATGTGTGCGTGTGTGTAGTTCTTAACTGTTTGACAGCAAGGATTCAATTCAATTATCAGTGTTTCCTATATAATTTAGTGAGGCTATATTACATGCAGAAATTCATGATGCAGTACATTTATGCATCTCTTTGTAAACTTGGTCAAAATCAACAAAGTTGTTTAGTCAGGTGTATCATGCCAAATGTTTACTTTTAAATAGCATGAAGTCTAAGAAAAACAGGTATGGTTGACAAATGTTGCCTACTGTAGGATAAAGGAAAAGATTAATTTAGAAGACTACCTGAAGGAAAAAGAAAGAAAAAACTACTGAGATTAAACTGTTGTTTGAAAATGAGATTTTGGTGACTGCTTAATGCCCTTCAACTCCAAAATCTTTTCTGTTTTTGAAAGTCTTTTATGTCTTTTTGATTCATGATTGCTTATACACTTCTGTCAGCAGAAAATTAAGGCTTGGTAAGGGTCATTTTGATCTAAAACCTTAATGTTGTCAGAAAATGATAATTTGAATAAAAATTTTTTCCTAACAGATTCTTTGGTGGATGAAGCATCACAAGAGGAGTGTGACAGTATGTGTCAGCTGTTTCAGCAACTTGAACTTATATGGAACCTCTGTGAAATACTCTTTATTGAAACATTACCAGGTCAGTTCTTGTCTCCTTATCATTGTTTTAAAGCAACACATTGATTCGGTTTGTGAAATTCACCAGTTTTCCAAACCTAAAGAATTTTCTTTGAAGTCCCTGTATCCCACATACAAACCTACTGCCAGTTTGTGTGATGTACCACATAAACACTTGAACAGGGATCACAACACAGTGCCCTGCAACTGGAAAAAATGCCTGTGGGCACTGTTAGATGAAACCAAAAGGTTATGAGCTTTGGACCAAAAGCCCCATCTAGTGGGATACTAAAATTCAATTCTGGTTTTCAAATTTCTTCACCAGACACTTCCAAATAATGCAGAAATACTGTTGTAAGTCAGGGTACAAATAAAACTTTTTAACTTTTTGCATAACCTTTTGCTCTGAACCTTTGACTGGTCATGCCGATAATGAGCTTTGTCATGTGGTATTACCCTCTAGCACCCTCATAAAATCATTGATATCAATTCAACATGCACCTTTTAGCCTTGACAAATGTTGAGTTGAGTTGAGCAGGAAATTGGAATCATTATTAGAGTTGATATGGACTATTTTGTGACAAGTTCTCAAAAAATAAAAAATATTGCATGACAATTCTCTTCATTAGCCTCAACTGTCATGTATCACCTTCTATAATTAATGAAAACATGAAAAGTCAAAGTTGGGTGAACTTTTAATATTGTTTTACTAATCCAGGCCATTGACCTTCTTTCTTGAATTTTATACAAGGTATATAAACAGCTGGATCACAACAGCTGTTCATAGAAGAGTTGTGAGCCTTTCAATGCTACATTCAAGTTGATACTACAACTTCACACATTGATTTTTTAAAATAGGGGCAGCGTATGACTTATATTCAACTGTAAAAAGTTTTCATGAATGCAAATAAATGATTTTAATGGTCAATTACCCTGTCGCAACCCATTTGAGTTATGTGTTAGATGTTCAGAATTGTACAGTGAGACATTTCCCATGAGGAGCTGGTCAAAAAAGTGTATTCTAACAGTTCTGACCGACTGCATCGTGAAGTGTTTAGAGCATTCAACTTGCAGCCACAAAGTCTGAAGTTAAACTCATGGACATGACCATACTGAAAACTTGAAAAATGGAACCTACTGCCATTGTGCTTGGTGCTCAACATACCTTTAAGCTATGGAGTAGGGAAAAACAATCTAGTGAGTCACAACTGGAAACAAGAAGGCAATCCATGGAGTTGCATATCTCATCGCTAACATGTGCGCAAGTTGGTTACAGAACTTGAACAATGTATGAGCTGGAAGTTTTATCTGTGCTGAATTTTATGCTACAGTAGAATGTCATTGACAAAAATTACCATACTAAAACTCCAGGCCACAATCTTGAAGTCCAAGGGAAGCGATATTTTTTCGTTCCAAGGGACGGAAGTTTTTTTTGTAAGATAGCGAGGGGAAAGAATATGGCACAGACCAATCAAGTTCTTGGAACAGGCGCACCCCTTATTCCAAAAAACATCATTTGGATTTTTAAATTCTGACACTGGATTATATAAGAACTGGAGAGATAGGCTACCCAGTCTTTGTAACGGTTGCCCTTTTAATCCAGTAGGCCTATCTAAGATTTTGGAACAAATTTATTTTTAAGATGTTGGTATCCCCTTGCAACACTCTAAAGAAAACTAGCTTGACTGTTACACTTACCTGATACGGATATGGACGCAACGATTAAAAAAGTAAGAGGCTTTCGGGGACGCTTTAGACAGGTGCGTAATTGTTATTATTCAGACACTAGCTGTATGGGCGTATTCTCCATTTTGACGCCATGGCAAACTTCACGTGTGCCTCGGAGCTGATATGCGCATCAAGTGCGTCTCAATTAAAAAACTGGGCGTGTGCGCCATGTTGAAGGCGTGGCGTTAGAAGATTTCCGGCCAACGCACAAACCTTTTCTGTGTACTGGCCTGTGGCAAATCCTAGCCCGTGGCAAGGAAATTGTCAGGTACGTTTTTTTGGCGATGCTTTAAAACCTCCAAGTTTTCAGGGCACTAATATGTAAGACAGGTAGGCCCTATGCCTAACCTAATGTTAGTCACCCACAGTTTCATATCTTGGGTTATTCCTTGCCACAGGCTAGGATTCGCCACAGGCCAGTACGCAGAAAGGATTAATACGCCGGCCGCAAATCTTCTAAAGTAAGTTCCTGGGTAACTGTTCGTTGGGTACACCTTGACATAAAGTGAAATATTTCCCTACTAAATTATGTCCATAAATACTGACATACGACATGTTGAATTCCCAATTACAGGCCAGGCTCAGCCCATTTGAAATTCGAACTAATGCGAAAAAAACGTATGTGAACACGTCTCAAAAATGGTGACGTCATTGGAGGCACGGTTAGCAACACTGTACCAGAGAGCTCACAATCATCGAATCATGTGCATGGTAACGTGTGTTAGCACATACATAATTGCAAATACCGGTGCTGCAATAGCAGTGAGCGTGGCCACTGACATTGCGAATTGTGCATTGCACGGTTACTGCTTAGTATTGGCAATAGCATCTTCACCAAACAGCTCATACAGTAAAGACGCGCTCGTAGTGGGGATGCGCTTGTTGTGGTCTGTCCATACATGTTCAAAGCTGTTCTTTATAGCGCCTGAACCGCGTCTTTCTTGCACAAAAACAGAACTATTTTTACTCGCGCGCACATGCACTCGAACATTTTTGGCCAATGATTTGCTCCGAATCCCCGCCATGGTCCGCGCCTTTTGCTCTGTATGTTGGACTCTTTATTGTGATGCAATCGTTTTCATGAGGTTGCTAGGATAAGATAACTTTACCGAGCATTACATTAGTTCCACATCTAGATGCGCGCCGTAGGGTGGGGTTTGTGCCACCAATTGCGTCATAAAATCAGGTGAACTGTAGCGGCATTTTTCGAAAAGTTTTCCTTCGAATATCATTAATGCCGAATTGTACCGGTTTTTAATGGGGTGTGAGATGATATTTGTACAATTCTGTATCACATCTTGCAATACACAAAAGTTTTTATGGCCGTGTCACGCCCTCTTTAACCTTTGACAATCTGTAAGGTGAACTATGTCTTTGGTTGCTATGACAACCACACATATTGGTACAACTTATCATGCTATTACACTTAAACTTTCAGACTTGTGGGATGCTTCCGTTAAGAGTTAAAGTGAGTGCAAAAAAAGTATTTGACCCCCTGTCACGTGACCTTTGACCTTGGTTGCCATGGAAACTACATATTTTGGTAGAATTAGTCTACCCTATTATACTTGTGAAGTTTCATGTAAAGTGAAGGTTTTCTTTTGAAGTTTTAGTACAAAATAGTAAAGAAAAGTGGTTTTTTGCAAAATGTGACCTTTGACATCTGATCTTTGACCTTTACTTCGGAGGGTCTGGGAGACATAAGTTCCCACCCTGGGGTACCCACCTACCAATTTTGAAAAGAATCCGTCCAGCCCACTAGGAGGAATTTAAAAGAAAAAAACGTTGTTTTACGAACAAATTATCACTTGAAAATTTTTTGTTCCATTCTACCACTTGACCTTTGACCTCTGTTGCTATGCCAACCACATATTTTGGTAAGTCTAGATGCAATCATTATATGTGTGAAGTTTCGTGTCAGGAGGGCTTTTACTTTTGGAAATATAGCAGAAAATGTCGATTTGACTAAATTTGACCTTTGACCCGTAACCTTTGACCTTCACTTCCGGTTATGTATTAAAATGCAATTGTTCCACCTAAGGTACCATCCTACCAAGTTTGAAGAAAATAGGCCCAGCCGTTTACAAGATATTAGGAAAACAAAACTGGACACACACACACACACACAGGGCATACCCGTATTCAATGCCTTACGGGGTAAAGAGAACTGTTCCCTGTAAGGAAATGGTCGGAATTCCCTTTTAGCCGTTTATGTCACGCGGCACGTGAATGCCGCGAGCGAGGGCGTGCTGTTGCATATCACGTGACAGAGCTCATTGCAGTGTCCGAATTTTCCGGCAGCTACGCCAGTCATGAGCTCCGCGTGAGCGAGGAAAGACGTGCGAGGCCTCAGTTCTCGTGAGCAGCCTGTACCCGGCAAGGTATCATTACCAGCCCACACACACACACACACTGAACATACCCGTATTCAATGCCTTACGCGGTACACAGAACTGTCCCCCGTAAGGAAATGGTCGGAATTCCCCTTCAGCCGTTTATGTCACGCGGCACGTGAATGCCGCGAGCGAGGGCGTGCTGTTGCATATCACGTGACAGAGCTCATTTCAGTGTCCGAATTTTCGGGTAGCTACGCCAGTTACGAGCTCCGCGTGAGCAAGGAAAGACGTGCGAGGCCTCAGCTCTCGTTAGCTGCTTGTACCGGGCAAGGTATCATTTACAAGCTCATGCACGCGTATAAATTGGCGTTTACACACTACGAGTACACACACTCACCCACCAACACACACAAACGCATGGACAGGTTTTGACCCCTCTCTCAGCCCTGGACCTTCAGTCACCCGGGGTACCTCACCATGGGTTAGAGTTAGACCTCGAGACTAGTAACCTGGGAAAATTTACCGTTACCATGGAAACCATTGCGATTTTAGCTGCCATTGCCATATATAGCCCCATAGGCAAAGTGACTACAATATCTCATCCTCCTCACGGAGCGATGAGATAAAAAGGGCTGTGATAGACCTGACTTAATCCAAGCAGTTAGAAACAGCTGCAAAACCTCAACTTGCTATTGTAACTAAAACCCAACAGTTCACTAAAGGAACCATGGATAAGGCAATATTGTTGTGAAGTTACATTATCACTGTAGTATAAGCTACCCTTGGTATGTTTCCCATTGCATCTAGTCACATATTTTGGTCTTTCTGTTATATCTGGCAATTGAAACTTTGTAGCTTCACTCAAATTTATCAAACTGTTACTGTAGGTCCCTTAGCTGTCAAGATCAAGCATTTTGACTTTTAGAATCACTTTTGTATAGTTTATCCCTTATGTTTTATTGCCCATAAACTTAAACTGTTCCAATGGTGTGGGGCAGAGCTAATCAAAATCTACAAGAGCAAAAGCACAAAACATTGAATAAGCTGGTTCCTCATAACTTCAAAGGCCTTTTAGTGTAAAGCTTGCTATAAGGTATTTTTTCTGGTTCTCCCTACTTTTTTAGGAGGAGTCGTCTTACAGCACCTACTAGACTGGGTGAAGCTCCATTTTACAGAAGCAGATTCTCTGGCTGCGAAGGTCCTCGAGGCATCTGATGGTGAAATTCAAGTCACTGAGGATTACTGGTCTGCTGTAAGCTGTGATTACATCATTTCTGGCCGATGAGCTTTAAAGGGGCTTGTTGAGTTAATTTCGATTATTTTGTTATTATTTGGATGGAAATCAATGATCTTGAAATCGTCAACCGTTTGTCATCAGTGGCCATGTTTCTTTTGTCTACCTGTACCATGAATAGTTGCTTTAAATTTTAATATGAAATGATTCTGTATTTATGGGGTTTGGGGCTGTTTGCAGCCCCCTGTGGTGGCAGACAATGAAAATGTTAACTAAAATTAAGACTGAAGGACCCAGCATTTTCCAACCATTTCTTGACAGTTGGATTCATCTACTGTTTATCAAAAACGCTGAAAATTAAACTTTATCCAGGCTTAAGAGCTTCTTCAGTTAGTACACTGAGTGCCGTACAGTAGTTATTATCCAAGCCCCTGATAAATTGTGTATTTGTGATAAACAACAGTTAGATACAGCTGTAAAGCTGTAAAAAGAGGACTTTGATTAGTGGTCATCTTCAGGGGCAGATCTATGATTTTTGTTTCAGCAGGGGTAGCACTATACTCAAAAATTTTCTGAGTGTCTGATGGGGGGGGGGGGGGTTAAAATAATGGAGATAACACTTTAAGAAAAGTCCATGGCACACAAAGGTGTATTTAATTGACTACTATTTGAATCATCAGATAACATGGTCGCCATTTCAGGTTAACCTTAGTACATAAAATGTGGTCTTGAAAATGTGGAGGGGGAGGGGGATATGCATGCAAACCATGGCACACTTCTTGGATCGTCCACGGGTCTTTGAACAGTTGTTGCATGTGATTAATACCAAAAAGCCAAAAGTGTGGCTAGGAGTTTGGAATGAACAATATATAAATGATTAGTTATCCAATCATTGCCATTTCAGTTGTGTTTTGAATTTGCAGAATCTTATTGGTTGATTAATAGACCCCTTTTTTGAATAGCTAGCCTTTTACAAAGGGTTGTGTAGTAAAAAGTAGTAAAAATATCATAAAAAGTAATAAACTCTTTTGAAAAAAGATCACATACCAAAACTCTATCCCACAATATTTTGTAATTGCATTCAAAAAGGGTCTGTTACCAATAACATATGAGTAAAATTTAGCAGGGGTGACAAAGAATCATGAATCAATTTGAAAGGCCCCTTTCAAAATAGCAGCTACAAAGGATTGTGGGATAGAAGTTTGTGTGCATCGTTTTTTCCATACAGTAAAATTGACATAACAAATATTATCCATACAAAAACACTACAGCACATAAATCCGTTGAAATTGTTTTCTGGAAAACATTCTGTAAATTCTTCTTATGAAATGATTTTTTGAAATGAAGATCCCAGTCAAAACCTAAGAGATTTCTATCATTCTGTGACATGTTAATCCTCTTTAGTAGATTTCTTAGGACCAACTGTTTCATGCTCAGCAAAATTCATGTTGTACATCTTCTTTTCTTTTGTAGGTATATATCTATGTCCTACAAGGAAGACTAGCGGAGGCAAGACATTTGCTGTCATTACACCCAGAAACACAGAAAGATGTCCATGGTGTAAGATAACTTCCCATCCTTCTTGAAAACAAATTCGAAATCACTGAAATTGATGTCTTTTCAATGCAACTTCCTTTTGTATACTAAGGGTTTGGTCTGCTTGGTAGAGCATTAAACTGTCACCCAGAAGGGCTGTGGTTCAATTTCCAGGCTGGGTCATACCAAAGACTGTAAAAATTGAACCTAATTAACTGCCCCTGTATGTGATGCTCCCCCTTGCCTCCCCCACATAAGAAACAGAGCAGGGATAACAATTGATTGCCTCACAACTGGAGAAAAAGGCTGAAAATGAAGGCTTTGTAAGATTCTTTTGTTAAGTAGTCGTTATTGCGACTTCTTAACTTAAGTTGTAAAGCATGTGAAGTGAAGAGCTTTGTGATGTGGTGTTGAGTATTGTGATATTTCTTGCTTTGACATTCTGTGGCATAGTTAAATGGTACAAGACCAATGTGTGGCTAATGTCAGTCATATTTCAGGGCTTAATGAAAATGAAATAGCAGTGTACTTGCCAACTGTTCTGTTTTAAGCAAAACTGTTGTACCCTCTGAACTTTATCATCCATGAAAAGCAAAATCTTCGATTTTCTGACTGAACAGTATTTAAAATACTGTTTTACTGAAAACGACCAGAAAGTTGTAAAGCAACAGCTTTGAAAATTAATGTCAACCTCTGCAGTCATGAAAGTGATTTCCACTTCATACATTGTGAACATTTAGAGAGAAAAGAGGAGTTTCACTCCCTGGGCCCTTGATTCCATTGAGGTTAGCTTTTGTAAACTTTACAGGCATTAGATAATCTGCTATATGTTCCAGAGTGTGTACAGGTTGTGAAAATGCTCAGATATCAGGGAATTGAGGGAAGGGGACTCATTGCTCCAATTACTTGATGTTTAGAAACATTATTTTGTTGAAAAAAGGCAGAAGTATGAAATCTGGCTGTTTTTAAGGGTCCTGGAAATATCTGTCATCTTCCTTTAAGGTCATGGAAAAGTCACGGAATTATGTCATTTCAAATGTGAATCATGGTTTGTTTCCTGAGCCGACAATTGGCAAATATGGCATTGTTGTTTTGCAGAATCTGATGAGGATGCAATACCTTTTATTTTGTGTCTTGAATTGTCAGATATATTGAATGGGAGCTAGGGTTGGGGGGGGTACAGTGAAATATTGGCACCGGTACCACAAAGCACACACAACTTGTATTGTGGTCAGTACTGGTTGTCAACTCATGGGTAGGACAGTCATGCAGGGAGAAGCCTTTAAAATAATGTTTTAAAATGAGTATTGGTAATTTTTTTTGTTTTTCAGTAATTTTTTGAAGAACTGGTATTAGGAACACACCAAATACCTTCGGTATTTTTATAACCTGTACCACTAGTACCGGTATTCACCTCAGTACCGGTAATTGCCTAACCCCTAATGGGAACATTTTGGTTAATTCATGGTAGCTCTCAGTTATAAAAACAATGTCTCCAAAAGATGTGGCCTGTTCCCTATTACCCCTGTATTGTTTCTTTACCCCCAAGGCTTATGGCAAAATCGATGAATTGATGAGAAGAATGCCGGTATTTGGTGCTTTCAGTCGACAAACATTGGCAGAATTTGATCTGAAGTGGAGAAATTGGCAGGAGCTGTGTCAGCAGTTACTGAAAGAAGGTGTTTTTGTTTCATATCAGAGGCTCGAAAATATCTGCAGGGTAAGTAGAAACCATTCAATCTTATCTTTTTTCCATTGCAAACTTTGAGGTACTTAACCCCTTAGCTACACCTGGGTTTTGGTAGAAAACCCTAATTTACCTTTGCTCTTTATGTAGGGTTCCACCGCAGAGCCATTGCCCTGACAATTGAATCCTGAAATAGCTCTATGTAAACATAGTGTCTAATTGTTTTTTGGGTATGAAATAGGATTGAAGGGGAGACTCTTTTACATGTATTCACCCTCTTGAGTTATAGCCACACACATGTGACAGCCTTCATAGACAGTAAAATAAGGGGATGTACAGTAATAATCTCAATCTGTGTAAAGCAAGTGCAACCTTAAATAAAGAATCTGGACAGTGGTGATGAAGATATCAAAAAGGGAGAACACATGGATGAGAAAGAAAGTAAATATTTTTCTTTAGAATGTGGTTTCAAAGATAATTTCCAAACCTCTGCAATTCCAACACAAACCCATACGGTACACACTGTCCATGTGGAGCTTAATATGTAGCTCAATAAGGATGGGTGGGCCTCCTTCAGTATCAAAAGGGTTAATTCATTGGAAATATGTATATAAACAACAAAGCACATAGGTTAAGACATGAGGAAGTTTAAAAGTATAAGAAAAACAACTTCCACCATGGAACTTTTTGCAAAAGGTGTTGGAAAGCTAGAAGGGAAGGTTTGTTATTTTGTTTATTGGAGTATGTACTTGAGTGTTTATGTGAGTATTTTTTTCCATACCATTTTCAAGGAATACAATTGTCTTCTTGTTACAAATATAGATCCTGTCAGGGCAACAGGATGTCTTGGAGCAGTTCCAGCACCTGGTAGGGGACTGGTACCAGCTTATGGTGACAAAACTATTGTATACCAATCCAGTGGTGAAGACAATGGATCTTCAATACCATGCCAAGGTACCACACAACTATTGTACATGCCATCAGGGGTGGAGCTAGGGATTTTGGTCAGAGAGTTTGGGTCGATTTGCCAGGGGGCAAGGAGTGCATTTAAGTAGGATCGTAAAACCTTCAAAGGTGTTGGTATGCCATTTTGGCCTGTCCACCCTCCCTTCCTCCCAACTAAATGGACACTTTGCCGCTGTGTAGAGTGCTAGAGTGTTAGGATATAACACTACTATGTACCCACACCCAAGGCATCCAAAGTAAGCAGTCTTGTGCTACTTTTAACATTGGTATCAATTTCAGGGCCTATGGTGGTGATACATTGGTTTTATATATCAGATTGAATCATCTACAATTCTCAGAAAATTGCTCTTGAAATATTGAAAAAACTTTGGGAAAGAATTTTGATCCTCAGAAAATGCTGAATTTACTTCTTTCAAAGAAGTGCATTAACTGTCCACAACACTCTTTTGTTTGGTGATTTCAGTCATTTCACACATTCTTCCAGTGTCAGGTGAGAATATGAAATCCAAGTGCAAGGTTAGTGTAGTTAGTTAGACAGAGTTTTACAGGCCAGTTTCCAACCTAATGGTTCAAGTCAAGCTGGCCATTGCCTTTTTTCCAGTTGTGGCTCACTGGCTTGCTTTCCCTACTAGACATTGCAAATTTTAGGTAAACCAATGAGTTACCATCCAACATTCCTCAAATCAGTGAGGACAATATTGTCACATGACCTCCAAGAGCCAATCATGAAACAGGACTGACTACTACACTAATCCTAATTGGGGTGACTACATTTCCCTCTTTAAAGGGTAGATCTCATCTCCCATATTTCTGTTTCTTCTGACCAAGTTACTTCCAGTTCCTCCCAAAACTCTTCTTTGTGCAGATACCATCCTAGTTCTTTTCTTAAGGCTGTATGTATATCCTAATGAGCATGCAAGGTCTTTTGTGTTATCAGCACCCTTCATGTATGCAGGGTGATGTGAGCTACTCTGCCAGCTTTGAATTCAATGTCAATCAGAGTAGTTGTCAATTTAGGAATTTGCTATCTCTAACTAAAATATGCTTTAGTTTGATGTGTGTCTTTCTTTAAAACTTTAGCAAGGAGAATGTTTCCTTTGGTTGTTACAATGCACTAAAGACCTACACTATTCTGTTACCTAGCATTTTCAAGTTCAAAATATTGACGAGACTAAGATTTTCCGCAATTCTGTATTACTTTTCTCTCCAAATCAGTCCTGCATGGATATGTCCCGTGGATCCAGTCGTCTTTTGGCTTTGGATCAAATCCTGTATGCAGCCCTCGAGTTTGATATTACTCAAATCATAAAAATCAGCAGGTTTGCCTTCCACATTACTTTGCAATGTATTTTTGTTGTTTAAGAGGTATTCTGGATTATGAAGATTATGAAAATAAAACTTCATCTTTACTTTTTCTTGCCAAAAAGTTCATTCACAGTTGCTCTTAATCTGGTCATCATGTTTATTCAATACATGAGAAGGACTGCTTTAGAACTCTGTTAAATAACCACATACCCTGGTAAATCAGACATTTGGACAGGGACCCTAGATTAGTATCAATTACCAAATGCAGCTGGAAGTCACCCAAGCATAAGCAAAGATGAGGAAATCAATTGATCTGCTAGCTGAGGTAAACAGTCTCCTTGCTCACTGATAGGGGAAGTAGAAGACTACAGCCCTGGCACTATTGTTTTGATTGTGGTTTTTGAACTAGATTAATCGCAGTTTGTGAACTTCAAAAGGTCTTGTCCTTATGAGCTGTTGTATGTGGAACTAAATTCAAGCACATTTTGATTGCTAATCCAATCAATGTGATCTTAGAAAAATCAGTGGCACAGCACAGGGTTTAGAACCCCCCCTGACCCAACCTTGCAATGCAAAAAAACCCCAAAATAGCAGGATTTTCTCTCTATTCTTAGACTTTTCCCTCATGTCGTGCCCCTCCCCCCCCCCCCATGACAGCAAAACCCCTCCCATGACACAGTCCTGGCTATGCACTTGAGATAAATTGTAGGCATTAATATAAGAATAGACCCAAATTTTCTGGACAGTCTCACTTACTTATCAACTTTTCCACCCATGGTATTTCACCAAGTAAAGTACCATTGAGCAACCATTCTCATATTATCAAGTTGCTATTGTTGCTACATTTTTTTGCAGGCATTAATACATGTAGAGAACTACAATCAGCCCCTTCCCTGCCCAACTAAATTTGTATCGGATTGTCTTCCTTCTAAATCTGATGTAATGCCCATTGGTATATTTTTCTTCTTAATTCACAGTGCCAATCTTAGCAACTGGTGGTTTGTAGCTCACATGTCAGATCTTCTTCACCATGCAGGTCAACTGGAATCTCAGCAATTAGAGTGAGTAATCTTATCCATTTTGGAAGCAATTTTTGAAAAGCCAGAAATAAAAATTGTGAATCTTAATATACTATAGACAAATCTGACTAGTGCTTGTTTTTAGTGACTGTAGGCCGCCATTAGTGCGGTCCTCATATTAAGTGAACTTGGAGAATTTAAGATACAAATTAGTGTGCAACCTTCCATGGTAGAGGTAAGGTAGGAAATCGAAAGATTTACAGGTGATGGACCCCAGTTATGGCCGACTGAAATTTGACCATCTCTTGCTGTCCGGATTCGTGTATACTGTAAATTTACATGTTTACTTATGTGCCACCAGAAATGCTTGTAGTTAGTTAAATTAGTTTAATAACACACCACATGAATGTGTTATATAGCGTCGACTAGAAAGAAAGATAAAAAGCTAATACATTTTCAAATATGGTACAAGTTCAAATTCGGTTCCAAATGCGGTTCAAATATGGTGCAAATCCTCCATTAAATTGTTTCTTAAGGGAGGTGGGCAATGCTTTGCACATATTCTACATCCTCCAGCGCACAGGGGGCAGATATGCTTGTAATATTGGAGTCTGTAATTAAATAACACTTTCAGTACCATACAAAGTACACATGTCAAGCAGAGTCGAATTAAGAGTGCAAAATTGTCTTAAGCTTAACAAAAGTGTGTCAGTGTTTTCCAGTGAAGAAAACGATTGCTTTCATCTTCATGAAGATACACTTATGCCTCACCCTCCTTCTTTAGCTGCTGCCCATTACCATCCTACCCCCCAACCCACACTCCCACCCATTTTAAAGCTGTGTTTAAAGCTTATAATATAGAAATATTCATCAAGAATATAAACCTTTTTGCTATTCATCATTTCAGCTGTGGAGCTACAATGCGAGAATTTCTACTGCTAGAATATGCATCAACACTCATGGCTGAAGAAAGGTATGTTACAAAGTAGATCTTTTGACAAGACACTGTTTTTCATGTACTGTTATGATTTATATTTTCAAATGGCTCAACAGTTTTCAATGTCAATCAATTCTGAATTGAAACCATGAGAGTCTTTACATATTCTACCTGTCCTCAGCTATGACCAAAACAACAAAAACCTTGTTATTTATTGCTCTTTTGTTTAAACAATAATTTACGTATGAAGTAACTAACTGAAAGATGTATCTCAGAGAAAGATTTTTGATACCCCATTCAGAATTTTCCAATAAGGGGTAAGGGGTAAAGGGAGAATTTGTCCCCCTTTCCAGAAGGAGAATAAAATCCTTTCATTTCCTTTCCATGAAAATGAAAAAAAATGTCAGTATCTTGGTTTCTAATTTAAGAAGAGAATACCTTTTCAGTAAATTTCAAACTAATATAAATAAAAAGCCTTTAAACCCCTTCAGGTTGCATCTTGTAGGGTATTTAAAGCCTAACCCCACCCGTAACTTTGGCCTAGGGCAGCCGCAATTTGTACTTGGGGTTTTGCCGTAATACCCCCCCTTTTTTTTTCTTTTGAGTTTCCAGCAGAACCCTCTACCACTGGATGCATTCAAGTCTGAAATAAGTTAATGTAAATTCAAGTTAAATGGCACAATGCCATGTAGCTAATATAATTTAAAGGCTGTATCATGCAAATGCCACCCGTTGCTAGTCTTTCAGTGAGTTACTGCCATTGTTTGTGATGCTCTGCATAAGCAATGGAGTAGGGAAAAAATCCAGTGCCTAATAACTGGGAAAAGGCTGTGGGCATCGCTAGGTTAAACTGGAAGATTTTAACTTGAGCCATTAAACCCTATTTAAAGGTAAGGAGCAGTCCCCCCAAACTTAGTTCGAAGAAAAAGCTAAATAATGCAACTTTCGTCTTATGTCTCTTCATAGTATCTTTCATTACATTTTATGACTTTACTTTTATATGTAAATCAAGCAGTTAAATTTCATATTTGAAGAGGAAAAACATTGTCACATGACTCCCAACAGCCAATCATGAAACTGGACAGTCTACTACACTACTTCAATTTGGGATGACTGCTCTTGCCCTTTAACTTCAGGGAATGATGAAAGCCACATGACCCATTAAGATGAAGTTTCCTGCAACAGGCTGTTTAGACCTCAAATGACTAGGGGAGAGTCACTTATCTAACTGGCAATTATGGGCAAGTGGACAAAGGAAAAACATAAGTGACTTGGCCATAACCACCATTTAGATAAATGACTCTGCCCTAGGTCATTTTAAATATGAACAGATTTACTGTGGGTTATTCTTCTCTCATTGAATGTCTGCAAATTAATGTATTAATTTGCAGAATTTTTTTTTTGTTTTTTTTTTTCTTTTTTGCAGCATGTGGCAAATAGTTATTGAGTACCTTGATCACTGTCCTGTGTTTGGCAGGTAAGGATCAGTATGTTTTAGCAAACATGTATTAATGAAGAAATTTTGCTTTACATTCTTAACATTCATGTTTTAACCTTCCAAAACTTCTTTATTTTCCCAATGGAAGAATGGGAAAATGTTCACATGCATTGCATTATGGGAATGGGTGAAAGGTAAAGTTATTCTCCTCCTGCTCGGCAGTTGTAAGTTTATTTAAGTGTTCAAACCCCTTACACCTTTGTCACTGCTATTACCAATGCAGGAATAATACATGTTTGCCAAGAGGGTTCCCACTGTAGGGTCTTTAGGGTAACCACATGCATGTTCTCATAGCTGGAGAAGTTGACAGATGACCCTTTGACCCGACTGCAAATACAGAATTTTCCAACTCATCTATAGAGAAAATCTGATTTTATTTTGATATCACATAATAATATGAACTGGCTCAGGGGAGAAACAGGGTACTGCTAGTCAGTTAGATGCGGATTTAAAAACACACTAAGGTGAATGTGTTATAAAGTGTCCATCAAATAGGGTAGGTAGGTAGATAAGTAAGTAATTAATGAATCTTCCTGATTCTAAAATACTCAAGTCTCCTTTTAGTCTCCTCTTGCTACATGCATAGAATACCATGTACATATCCTACAACCCTCAGCCCCTAAGGGGTGAGAGAACCTGGGGACTTGTTTCTGGTTATAATGTAGTTTGTATATGTCTGCCTGTGTTTTCATTTGCATGACATGGTTGACCTTCAAACTTTAGCTGATCTTATTACTAGGTCGTGGCATGCAGTATTAAATGAAAATCCTTCATATGAAAGGAATGAGTTGTCATAGAAAATCTTTGTAATTAGAATATTCTTTTCAAAATGAGAGTTAGGCCTATGAACAAAAAGCAATGCATCATTTATCATTTACTTTTTTGATTGAAGGTAAAAAGGTGGCAGCATGTTAAACAACAATGATAAGCAATTTGAGGAGCAGGACTGGATACTATGATAGGTCCTGTGAAAGTTGTCTTTTGTTATCTAAGGAGACAATTTGTTTCATCCAGGGTTGTTTGATATAAATCATGTCGATTAAAATCACTATTAAAATCATTATTTTAGCTGGAAAAAATCATGGTTTTATTAAAAAAATCTGATTTAAATCATGATTTCCATCTGAGATGACCACGTTTATTTGCAATAATGCCCATATTTAATGTATGTATTGTAATATTCCTGCGTCATAAATAATGAAAGGCTTTATTTGTTTCCTTTTTCAGGCATCACTTAGAATTATTTGTTGAAAAGATTCCATTGAAGTCAGAAAGGAAAGCCTACAAAATTCTTAAAGTCTGTGAAGAGAGAAACATGGATGACCAAGGTAGGTTGTGCAAAGCTGAAAAAAAGACATGAGGACAAGGCCATTTTTTGGTAGCTTGTAGGACACATTTACGCATCTCAAAAAAACGTAGCGCCTAGTAGAAGATTTTATTCTATCTAATATAAGCTTGTATATGTTTTGTTAGAAAAGATGTGAAGGCCGGTTCAGCGTAAAAAGTGCACAATTTTGGTGGGCACTAAGACCTTCCCAAAAATAGGTAGACTATTGCCTTTATGGTTGCAATTATTTCCAGCCCCAATGTTATGTTTAAAAAGTAAGATGTCTATGTAGCAGTCCTTGTACTTTTTCTGGATTACTCTTGAAACTTTTAGATTAATGGTAAATGTCATAATGTTTAAGGCCACATTTGTTCATCTTAGAGGCCAAACAAGACTTTGTGTTATACAGGTCATTCCATGTTGTGTTTTGTGAGGATGGACACCAAGAGGGATTGGGTTTCTTTGCATCAGTATGCAAATTGCTGCAAAAATTTGCATTTAATGGGAAGCATTTGGCACTATTTCAAAGTGTACGGAAACTGCCCTAGCATAGCTGCTATGCTCTGGTGCTGCACACATTACATTAGCAGCCTCATTAGATTCCGTCAGCTGTCACAGCCTGGCTGTTGTGACATGGTACCTTATTCTGGTGACAATGGAGTGACAGTGAATCATGTTGTCCCCAAGTTTTTTGAGTTTGAAGTATCCAAGTTTTTTGTCCATCAATATGATCTATATGGGACGTTGCAGAAGCCTGCAGGGCACAGAGGCAATGCCCTTTGTGGGTTGGAGGTTGTAGAATATGCGTACGGTATTGCCCGCTTGATATTAGAAATGACTGAAGGGAGGATTTGCACTGTAGTTGAACTGCATTTGAAACCTATTAGGAATTTGTAATGTATTCCTGGCCTGTCACAAAAGACAACTAAAGGGAAGGGAAGGGAATTGTATTTGCATTGAATTTGAAACCAAACTTGAACTGTGTTTGAAACAGTGTTTGAACTTAACCGTTTTACTTAACCGTTTTTTATAAACTTCAATACTATATAACATATTTTTTTTTTGTTGGTGAATCGATGAGTCCCATCTAAATGTAATTAGGCTCTAAGGGAATGGAATTTAAGAGAAAGGAATTGGATGTGTCAGGATAGGCAGGTTGACTATCTTCTTTGTTTCTGGTCAAGTACAATTATTAGGAAGTTGGACAACTTATGGTGTATGTAAGGGTTTTACATTTGTGTATTTTATTTCATGGGAGAAAACTGAAGTGTGATGAGGTGAATTTTATCTGCCATTCCTTATTTTTCATTCATACTTAGAGTGAAAATTGTAATGACATCAATATATGAAGAGAAGAATAATGGTCTTGCATATTTGTTCAATGTATTTGCAGCTCAAAGCCTTTGTAAAGTGATGGGTATGCAGGCCCTGCAGGAGGAACGTCTTGGTACTGCTCTGACTTGGTGCCTCAAATCTCAAGATGCCTCATTTGCCTCATTCCTGGCTGAAAAATTCCTCACAGAATATTCTTTGAAAGGAAACTTTTCTAACTTAGATTTGATTGACAATCTAGGATCTTCTATGCTTGTGAGTGACAGACTCACTTTTCTTGGTAAGTTATCATCATTGACTCTTTTCTAAACAACAATTACTTAATGTTGTATATTCAAGGTAAACCAAGCAGTAACTACTAGAAAATTTCAAATTTGAGGCAGTAAGGTACTGTCACATGACTCTCAAGAGCCAATCATGAAACAGGGCAGTGTACTACAATACTTCAAGTTGGGGAGACTGCATTGTTCCTTTAATATCCCTTTTAGGTTTATTTAGCATAAAACAGTCTTGTTCATGATTTACAAAACCTGATACCAATTGGTTATTTTATCCATTGTTCTCTCCTTTGAATCTAAACAGTTTCCCTCCAACTCCCTTTTGAAAAAAAAAAAAAAACATATATGTATACTCTTATCTGACATCATTCATGGCATCTTATTTTTCCCAGCAAAATACAGGGATTTTCATCGATTTTACGAGCAAGGAGAATTTTCTGAAGCTGCATCCCTTCTGCTTTCTCTTCTTGAGGCAAATCTTGCCCCCAAACAGTGAGTATTGCTAAATGCAACTGCAATGTAATGGTGGTTATTAAGACATACTTGTAGGTATCGTTCTTGAGGTCCGGCAGTCTGAGGCCAAGGCCAGCCTCAAATAGAGGCCTGTAACACTACAGTATGTGTATAAAGGCCTCCATACTGCTCAAGGCCAGACTAAGACCAGACTGACACACTGATACTTTGTTTGCTTTCGTCAACCATGAACAGACAAAATATGTTCAATTGAGTTGTTTCCAGTTTCATTCAAACTATGTAGCATATTCATACTCACATTTTTTTATTCCTTGCTGAAGGCAGGCAAGGAATCTATTCGATGGTGATGCTGTGTGTGTGTATGCCTGTGTGTGTGTGTGTATATGTGTGTGATGCCTGCTTGTAAACACAATGTCTCAAGAAGGGTAACCCCCAGGGATCTCATACTTGGCATGTAGATTGTCCACATTGAGTGGATGGTTCCTATTCTTTTTGGTAGAGGTCAAAGGTCATTTCGGGTGACCAGAGGTAAAATTGTAAATACCTTGGAAATTGCTTGTAAACACAATATCTCCAGAAGGAAAAATGTGAGTGATCTCATACTTACCATGTGGATTACCCATATTGAGTAGATGATCGCTCGTGTTTTTGGTAGAGGTCAAAGGTCATTTGGTCACCAGAGATGAAAAGCTCAAAAACTTGTAAACACCATATGTCAAGAAAGGTAACTGCCAGGAATCTCATACTTACTAAGTGGATTGACCATATTGAGTAGATGGCCCCTATTGTTTTTATTGGATGTCAAAGGTCATTTGGGGTTATCAGAGTTCAAATTAGCTAAACCTTGCAAACACTACATCTCAAAAGAGTATATAACTGTTGAAGTTAATATCCATGAGTGGATAGGGTGAAAGGGAAAGAATAATTTGGCATGGGTAATGTAATAGGCATAGGTATATAATTTTTTGGGAACATGTATTTGTAAAGTACTGAAGCAAACTAATAGGAAGAAGATCTAAAGTGCACAAAAAGGAACATCACATAGTAGTCACTGTATGTTGATTCTGACATGAAATTGTGCCCTGTTATTACATTAAGTTCCAACTATTTAAACATGAACAAGTGGGCAGAGCAAAATATAAAAATCTTAAAAGGCGATATCTGTTCATCAGGCTGACATACATGCTTCAGTGCTCATGGGTACGCTGATTTTGCAGCCACAAGTAAATAGATTTTCATGAAACTAATTTTCCACTGTTAAATGAAAGTTCCTAGCAGAGTGTGGAAAATTTGAGTTTAAACAGTCTGTATGAGGGTCATTTGGGGACACAGTCTGAAAATATTAGAAGATGCTTCTATGCGCACTAAGTAGAACTTTGAACAGAGAGTACTCTGTGTGATGCACAAGAGTCTCTTTAATGACATACTAACATTGCTTTTTCGATAACCTTAAAGAAAACCTGAAGACTACATTAAATTTAGTGGCAAAAATTGCTAATATTTGGCAAACCTTGTGCCTACTGTCCTCATGAGGACATGTGCATGCAGGCAGGCATGAATTGGAAATGGGAATTGATTAATTAGATATACCACAGTTAATTAGTTTTATAAAAAAATTAAATTTATACTGATCATTTGGTATCAAATACCCTTGAGCGCACATGAACTGTCATTGCCTAATAGAGTGAATCAAATTGTGACTGACACATTCTTTGCCATTTGGTCACTGTTATCTGGCATAATTTTTCACAGTTGACTGCCAGTTATCCTCACAGTGTCCTGAAGGATTACCTCCTACTGTACAAACATACAGCTCAATTGACTGAAGCTTTTTACTATATACTGTAAGTGGTGTTTGTCACGAGGTTCGTTGGAAAGGAGGTAGGTGAAACGTTTTTACAAGACGAGAGCCTGGGCTGAGCAGCAATAAGGACTCACAACACTACAGGTCATTTGGAAAGAAAAAAAAACTTTTATTTACACACTGTCACTCTAACAATACGTCCAAGCGAAAATTCCTTCAAATACCTAGATCAATTAACTTAGTACAATTTACTTAACCTAACTTAACTTATCTCGTTTCGGTCCCTTCTCTTGCGTGTGTCTGGCATTGGTCGCGATTCGCGAAACCGGAAGCTGCCGCAACTGTGTATCCTGTATTCGCGAGTCTTCTAGATGGCGGTGTCTCAGACGGTCCCGCGTATGTATAGAAAAACCGTTAGATACGGCTTGCCGAATAGAGAGTTGTTGACCTCCAGGAAAAGAATCATAAGACGTCAACTGCGTTTCAAACCGAGAGTATCATCCCGAATTTACTATCCGTACACAATAGTAGAATCAGTCACGGCCTCCTCCCCCTAAGGCGTAGGTGATCCAAAACCAATGATAAAATGTGTTCATTCTATTATGGCGTTAAACGAGTAAGACACAGGAACATAAGGTTGTACTCACATGTGAGAATCGGCACAGTCCTTGGGTAGTTAATACACATACATGTCGGCACCAGTTATGACATAGTTGAGTGTCACTTAAAGCGGCTACAGAGGGTACCAGAATGGCTTATACATACTGACGGTTGAACAGTCCACAATACTTCCAAGTTACCGCAAATAACCACACCTTTAAAACATTTCGGACGAGAAGTAACAGTCTCGTTGTTTTTGTGCAGTCCGGTTTGCTGTCCATTTTTGGGATACCGTCAACCCGTCAAAACATTCGGCTGCCTTTCCTTAGCAGAAGCCATTATCCCTCCTACCTGCTCAACGCTATCCCTGTTCGCCACTACCCTGCTGTCTTCGCCGTCGCACAACTCTTTCCATCCTCGGTATGCCTGCCTCTCCCAGAAGCAGCTCCAAACCCTTTGTTAAACTAAATTTGGCTAAACACATTCAAATCAAGCTACTCATAGGCAAATTTAAAGTTCCCGCCGTAGAGTTTCCCTATGACGTCACTTTTAGCCTCTGTATCAAAATAGTACGAGTCAGTGAAGCGTATACTATACAACGTACTTACTACACACAAAACACGGCATACCGCAATTCACTGACTGCAAAGATTAGAACAAACAAACAGTACAAGAGAGAATTCGGTAAGGCGCCCTCGATTAAGGTATAATTACTAAGTGTGACCTGTGACACCACCCCCTTCTAAAAGATACTTCTTATATCTTAACACCACAGGGAACACATAATTAGTCACCAGTTTCTTTTGGACATCTGCTTAGAAAATCAGCGCCTACGTTATCCATACCCTTAATTG
The DNA here is from genome assembly GCA_037179385.1 of Holothuria scabra. Taxonomy (NCBI): domain Eukaryota; kingdom Metazoa; phylum Echinodermata; class Holothuroidea; order Aspidochirotida; family Holothuriidae; genus Holothuria; species Holothuria scabra. Next base: position 35,462,569 of record CM074184.1, read on the forward strand.
CTTTTACTACATACCGATAGGGTTGCAAGCTTAATGCCCATCTCATTACTCTTGCATTATTTAACTTAGCTTTCGATATATAGGAAAGTGAATGATGGTCAGTTTCAAAAACAAATTCTTTCCCATACAAGTACACATAAAACTTATTCACTGCCCACACCAGAGCAAGGCACTCTCTTTCTACAATAGAATATGCTTTCTCTCGTGGTTGCAATTTCTTGCTCGCGTAACATATAGGAAACTTAATACCATCGTGCTGTTGCATCAGCACCGCACCTAGTCCTACGTCAGAGGCGTCGGTTCTCAGAATGAACGTTTCCTGCAGATCAGGAAGATGCAGAATTGGGGCAGAGGTAACACGAGACTTCAGAGTATTGAAAGCGGTTTCTTGTGCTTCTCCCCATTCAACCTTTTCGGGGTTCCCCTTCCTGGTGAGGTCACTCAATGGGGCTGCTATGCTAGCATAATTTGGGATGAATTTTTGGTAGTATCCTACCATCCCAAGGAAGGACCTAACCTGTTTCTTTGTAGTTGGCCTGCTAGCTTCCAAAATTTTGTTCATATTGGCCTCATTTGGCTGAAGGATTCCTTGGCCCACTATGTGTCCTAAGAATTCTAACGTCTTAAAACCGACTGAACACTTTGAGGGTCTCGCCGTGAGTCCAACCTCTCTCAGCCTTTTAAGAACTTTCTCTATAACTTCCAAATGTTCCTCCAATGTCTGCGTGAAAATTAGTATATCATCTATGTAATTAACGGTGTGCTCGATTCCTCCCAGCACTCTACCCATCATACGGGAGAAGACTGCCGGAGCGTTCACAAGGCCGAAAGGTAAAACCGTGAACTGAAATAACCCTTCGACAGTTATGAAAGCTGTCTTCTCCTTGTCTTCAATGGCAACCGGGACCTGCCAGTATCCCTTGCTAAGATCGAATTTTGAGAAAAACTTTCCCTTAGCTATTTTAACCATTAGACTGTCAATGTTCGGTATCGGTTCGGGATCAAAGACAGTGATCCCATTCAATTTTCGATAGTCTACGCAAAACCGAATACTATTGTCCTTTTTACGGACGAGAACGACTGGTGACGCATATGGCGACGTCGAGGGCTCAATCACCCCCATATCTAACATACTCTGTATTTCACTTTTAACACTGTCAACCATTGCATGTGGTACTTGATAAGGTTTACTTCGAATAGGTACCTGAGAAGTGAGATGAATGGTATGCTGAATTACATTTGTTCTACCAGGTACATCTGTTAGGACATCGTGAAACACTTGTAGAAGTCTTTTAACCTCTCTCACTTGCTGCGAATGCAGTTCACCGCTAACTTTAACATCATCAACATTCTCATTAGGAGTAACAGAAGGTAAGTCTAATGCCACCTTATCGGCTAATTCGCCGCACTCCATTTCACCATAATCCTTGAACATCTCATTATTACATTGTCTTTCAACATCGTCATCAAATGAAATTACACATGAGCAAATCTTTTGCATTTCCAACACTGAAACTTTCACGTCATCTTCATCTCTACTCACATACTTTTTTAAGAGATTTGCATGAATGGTCTTGACCTTTGTACCCATTTTGATTTTGTAATCATGCTTAGCAACCCTCTCAACAATGGCATATGGCCCTTTCCATTGCATCAATAATTTGTTAGACTCGGTAGGTAGAAGAACAAGTACCTTGTCCCCTAGCGAAAACTTACGATCTCTTGTACGAGCATCATAATACTTCTTGTATCGTTTTGATGCCTTTCTTAACTCCTCCTGGGCCATTTGGCATGTTCTATCCAAGCGTTCTCTTAAATCAACCACATATTGATAAGTGTTCTTCACTTCTTCATGATCAACTTCACCTGACCAAAGTTCCTTAAGGAGAGTTAAGGGCCCCCTCACTGTTCGCCCATACATCAGCTCAAACGGGGAAAACCCCAAACTTTCCTGCGGTGCCTCTCGGTAAGCAAATAATAGGGCAGGGAGGTAGCGGTCCCAGTCAGAGGGACGTTCCACACACATGCGGCGCAGCATTTTCTTTAGGGTCCCATTGAACCGCTCCACAAGCCCATTGCAGATCGGATGATAAGGGGTCGTAGTTAACTGTTTCAGAGTAAGCAACCTACCAACCTCCTTCATAACTTCGGATGTGAATTGAGTTCCCATGTCACTTAAAATTTCTTGTGGTACACCTACTCTCGTGTATATCTCAAACAAGGCTTCAGCCACCCTCTCGCTCTCTATTTTTGGCAAAGCCACCGCCTCAGGGTAGCGTGTTGCGTAGTCGACCAAAGTAAGTATGTACCTATTACCCCTTTCAGTAATGGGTGTGATTGGACCAACCAGATCAACTGCAACCCTCCTAAAAGGTGTGTCGATTAACGGCATTGTGCCAAGAGGTACTCGTCCTACACTTCCCTTGGGTACAGTACGTTGGCAAATTTCACAAGACAAACAATATCTACGAATGTCGTCATGTACACCCGGCCAGTAGAAGCTTGACAAAATGCGGTCAGTAGTCTTCTTCGTTCCTAAGTGACCAGCTAAGGGGGTGTCATGGGCTAACTTCATGACTTCGTTTCGATAGCTGCTTGGAACTACGAGCTGGTTACGTGCATTCCCATAGTCTACTTTGGGTGAAACATAATTCCTGTACAACATACCACTTTTCACCATAAACGTTACCTTAGCTCCACTTATATTAACTTTCGGTGCCCCAGTCTTTGCCAGGTCCCACAATTTTGCCAATTGAGGATCCTTCTTTTGTGCTTCACGCACTTCCTCTTTTGTTACATTGCTAGTAGACTCTGCGCCAACTTTAAGTGGCGAGTATGGTTTCTGCCGCTTAGCAACCTGACCACGTGTTTCCACAGCTCCCACTTCACCATACATACCCTTATTCAACTCTGTGGGGACCCAGTCCGGGTCTGGAGAGCTAGGTTCTCGTACATTAGGAATATTGCCTACAATTAAGTCGTAAATAGGACTAGCCATAACTAAGGCTTGTACTTGTCCAACATAGAAAGGCGTATCTATTGAAATTGTTGCTACAGGTACATCTAGGATGGTACCATCAAGTAAGACACACTTTTTTGTTGTACCAGTATACTCATCAGACTTAACAAACGTCTTTCTAACAACAACAGTACTGCAACCTCTGTCTCTCAGTACAGTAACCTTCTGTCTACCAACAAACCCTGGTGTCACTGGCATGTTATCATTTGTACACACAGCACTTATGACAGGCAGTTCAGGACCACTTTTCTGCTGAAAATATCTGCCAGGTTGTCTCGAGTACTCGTAAATTTCACTATTTACACTAACACACAATCCAACCATTTGCTGACTGACAGTTGTCTCTTTCTGACTAGTTTGAGACTCTGTGACCTTTAACCCTGCTGTCTTGTTACTGTTATCAGTCTTTGGGGAAGGGCATGCTCGTGCTAGGTGACCCCTGCCGTTACAGTTGAAACACCTAACAGTTTTATGACCCCTTTGCTTCTGATCTGAATCATATGATGTTGAGGAACTAGTTTTCGTATCAGACGTCGACTGGACTTTACTGTTACCCTTGCCGAACGTTTTGGCAGTGCCCCCACTATGTGCCACCTGATACGTATCAGCCAGAGCAACCATTTCTTTTACAGATCTGGGGTTTCTTTCCCTCAGATACAACCAGAGATCTTTGTGGCAGACATTCATAATCTGCTCACGTATCACTAAATCACAAACACCTTCGTAATCCTTAGTTACGGATCCCATTTCGATCCATCTGTTCAGATACCCTCTTATTCGTTCAGCAAACTGTGAATACGTTTCACTTGAGTCGAGTTTTGACTTCCTAAATTTCTGTCTGAATCGTTCTTCATGTAATTCATATCTACGTAGTAAAGCAGCTTTTAGCTTATCATAATCATTTGCCACGTCATCAGACAATCTAGAATATACCTCTAAGGCTTTGGCAGTTAACAGAGTGCTTAATGGCAACGCCCACTTTTCTTTTTTCCATCCCATGTTGGTAGCATACCTTTCGAATCTCTTTAAGTACGAGTCCATGTTATCTCTTCCCTCATTAAACACAGGCAACTTTGGAATTTTTTTCCAATCTGTTTTACTTTCAGCCCAAGAATCATTTGGGTCTGTTTTTTGTTGTGCATTCTGAAGGTCATATTCCTTCATTTCTTTCTCATGTTCTCGTTGCCTTTGACGTTCGTCTCTCTCTTCTCTATCTCTTACAAACTTTCTTAATTCTTCACCTTCATATCCCATTGCTTTACCCTGCTTTATATAATTGTCGAGTTCCATTTTGGGTAGGGTGAAATTACTACTCGATAGAAAATCTAACGAATGTGAATTAACGTTGCAAATTGCATAACAGGCAAGGAGTACCAATGAAATTTGAGAGATCATAGTCAAACGTCAACCTTTGAACAAACAACAATAGCATGCACAATACACAAAAGGTCCTAGATTGCTGCCAAGCTACCAAGTCTTGAAACCGGATTTTTTTTTTTAGGGGGGGGGGTCATCTTTTAGGAATACATAATTTGAACGCTTTCCATCCTTTCCCGTCTAAGCCCCCAAATTGTCACGAGGTTCGTTGGAAAGGAGGTAGGTGAAACGTTTTTACAAGACGAGAGCCTGGGCTGAGCAGCAATAAGGACTCACAACACTACAGGTCATTTGGAAAGAAAAAAAAACTTTTATTTACACACTGTCACTCTAACAATACGTCCAAGCGAAAATTCCTTCAAATACCTAGATCAATTAACTTAGTACAATTTACTTAACCTAACTTAACTTATCTCGTTTCGGTCCCTTCTCTTGCGTGTGTCTGGCATTGGTCGCGATTCGCGAAACCGGAAGCTGCCGCAACTGTGTATCCTGTATTCGCGAGTCTTCTAGATGGCGGTGTCTCAGACGGTCCCGCGTATGTATAGAAAAACCGTTAGATACGGCTTGCCGAATAGAGAGTTGTTGACCTCCAGGAAAAGAATCATAAGACGTCAACTGCGTTTCAAACCGAGAGTATCATCCCGAATTTACTATCCGTACACAATAGTAGAATCAGTCACGGCCTCCTCCCCCTAAGGCGTAGGTGATCCAAAACCAATGATAAAATGTGTTCATTCTATTATGGCGTTAAACGAGTAAGACACAGGAACATAAGGTTGTACTCACATGTGAGAATCGGCACAGTCCTTGGGTAGTTAATACACATACATGTCGGCACCGGTTATGACATAGTTGAGTGTCACTTAAAGCGGCTACAGAGGGTACAAGAATGGCTTATACATACTGACGGTTGAACAGTCCACAATACTTCCAAGTTACCGCAAATAACCACACCTTTAAAACATTTCGGACGAGAAGTAACAGTCTCGTTGTTTTTGTGCAGTCCGGTTTGCCGTCCATTTTTGGGATACCGTCAACCCGTCAAAACATTCGGCTGCCTTTCCTTAGCAGAAGCCATTATCCCTCCTACCTGCTCAACGCTATCCCTGTTCGCCACTACCCTGCCGTCTTCGCCGTCGCACAACTCTTTCCATCCTCGGTATGCCTGCCTCTCCCAGAAGCAGCTCCAAACCCTTTGTTAAACTAAATTTGGCTAAACACATTCAAATCAAGCTACTCATAGGCAAATTTAAAGTTCCCGCCGTAGAGTTTCCCTATGACGTCACTTTTAGCCTCTGTATCAAAATAGTACGAGTCAGTGAAGCGTATACTATACAACGTACTTACTACACACAAAACACGGCATACCGCAATTCACTGACTGCAAAGATTAGAACAAACAAACAGTACAAGAGAGAATTCGGTAAGGCGCCCTCGATTAAGGTATAATTACTAAGTGTGACCTGTGACAGTGTTCGACTCTTATAAATCCTCTGAAAAAGGCTTATTTCTATCTCAGTATATAACAACCATGACAGCCCATTGTTCATATACTCTATTTGCTACCATTCCCTGCAGGCATTCAGTCCTTTATTCGTGGTCGAAATGTCAGACCTCCATGAAAGTCACACCTCTGCTAAATCAAGCATAAAATAACTGTCCACATTATCTTGTCTCATCTGACCACAAGTAAAAGTTGTTTGCCTAGCCAGTGTTTTGAGATGGAGAAGTTCATGTACACTTGATCAAGTTTATGAACTGAAAGTCATCTTAGAAATACTGTAGCTTGACACTCTTCAGAAATAGTGTCCTTTTCATAGAAGCTGGTGGAATTGAACAAATAGTGTGTTTGTAGTAGGATTTTTGTTGAACACAACTTTAAACATTGGTATCTATCTAGATTGGTGTGTCTGTTTTACAGTTTCAATATGCTCTACAGTGATTATTTATCACTTAGTTTCATTCTAGAATTTGTTGTGTTAAATTTTTGATAGCATAAAATGTATCAGCATACTACTTGCCTCATCTGTGCAAATATCAGGATAACCGCACTAAAAAGGAACACCTGTATGAAGGATTTTAGTTATGTCAAATATCATCACCGAGTGGGAAGTTTTGTCTCACATTTCATTTTCATCCATGTCACTATCCCCCCCCCCCCAAAAAAAAAAAAAGAAAAAAAAATGTATCATTACACTTAATGCATAGAACCATTGCTTCAAGATTACCCTTAATGACACTTTTCAAAAGTATTAAGATTTTTTTGCATTGCTGCCGTCGTTTAAAAGTAGTTCAGGTAATAAGAGCAAGCATAATGTTGTATACTGTGTATCAGTATACAGTGTATCAAGACTGTGTATAAGTCTGGTTAAATTATGGATTAATAGGGATATCAGCTTTTGTTAACTTGCAAGGGTACCACAGACAATGGGTGGGGCATTTCCCCCATAAAGCAAAAATTGCTGCCACTAATAGCAAAGGTGACACATTTGTGTTCAGATGTCTCTTTGATCCAATGCATGAAGGAGAGTGTTTGGATGAGGGCTCATTTTAACACTAACCTCAATGCAAACTTTCCGAAACACAGAGGCATCGGAACATAGAGACTTCAGAATGGAGAGCTGTCACCATTATCCAAAGTTTTGATTAAAATGATTTTAAAAATACCACTTTATCATGTAATGAGACAAAACATAGTTTCCGAGCATATTGAAGCTGTGTGAGAAATTCCTCTTGTTTGTGGAGGTCTGGGGTGACAAAAGTTCAAACCTTGTAGACGTAATATTTTTAGTGGGATAACTGTGAGGGATCTCATACCTTTAAGGTAGTTCTTCCATGCTCATACTGTACTTAGCTTTTGAATTGCACATGTTAATGGACGTGTTTGGTTGGTGATCACTTTTGTTTTAAATGGGGTCAAAAGATCATTTTGGGTCACATGAGGTAAAAAAGTTTTAACCTTACTAGTATGATATCTCAATTAACTAGGATAATTGTATGAGATCTCATGCATGTCATGTTTGCATCCATGTTTGCTATGATATATCATATGGCAAGGAATCACTAAGCCTTTTGGCTTTCTATTTTAAAATTGTTTTTACTCTAAAACTTACATGGAATGATTTTTGTAAAGTGCATGGCTGAGCAGATGAAAGCAGGGGCATTTAATACTGTGAAACTTAGCAGCCAGAATGTCAGATTTCAATTCATGGTTGGGTCAAATTGAGGTGGATTTTTCATCCAATTGCAGACTATTGTTTTCCCACCTGAACTGTCCTTTCAAAAGATACCAAATTCGATCTTTATATTTGTGTTGGTTGGCACTTGACGAAAAGTTGAATGCATAATAAATCAGTGGGACTGATCCGCTGTTCTTTAAGTTTACAGAGTAGGACAATAGTTCTATTATCTTGCTCTATTAGACAATGTGAAGGCATTTTATATGTCTAATTGGTTTAAATTTGATCTGTGACTGTACATGTTAGGTAAAGTTTAGGGTTGCCTGGAAGTTTTTAACCTTGTCAATCTTGAATACTGATTTGCCTTAATCTCCCATTAGTTAGGTTTTGCCTTTTTTCTCTTGGGGGGGGGGTGAAGCCTGGCTTACCTTTTTTTTTTGAATCTTACAAACTAAAGCCTAGTGAATTCCTGAGAAACTCAGAATTGTGTTGTGTTGAAGATATCCCTCTGTGGATCTTGGGCTTTTGATAAGTTACCAACATCAAATCATCACAGCAATTCTTGTTTAATTTTTCAAACGGTAGAAAGGTCATTTTGTGGTGCCATTCAAATTTAGTGAGATGTGTGTTTCCAGATGGTAATATATACATGTAGCAGACAACATGTCTCATGTGTATTTACTTTAAGTATGATATTAAATCTTTATAGAAATGTCACAAAAGAGACAAGACAAGTTACTCTTTGACCTTGGTAGTACAAGCTGTCTCTCCAGAGCAATGTACACTTATCAAATAACAACTGTCTTGCAGAAATGCTTGTATAGTATTTGATATTTTGTGTCAGATTTAATACCAATATTATTCAAATATTAGCTGTTATTCAATGCCAGTATCAGGTTTAGCTTTATTGTATAGTATTGTAGCATCATCGTATATACTAGGGACTAAATAGTAGAACCTTTGTAATGTGGTGAGAGACCTTTCTTTTGTATTAAACAATGAAATAATAGCTGAATGGCAGTATTATTTGTCTCAAACCAGCTAGTATATCTTTGGAAATCAATGAATGAAAAAAAAAAGGAAATTTCACAAAGTTTCTGGATAGATTGAATCAGGTCCAGAACAAAAAAAAAAAATGGTTTCCTCAATGAATTGCTTTCGCAAAAAGATTACTTGATTTGCCTCCCGATACAATATATTAGACTTTTGTTCTCCCTTTTTTCTTTCATGCAATAACTGTGGCCTTGCTCTCGTAAACGATGTTAGAAGATTTTTGGATTGTATTCAACTCATGTCAGCCTTTTTTGATCCACTGCTTTGCTGGCAGCATGTTTATTAAATAGACATGAAAAGAAAATAATGATTGGCATAAAACAGGGGAGTTACTCCAGATCTTAGCTTAGTATCTTACGTAGGCGTATTGGCTTTAGTTCTCTTATGTGATAAGCTAGCTTCAAGCTGAAATGTATAAACAAAATTTAAAAAATTAAAATTTAAAATTTCTGTAGAATCTTATTCATTTTCAGATTAAAACGATTTGGCAATGAAGGATAAAATTAAAAATGTCATCAATTATAGTTTAGTTAGATGGAGTTTTACAACCCAGTTTCCAATCAATTGGTTCAAGTTCAGCCAGCCACAGCGTTTTTCCCAGTTGTGACTCACTGACTTGTTTTCCTCTACCATTGCTTATGCTGAGCACTAAAACACAATGGCAGTAGGTTCTGTAAATAAAGTCTTTGCTATGACCTGGGTCCCGTTCCACAAAGAGTTACGCACGATCTTAAGTATGATTTACTGTTGGCTTAAGTATGGTGAATCAAACTTAAGATTGTGCGTAACTCTTCGTGGAACGGCCCCCGGCCAGGATTCAAACTTTGGACCTCCTGACTGCAAGTCTAATGCGCTAACCAATCTTATCAATGAATCCACATGAAAAGATAACTATTATGTAATTACTGTAAGCTGTAGGTTACTGCTGTAATAAAGTTAGAAAAGATAAGCGTGAGAACTTTTTTCTTTTCATCCTCCTCGTGTGGCTAAAAAATAAAGGAGTGCCAAAAATTTTGCTCTCCACGAGGGGTTGGGGGCTTAGTATACATGTCTGAATGTTTACCGTTGCTTTGAATTCAGCAGTTTCATTAGTCTTCAAATGTAACATTCTTTATTTCTCATTCAAATTTCTTTTTTCTTGTTTCTTGTTTAGGTTTCTACTCATACTTCTCACAGATGCGCTGCCATTACTGGAGTTAGATACAATAGTATTCTCCAGCAAACAAACCAGTCAACTTTTAATGTGTAAAGAGGCCTTGCTTAAATGGTACAAGTCAGAAGAATACATTAGAGAAATATTACCAAAGAAGAGTAAGGTAAGTTGTTATGGGCCTTTTAAATTTTACTAGAAAACTTTCATCTTTCCTTACAGATTGACAAAAGAGAGGAATATGATGTATGTACTCAAACACCTACCTTTTTTTATTTACAAAGGATTTGGTGCCTTTAAAATACTGTGCTATGTGTCCACTCAGTTCTTTTGACTCTTTTACAGTATTTGATTGGGTACTGGAATATGAATATACAGTTCTTTGACTCATTTACAGTATTTGATTGGGTACTAAAATATGAATATACAGTTCTTTGACTCACTTACAGTATTTGATTGCATACTGGAATATGAATATACAGTTCTTTGACTCATTTACATTATTTGATTGGGTACTGGAATACGAATATACAGTTCTTTGACTCATTTACAGTATTTGATTGGGTACTGGAATATGAATATACAACTCTTTTGACTCATTTTACTGGAATATGAATATACAGTTCTGACCCATTTACAGTATGTGATTGGGTACTGGGATATGAATATACAGTTCTTTGACTCATTTACAGTATTTGATTGGGTACTGGAATATGAATATACAACTCTTTTGACTCATTTTACTGGAATATGAATATACAGTTCTGACCCATTTACAGTATGTGATTGGGTACTGGGATATGAATATACAGTTCTTTTGACTCTTTTGCAGGATTTGATTGGATACTGGAATATGAATACACAGTTCTTGTGACTCATTTACAGTATTTGATTGGGTACTGTAATGTGGGTGTTAGTGTCAATTGTTTTTATTTTCCTTCATCCTTCAGGGGCATATTGAATTGGAGAAAGAGAAGTTAGAACTTTTACAGCTGGGATTGAGTCGGAACCTTTCTAGGGCTTTATTGGAAGAAACAGTCAGGAACTGAAAATATGGGAATCTGTTAAAAGATTTAAAAAGAAGGATGATTTAACATTGCCAGAAATGTAACAGCCTGCTGGAGATGTATGGACATTAGTTCAGTGTGAATACTTTGAAAGAAGAATGTGTAATATATGTACAGATGGAGATGGAAAAGGACAAAACCAACTAAACAGTAACAGAACATTGTAGCCGCTTTCTTTGGGGCTAATGGCAAGGGCTGTGTACTGATGCCTGTAGGGCAAGACCATGAAAATATAACCTACAGCCATTTGCTGAGTGCTAAGCATAAGCAGTGGAATTGGAAAAACAAACCAGTGAGCCACAACTTGAACAAGGCCATGATTGGCCCCAGTGACCTGACTTACACCAATTGGTTTGCAAACTGAGCTGTAAAACCTCATCAGTCTTACTTTTGGGCAGAAAATGAACAATTCCAATTTTGCAGCAAATAAATTTTGACAGCTAACAATGTGATAGATGGATCCTCAACACTGGATGTCATGATTGAACACAGAAACTATACTTGCAGTCAGCTCATTTTTTGGATGATCTTCACATGGAAGATGCAAGCAGCTCCTTACATCGTGACACAGGTTTTTTGAAGTGTGCCACAGAGCAACTTACCCCCTTGAAAGCTAGTCAGTATTTTATGATGCTAAGTAACCACAGTGATGCAAGGGTAGCCTTCAGAATTTAAATGACAATTTTCGGGGTATTTTTCCAGAAGAAAATTTTGCAGGCAGTTGCTGGATAAACTAGACATTCATTATACTCTCTTGCTGGGAACTGATCCAGTTATTTAGTACTGAAAAAACCCTCATTTTACTGTTCCTACAGTCAAAGAAGGTTCATTTCCTTTTATGATGATACAATTTAAAGTCTTTTCTGATTGCAATTACATCACCTGATTGATTCAAATACTAGGAGTTTCATTGAGCAAGTGAATGTCCATCAGCAGTAACACAGAGCAGATGAGGGGAGTTTGGGTATTATATTCCAGTTTACCATATATGTCCAGCTTACAGCTCCACCACTTTCTTGTACAAAACCATTTCAATAGTCTTATAAAGTAAAATGGTCAGTACATCCTTCTTGCAGCCAGGTCTTGAGTTCGACTCCTGGACATGACATACCAAAGACTTTAAAAATGAAGCATACTGCCATCGTGCTTAGTGCTCGTAATATTAAGCGCTTGGTGCTCATCAATATGACACACTTAAGTTCATGGGGAAAATGAAAAAGGATTTGATTGTGTTCCTAAAGTTGATTTGCATGGTTCCACAAGGCCAGTTACTTGGGAGTTATTCTCTCTTCTTGAGTATAGTATACTGATTGACATGATGGATAATTTCTAAGAGGAAGCACTTTATGCATGCAAGTACTTACAGTAAACCACTGATCTGTTCATGTGTATGTTGTAACAATAATTATGATATTACATGGTCACTATCTGTTGGGTTCTTAATGAGAATTGTGGGTACTTTTCACATTTTCCATTTTTTGCATCAAATACAGAGTTTTTGTAAGTCATGAATACATCTGGAAATCTTTGAATGCAAGATATTCTCTCTTCATTCTACAAATGACACTATGGTGCTTCATGCTACCATTTTATACATATACCTTAGCAGCTTCTGAAACTCTGAACTTAAAATTGCATGCTAATTCTAAGGATGCTTCTCAAGCAAGAACAAACAAGGAAATTATTGCATATGGGGTGGGGGGGGGGAAGGGGGGAGGTAGAGTTAGGAAGGAGGACCACGCTCCCTAAGGGGTAAGGTTAGCAATCTGAAGCTTCACAAAGGTGACAGTTGACAGAAGTTAACACCAAATTTCTTGAGGGGTAAAGCTCTCCCCCTCCCCCCATTTTTTTTTTCATTCAAGAAATCAGAAAATTAAATGTCTTTATGGAAGAAAATTTTGGGAACAAAACTGAAATTTTAGGCCTTTGTTGAAAAAATGCTTCACTTAGAGTATATCAAACATTCCCATGGGAGTATTAGTTACTGTTAACCCCTTTACAAGAGATTTTCTTCAATGACAAAACTTCACCTTCTTAGTCTGCATTTTTACAGTTCCAATTCCCCATGGAAGCCTGTCTGTAAACCTCAAAGTTACATCTCTATCTGATGATTCTTAAAAGAAATAAAGAAATTAATGAAGGAAACATTCAACTTTTGCTGTGTCTCTCCAGAACTTGAAGAACAGATTGCAGTTCTGATAAGGGCAACATTGGGATACGGTGTGAAGTGCGCCAAAAATTTCGACAGTTTGAGAACCATATGATATAGAATGTGATTAAAGGGATCCTAGAGGTTGAAGCAACCATCACTTTTCTACCTGCAGTAATGATGGGGCACATTCGAGGCTTATTTTCCCCACAAAGGTGCCACTGAGGTATGTATAAAGAACTGTGCATGGTTACTCCGAGGAAATTTTGACAATATGGAAGTCAGTGGCGTAGCCAGGATGCGATTTTTTGGGGGGTCAAGGTAACAAGTGGGGGGGCCTGGTACCTCCGAGGGTCAGACACAGCAAGACTATCTAAGTGGAGCGCCACCATCGGTTGGCGCAGAGTGTACAAGAAAATTTTGGACTTTAAAACCCCTCCAGATGGCCGGAAACGGCACTTCCCATGTGTTTTAAGCTGGATGTATCCAGCCTTGAAATACGAATCTCATGTCTGCAACTTCTCAAATAATGAGAATAAAAAATCAATCTATGAAAAATGGTAATACATACACTTTTTAGGGCCCCTGAAACTGGGCACTTCTGATCTGTGGCCTGGGGGATGAGACTGAAAGGAACCGGTATCTCCCTTTCCCTTGGGAAAATTGTAAATTTCAGGACGTAGATCGCAAATGCGGCAATATTTGAATCAACCATCGGTTGGCGCGGAGCGTACAAGAAAATTTTGGGCTTTAAAACCCCTCCAGATGGCCGGAAACGGCACTTCCCAGGTGTTTTAAACTGGATGTACCCAGCCGCAAATGCGCCAATATTTGAATGGATTTCAGCTTACCTCAGGCAGTACCTTACCCTTTAACAGGAAAACCAAAAGTAGTTGTGTCCCCCTCTGAGAAACTTTTTTTATAGATGCAAAATGGTGCTATGTTTGGCAAAACATTACAGCCCTAAGTTTTAGGATTGCCCTTTTTGGGAAACATGAAAAATATCAAAATATTTTTAGTTTTTGTAGAGATTTTACAAGAGACATACATACTGCCAAAGAAACAATTTGCAAAATGGTGCAGTATTTGTTCATCGGTACATTACATAGTCAAAATTAAAATACTACGAATAAATCTCTCAGAATAATTGAACCGCAAAGCAGAAGGAAACACATGAAATCCGGAACTTGTGGACATTTTACAAATCCCCCGGACGCCAGTGCCAAACAAGTGAAAAGAGGACTTGTCGAAAAAATCGGCCTACAGTGGCATTTGTCATGGGCAGGAGTGAGGCACGACGTAGGCCTACATGTTAAGGATGGAAGGGAAGAATTATCCGAAGGCAGTACCGTACCCTTACCTGCTTACGGCATATTTTGTGTATGATAAAGTATAGGAATGGTCGTGTAAGAGTGGTCTCCAGTGTACGATTGCCTTATTTTCAGTAAATCAATCAGCAATCCGAAAGGCAGAAAGGGTCCTAACCTAACAAAGTCACATTAAAGTTTATCGTCGAGACTTCGTTTCATCTTCGAAGTGAAATGCAATAAACGACAGTGCAGATCACAAATGGTATTCAGTTTAGTGAAAGTAGGCATTTTGAAGTTATTACTTGATTTCATACGTGCGCACAAAATGTGTTTTACACACATTCATCCATGTTTTTTTTTTAATTTTTACACATTTTATTTATTTACTGTTTTGAAGGATATAGGTTCAAAGTTTATTTCCGTTCAAACATTTTATTTTTTTTCATTTACTTTATCAGGACGCAAAAAATCTGGGGGCCTGAAGAAAATCTGGGGGAGGGGGGGGCTAGGCCCCCCAGGCCCCCCGTGGCTACGCCACTGATGGAAGTGTAAGAACATAAGAATCTCTATCAGAATGCTCTATTAGGTTGACTATTTCGGGCATGAAGATCTTTTTTGGACAGTTTCTTCGGTATGCGCATAACGTTACACTAGTGTAAATTTCAATTTAACGGAACTTTATTTTCGAGAATTTTGTTCCATCGCCCCAAAAATTCTTTCATATTGCCCGATTTCATTCACAGACATGCTTTTAGGGGGCTGAAGCCCCAAGTCCCTCGCATCCTACGGCCCAGCAGTTTGATACTGGAATGCAAATCTCACTCATTCTGTGCTAAGTGTGGAAGGCAACGTTCCAGACCGCACGATTTCTTTTTGGTTCCTTGCGTTAGCAAAAGGAACCTATGTAGTCAGTTTGGCGTGTGTGTGTGTGTGTGTACGTGTGTGTGTGTGTCTGTGACGCTAGCTTGGGTACGCTGTAACTCAACAAGGGAAAGTTGGATTAAATTGAAACTTGGTATATAGAAGTGCCGTAGTTTGAAGGTGTACCCTATCGTTTTTGGTGGAGGTCAAAGGTCATTTGGGGTCACCAGAGGTCAAAAACTAAAAACCTTCTCAACATGATATTTCAAGGTAGGAAACTTGGATAGATGTCATACTTAGTGTGTGGGTGTGTTATTGTGTAAGGATGAAATTTGATATGTTTGGTGAAGGTCAAGGGGTCATCTGGGGTCACCAGGGGTCAAACACTGGAAAACCTTTTAACATAGTATTTTAAGATAAAAAGGACAGATTTCAAATCAATCTGTGTTTGGTGAAGGTCAAAGGTCATCAAGGTCACTGGAGGTCAGCCACTGGAAATGTTATTTAGAAAATGTTGTAAGCTAGATAAAGATAGGTTCAGTAGATTTTTTATCTCACCTGGTTTTGCATGCTTACACACCCAAACACCTTAGAAATTTGGCCTTTACATTCGTTCAGTAATGATTACTTCGGGTTGTACCCAGATTTTGGATCATTCAAAGTTGTAAGAGGGCAATAACTGAAATCTGTAGATGTAAATGAGCACAGGTCACACTGCATTAAACTGGTCTCTCTGCCAGTGGAAGCAATGCATGGGTTATACAGTATGTCTCTTTAATACTGCTGTGCTCTGTAGGGTAACCTAATCCTCATTCTGTTATCACACCCCATTAATCACTTGCTTTAGGCTTAACTGCTGAATAAACCCTGTTTTCTGTGTAGAGATAGCAAACAGGACAAATGGTAGATTGTTTTAAAGTAATAGCAAGTTTTATTTGAGAGCAGGAAAAAATAACTTATGAGAGAAGTACAAGGGGTGTTTTTCTCTCTCTAACCACATTGTGTATTGTTTATTGGTGATAATATCTTTGATTACAAGCATAAATACATATGGAACTGAGGAAATGTTTTTGAAGGATCACCAAGCATTATACAAGCTGAATGTAAGTAAGGCCACAAAAATTTAATCATTGATATCATGTAATATAAGTACTAAAATACCCCTTGTGAAGATGTTACAAACATTGAGTATGAGCTTTCGCTTCGCTCTATTTCAAAGACTGGCAGTACACTAGTTCTTATAATATCCAGCAAGGAACCACAGTGCCCATTGGGCTCTTGTTTATTACCGTACATAACACAGACAGTTTTGGAAACGAATTTTAATTAAAAAGATATGCTATAGGCTATATAATATTGAACAACTGGTGTGTAATTTAGATTCCCTTCAACATTAAAATCAAATTTATACAGGGACAAAGCTGTGTTCTCAAAGCGTGTGACATAGTTATCGATGTGTAACAATCGCTATTGCAAAGCGTTTTCGAATCAATTTTTCATGCACAAAGAATCGAAGTTTAGAGAATATCGTTAGATTTAGGAGTCACTTTTATTCATGCAAAAATATATTGGATTTAGTCACCTGTCAATCAGTGAGCAAAACACATAGAAATAGGAACGGCAAAAGAAATAAACGGAGAATTAACTAAAAGTAGGACTTTCGGACCTCAATTTGACAACTTTATGCATGTATTCCGCTTGGTGTAGGTCTATTCTTGAGAGGGCAGAATATTTCTTCTGTCGAAAACCAGAACCACACATGCATTTACGACGCACTGACGTCACGTTGGAGGAATAACGATGAAACACGTGGTCGCACCACTGATCTATGGGACACACACAGAGATCTGTGGGTCGCACGAAGCCGAATTCATTCGACGTGTGTGATAACTAACGCGCGTGTTTTCTTGGTTGACCATTCAGCTCTATGCATTTAATGATGTTGATTACTTGAGGCTCACAGTCACACGACAACGAATTCGGATCGGATCCGATTTTGTGAGCTTTATTAAAATTTCCATCTCTGGTCGGAAAGAGCCAAAAACCACTGCAATAAATGCCTTGCATCAGAGGACCATGAAAATGAAATTTTAACATAGTTTTCCGTGGCTACACACCGACAAATAACTTTTATCGGAAACGCGTAGTCAGCGGTCTGTTACCAGCGGTCTGTCAACGTTGCTTCACGAAGTAAATAACTAGAATGTTTGTAGTCCTGAGAAACATATATAGGCCCATTTAAATATGTTGGCAAATTTTGGGTTGTTCGGGACCAGAGATGGAGAAGCCTGTCATAAAAATTATTTATAACATAGGTGTTTATGGAGTTGTATAGTGAGATACCATCGAAAGTTTAAGATAATGAAGATAACTAAGGTACTAATAGGCCTAGCCCATGGGGGCATCAGAGTGTCCAGCGAATATCATAAAGGGGTACCTCAGTACCTGGGAAAAAAACACTTTTTGTTGTGATTTTATTTTCGTGAATTTTACAAAGCTAAATACATTGTATATTTTCACTGTAACATTATGACATTTTCAATTGTATAGTAATGATTTTTTCACAATGGAGATGAGAGGATATTTACAGGAAATAACGAAACGTCTTCATCTAAAAATGAGATGTATGACTTATATGGGGGAGAGAGTACAGGTCGCCACCAGGCGCGTAGCCAGGCTTGTGTCATGGGGGAGGGGGGTTGGTGTCATGATGGCAGGGGGTTTGAGGGCACGATATGAGGAAAAAGTCTAAGGATAGTGAGTAAACCGCTATTTTAGGTGTTTTTTGCATTGCAAGGTTGGGTCATGGGTGGGGGGGTTCTAACCCCCAAACCCTCCCCATGGCTACGCCACTGGTCGCCAACAATACATAAGTGTATATTAGGGAGGGAAAAATATGAATTTTTGTGAATTTTTTACTGTCAGCGTTATCATCATATACATCTTCAGTCGTTCAAACCACAATTGTTTTGTCGTCCTGCATATTTTTCATGTGGTAATACACCATAACTAAAATTAGTCATCTGGCGAATTCACCCTTCAGTGTCCCTCCGCCTCCTATAAAGGCCTTTACTCACGAACAACATTCACACAAAACGTTTCTACAACAAAACATTCCTGCCTTGTTTTCCAAGAATTAACATGACATTTCTTTCAAAACATTTTCCAGAATGTTTAAGATTGTTGCATACCACGTCTTCACCATGCAACTGACAATTGAAAACAAACGTAACTGGAGTTTGTTACGAGTGAATGTTTTGGAAATGGTTTTGAAATGTCGCTCGTGTATACAGGCCTTAAAGGCTAAATCTTCTCACTTCAGACAGTGATAATTCCCTCACCCTATTTATTTCTATCCCCTCTCCTGGAGCGGATCCAAGGGGGGGGGGAGGGGGATTTTACGGCCTCAGCCTTCCCTTTTTCGCCATATCAAAAATAAAACACACGGTAAATTAGCAGTGCCACTGTCTCACTTCATGTCATACTCTTAAGTCAGCCCCCTTTTTTTAATGTCTGGATCCGCGCCTGCTATCAGAGCCTGTCAAAAACTTCTCAAATGTGTTTTATAGTGTCGATACGGTTTTAGGTATGATTCAAGTCCTTCGCTTCTTATGAACGGCGGGAAATACCGAATTCGCTGTACGAGTATAGAAAACTGATGCTTGTATCTAATTGGTTGACCAATCAGTTGTCTGCATTTAACGATGTTGGTTTGTTGTTCCTCCGAGACAGGGCGTTCTTTTTGCATTGTAAAATCATATGCACAATTTCTATTATCATTTCTAACAGAAGTGTTAATGAAGTTGTGAAATCTCATCGAAAGTTTGAGATAATATGATGAGCATATAATAGGCTATTACAAAAAACTAAAGTATAAACAGAACACTGTACATGCCGTGTGGTAATTGAGGTAGCCTGCATTTTTTCCCTTTGGTGTCAATCAAAGAGAACCAACTGAGAATTTTGGTCCCCGTATCAGAAATGTACTTTTGAGGTGATGAGTATATGTCTTTAAGACTGTAATGACGCATTTCACGTAGTCGATGACTCACTCTCCGTCAGCCACCGCCGTCATCCTCCTCACAGATGTAGGCATATTCTTTCTTGCATAGCCTGTGATGAAATTTCCCCGTATCATCCATCAAACGAGCACAGAAACCGGAACCAGTGTTGCCCTGATCCGGTGCCCAGTTAACGTACGTCTCGCTCTCATCGATCCAAGCCCATCCTTGTAAGCAAGGAGATATAAAATCGTTGTTGAAGGAGTTTATTTGATTAACAGTGCCGCAAATAACTATTTTTTAAAAGAATTTTTTTTCAATATTTTTGTTGCACTTTAAATCAAAATGTTCATTGCTATATTTCTACAGTTCCACTGGATCGTACAAACTCCCTTCTCGCAACATTTGTTGAAAGAAAATAATTTGAAAACGTGCTTATAAACATTATTCATTTTGTAGATATAAGACAGTATGTGTACACAATATATCATTTAAGCAGCATTATTTCATTTCCAAAACCATAATGCGTGTTTCGTGATTTTTTTATGCGTCACAAGGAGAACGACCTTTCGGCAATGTAATTGGAGCCGAAGTGTCTGTAGCGTAGTATGCATGTTTACTTTATGGAGAAGTAAAGTTTGGAACAATTTTAGAAAAGCCTACAATTTAAACCTTGCCTATAGGACATATTACAGGTCCGAATCTGACGAAATGATAGATGATGGTTCGTGGGCCCTACGTTTTCGCTTTTGCCAGTCTGCAGAGCTTTGATTTCATAAATGATCCCATAACGTGAAACAAGGCTAGTGCATTTTTGTAAAGCTTGGCAAATTTCTGCCAAACGTATCTTGATACTGGCAATACCATAGTTCGTTAAGTGTAACTTTCCAAGTACGACCACGTTTACCGGTGAAAAGGATAAAGCTACTGATAAGACTAAATATGATTTGTAATAATAAGAACATTCTCTTCATAGCCCATAATAAACATAAAGTTACAAACAGGTCACAGCTTGGTCTGTTGCTATGTGTCGTAGGCCTAAACATGACACTCAGGCAAGAACTTGGTTCAGGCCTATCACACTGTGTGGATAAAATTTGCTTCCAGCTGCGACCAAATTACACTCGCATTAGTACTCGCATCGCATTCATTATGGTCGCTATGTGCTGCAAAAGTAACCGTAATGCGTCCTCAAGTTGATCTGATTAGAACTCCGAGCCTATTGACTACTTTGCTAATGCACAGAAAGGTCGCTGCAGTAACACGTTTCATGGTGTTCCTCTGGAGACCAAGGGAGTTTTCCCTGAAACAATATATTCCAAGAAACCTTTTCATGTTTACAGCACGCCGAGCGCAGCGCCTGGTGTGTCATGAATTTGAAGTCCCGGTCTATGACTGCAAAGAACTTTAATAAAAATAATGCATAACTGCATACTTGGTGTTCTTAACCAAGCCTCAATGTCCCCCATTTCCCAAAACTATGTATCTTGAGTAACAAACATACACGTTTGAAAAAAAAAAAACACGGGAGTTCTGTCTGGCTAAGTAATTTTAATGTAGGCTAGTACCTGCGTCGCCAAACCTAAGTCCAACCCAGTTTGAACCAGTGCCTCTTTCTTCGATTTCATTTCGCAGGAATTCATTTTCCTCGACGCTTCCAATCACAACCAGATATCCACCGGCTAGAGTACAATCGGATGAGGCCGTATCCCACGATTTTACTTCAGGAACGAAGCAGTAATTCGATTGACCCCACTTCACAACAGACAAAGAGGATGATCCTGGATTAAAAACCAAGAAAATAAAAAACAGTTTTTCATTTTATTCTTGAAAGGGCACGTGCTTGAGCGTTCATCTTCCTGACTCACACTCACCAAAGAAAACTGGAAAATCAAGAAAATGTAACGAATCGCCAGTAGTGCTAGTGAACTATATTTCCCCACACCTCGGGGAGGGGGGGAGTTAACATGAATAAAAATACGCTGTCAGTAAAAGAAAAAGCTAACGGTAAAAAAAACAAAGGATAACTTGCAGATGTAGGTTCTTAATCTTAAGTCAGTGGATAAGATTACCTGTCGTTATTGGTTTAGACGTTGAAGGCTGAATTGAAGTTACCGATGATCCCTCAGTTAAGGGTACACACTGGAAACCAGTTCCCGTGTAACCAGGATTACAGAGACATTGAAATGAATCTCCCATGTTTACACAATATGAGTTATCGTCGCACTTCCATCCTTCCATGAGACATCGATTGGCTGAAATAATATGAATATTCATCCCACATTGAAAAATTAACAGCCGACTTTAGTTTCTGAGTAATTACATGCATTCT
The DNA here is from genome assembly GCA_037179385.1 of Holothuria scabra. NCBI lineage: Eukaryota > Metazoa > Echinodermata > Holothuroidea > Aspidochirotida > Holothuriidae > Holothuria > Holothuria scabra. The sequence goes on from CM074184.1 coordinate 35,484,070, forward strand.
CAAAATCAACCGAAAAGTCAAGAATCCTCCTGTTTGTGTGTGGACAGGGAAAGATGTAATATCAATGTTGTCAGTTGCAGTTGCAGTGGCGTAGCCACGGGGTGGTTTGGGGTCAACCCCCAAGACTCAACCTTGCAATGAAAAAAAAAACTGAAACAGGTTTTTCAGTCTCTCCCCTTAGGCTTTTCCCTCACAATGTGCCCACACCCCCCTCCCCATTCCATGACACAATCCTGGCTACGCTAATGGTCAGCTGAATAATTTCTTGGTCTGTAACACGACTTGACTAACCCCACACCCCCACGTGGACAATTCTTGCCCTCTCAGATCGTGATGAAATTGTCCGTGGGCAGGGGTGGCGCCAGCGGGGGACCGGGGCCACGGCCCCCGTCGGGCAAGGTCGGCGGCGGTTTCGTCGGGGAGATCTACAAAAAATTTAAAAAAAATTAATAAAAAAGGAGATCTACACTTAGGACTGAAGGTACTGCATGGATGATCTTGAACATATTTTTGTTTTGAAATGCTATTTTAAACAACATCGAAATGGATTTTCAATCACTCTTTCATAGCTTCGTTATACCTCATTCCATGTGCTTTGTCCTATCTCCCACACCGCGTCGGGGAAGGACGATAATTTCTTTCGGGGAGACTAAAAACGACACGTAAAGGACCATGGGCGTCCGGAAAGGGGGGAAAATCAAACTTGTGAAAAATTAATTAAAAATTGAAATAAAAAAAATTAAAAATAAATCATCAAAATGTCTTCACTCACAGCGTCAGTTTCTACTCGTGAAATAGGCGGACATTTGACCAGGAATAGCAAAAGAGCAGATGGTATGCGAATAGTGAAATCGTAATTTGGGGACCATCATTCGTGATATCTATTGGAAATTTGTAATTGTAAAAACTACCCAAAATTGTACTAGTTGTCAGGTATGTAGTGTGCATATGGCATCCGACTATTGATGAATGGTCTTGGTTGGTCCCGTGTTGATCTCAAGTGGCGATGCGCGGATGTAACTGGGATATACAAGGTGAATATTGAAGGGGGAGGGGGGGGGGGGTATGATTCATAATTGGGTAACGGATATAGGCCTATACAGGTTGTTTGACAGTTGTAAGTTTTATCGTGCATAGGCGTGCGAGGCCGTGACCGAGAGGCAGATTTCCCTTCAACATTTTTTTACACTGAAAATTCTAAAAATCTGAAAACATGAAACTCCTGTTTCAGGGATGGGTACACGCAGCTTATAACACTCGCCAAGTGTCGTTTTCGGCCATCTGGAGAACTTGTAAGGCCCAAAATTTTCTTGTACGCTCCGCTCCAACTGATGGTGGCGCTCCGCTTAGATAGTGTACACAATTCAATCACCCATGAATGACCTCCCCCACCCCTGTTAAAATTTCTGGGGACGCCCATGTTAAGGCGGTTACTGGATGGATGATCATGAACTGTTTTTTCTCTTTATGAACTATTTTTTTTCTTCTGTAATGCTATATTTTAATGCTTATTTGGATATGTTATAATCATTTCTTACTAGCTATACTATCCCTCATTTCATCTACAATCTGCAAGGATATGTCCCGTCGGGGAAGGCTGCCTTCTCCCTGTTGTTGAGAAAATCCAATTTCGTCGGGGAGCCTTCATCTACATGCCCACGATAAACTGATAAAAAATGTGGGTCTGATAAAATTCAGTCACCCGGGCGATCTTCTTTATTTTGCTTACTAGAAGACCATATTCTTCAAGGAAATTCACAATTCCGAATTTTCCTTACAAAAACGGACGAGAGGTTTGTTCATGTGCATGCAGAGCCCAATATCCTGCAATCTGGCCTGTCCCGACAGCCGGCTTCTAATAACGGTAATGAAAATCGGCCAGGCCGTTTCAACTGCCCATAATGATAAACAATAGTGTGAGAATGTCTCCCAATAAGTCTGACTGAAAATTCATTTGAATCCACCTTGTAGAGTGACATATTTTCAAATACGATGGAAGTAAAATCATTTATATTTTGGAGTTCGGACAGTCACGTGGAAAATCTCATCTATTTAGCGGACTTGCAATTGAACACAATTCTTAGTAGAGTCAAAAACAGTATGTTTTCATCGTCGAACAGATTAACAGAACAATGCATGTTTGCACATTATCCTTCGCTTTAAGTTTGGGGCAATATTAGGAAGTGAAAATTTTATCGCGAAAGAAAGCTAAAAATAACTGCTTTGTGTGAGTATGAAGAGTATGAGTATGAAGAGTATGAGTATGAAGAGTATGAAGACAGTAGAAAAGGAACCAGATGAAGCTTGCAAGCTTTTCTAGTCTGGCCCTAATAACTGAGATGTTCTTAATTGCTTACACAACTAGAATATATAAATACGGATATGACTCCTATAACATTTACATGAATGTATACAAAGAATTGCTGCTAGTTTGATGCTTACTTTTAGCCAGATTTTTAATTATTTATTTATTTGATTATTTATTTATTTTTTAGCCAGGTAAAATTAATTATCCACATACAATAACAAGAAGGATTTCTTTAAGTACTTCTTGAATAGATTAAGGTTAGGGGCATTTCTTATGCTAATGTCAAGAGAGTTCCAGAGAGATACCCCGCTACTTCTCACGTGAGAGTGCGCAAACATTGTCCTAGTATATGGCTGGAGAAGGTTATCTCTTCTTCTTGTTGGATAGTTGTGATGACAACTATTAAGGTTGAAAAAGGAATGGAAATCAGGAGGGAGTTGTTGTGCCTATACAAAAGAACGCCTAACTGGTAATTGTAGTGGTCCTTTAGAGTTAGAATATTATAATGGTGAAAAAGTGGAAGAGAATGAGTGTATGGTGAAGCTTTTGATATAGTTCGTACAGCCCTCTTTTGAAGAATAAAAAGCTTGTCTGTATATGTTGGCAAGGCATTACCCCATAATAAAATACTATAAGTAAGGTGTGGTAAAATTAATGCATTATAGATAGTTAACAAGGAACAACTAGGAATATAATGTTTTAGTCTATTCATAAAACCGACAATTTAAGAAACGGATTTAGTAACGTTATGAATGTGATCCTGCCGTGTAAGTTTATTATCAATTGTAACCCCTAAGAACTTAGTAGAATTTTCACTACTTATGATGGTGTTCTTAAAATTTATAGTAAAACGTGCAGTGTCACCTTTCATATTATTAAAAACCAATAATTTAGTTTTACTTATATTTATAGATAACTTGTTTGACGCTAACCATTCAGAAACATTTTTTAACTCTGAAGAAACAACTTGGAGGGCTCGATTGACATCAGGATTATGATAATAAACAGTTGTGTCATCGGCAAATAATATAAACTTCAGTAATTTTGACGACTTATACATATCATTGATATATAATATAAAAAGAAGAGGTCCCAGTATTGAACCTTGCGGAACGCCGATATTGATATTATTAAGATTAGAGTCCTTCCCTTTAAAACGGACAAATTGTTTACGATTAGAAAGATAACTTTTAAACCAATCAAATGCCACACCCCGTATTCCATATCTGTACAGTTTGTTCAATAAAATTTCATGATTTATAGTATCAAAAGCTTTAGATAAATCGATAAATAAGGCCACGGTGCTGACTCTATTATCTAGGTTACATACTATATCATCAACAAACTTTAAAGCAGCCATATATGTGGAGTGATCCTTCCGAAATCCATACTGCCCGGAATATAATAGGTTATTCTTATTTATAAAAGCTGATAATCTATTGTATGTAAGTCTTTCAAAAATTTTAGAAATAGCAGGCAGAACTGAAACAGGGCGGTAATTAGATACAGTTTCAGCTCCACCAGATTTATAAACTGGAATGACCTTTGCAATTTTAAGTTCATTCGGGAAAACACCTTCAGAAAAAGATAAATTCAAAATATGAGTAAGAGGATCAATAATATGGTCATGTATCTGTTTTAAAATATCATTGGTAAGGCCATCATACCCTGGGGATTTCCCACTTTGAAGTTTCAATATAGCACTAACCACTTCCTCATGACTCACTGGGTGTAAAATAAAGGCATCTAAAACACTAATATCATTGAGATAACAGTTGTAGTTATAGTACGTTACATCTATTTTAGAAGCTAGATTTTCGCCTACAGATGTGAAGAAATTATTAAAATCATTAGCAAAATTTTGCATGTTATTCGAATCATTTGTATGTAAATTCTCAATTCCAGTCGCATTAGTGTTGCCACCCCCTCTGCTCAGTATCCCATTAATACCAGACCAAATCTTCTTACTGTTATTTTTATTTTAACTAAAGTACTCAAAGTAATACGATTTCTTGGCATTTCGAATTATCGCAGTTAATCTGTGCTAAAAAAATCTAAAAATCTGTTAAAATTGCGATAATGCAGTAAATTCTGTTCTGTGGGGCTTCGCTTATACGCACAATACAATACATTTTTCTTGCGAATGGACTTTAAAATACCAGAGGTAATCCAAGGTGATTTCTGTAAATTTTTCTTACACTTAATTTGACGCATAGGACAGTTTCTTTGGAAAATATCACAAAGTTTATTATTAAATTTAGTAAAAGCAGACTGAGCGTTATTGTCACACAAAATATCATGCCAATCAGTAGAATCTAATTCCAGTTTCATAATCAATATTTTAGAAGTACTAGTATCACGCTTAAAAATAGCAGGCCTAGTGAAATTCCTTCTACACGGACTTAAATGTTCACCAATAATAGCAATGGGATAATGGTCAGATATATCAGTTCTAATGATGGTAGATCTAGTTGCGAAATTAATATTTGTAAATATGTTATCAATAAGTGTTTCCGATACTTCTGTCACCCTAGTGGGTTTATCAATTACAGGATAGAATGAGAAATGATAATAATGTATTTTTAAGTAAGTCCGCGTTTTGTCCAGACAGTAGATTAACATTGAAATCCCCTGCAATAAAACAAACACTGCGATCATTATTTAAGGTATTTAAAATACTATTAAATTCAAGAATAAATTTATCAACATCTTCCCTTGGAGGTCGGTAAATAACTCCAGTAATAATTGTTTTACAAACCGCCGTTTTAATTTTCACAAATAATGATTCAAAATGATTCGAATTAGTTATATTATCCATAACGACAAACTCCATATCTGTTCGAACATAAAGAGCTACCCCTCCCCCACGTCTATGTGCTCGTCCTTTACACACTAGTGTAAAATTTGGGATGTTGTACAGAGCAGTATAGTCATTTTCATACAGCCATGTCTCAGTGATTGCAATTATAGAAAAGGGGTAGTTGTTGATATTGCTTATAAAATTTATAATCGAATCAAAATTTTTGGGTAAAGACCTGGCGTTTATGTGTAGTATAGAAAAATCCACATTACTATTGCTACTAGCAAACACATTGAAATTTTCGAAATCTGAATAACAACAATCAATTGGTACCTGTACAAGATTTGGATCTTCCTCGCGTATCATTTAATCAATAATTGGTAGATAAGTAAATAATAAAAAAAAAAAGACTGAGATGAATACAATACTTAACTTAATACCCAAAGTACTTACTTCAGAGCGTGGAAATCAAAGCTTATTAAGAGTAGGTAATCCATGCAGTGAACATGTGCAGCAAGACAATCCTTAACAGAACAGTAATCATAATGAATACAACAAATTGCAGTAGATACTTCACAGTTTATACAGGATTCAAGTCAAAAGGAGAAGTACAACAAATCACAAAAGAATAAAGTAGATAATCCCAAGTTAAAGTAGCAGACTTTCACTTAATCAATAGACGCATTTATAGGTTTAAAAGGATCGACACACTGACACTAACAAATGGAGATCTCTATATTATGCACGAGTGTGCAATCCAAAGGAAGCGTCCAAAATAAAATGGCGTCTGCATGTTATGGTCAGCCTATAGACATCGGAGTTCATCATCTGTCCTGATTTGTAACTTCTTCTTGTCCCTGGTTATGATATAAATCCGCCCATCTAGAGTCCAGTGCCGTGCGACCTTAGAGTGCTTCCTCACGCTGGCATACAATCGCTGTTTGTTTGCGGTTAAGTCTTCATTAATGAATATGCGGCTCCCCTTCAAACTAGACCTTGCCCGGTATACTTTGTCTCTCATATTATAAGTTGCAAACTTAACAATGATAGATCTTGGCTTACTATTATCGACATCCCGGTACGGAACTCTGTGCGAACGGTCATTGTCTGAAGGCTTAACGTCTACATTCAATCTTTCTTTGGCTAATTTAATAACAGTTTCGTCGGTTGTTTCGTTCTCAACCTCAGGCAAACCGTAAATTCTCAGGCAATTCCTCCTTGATTCTTGCTTCTCTTCATCTAGTTTACTTTCCACTGAGTTTACTTTCTTACGCAAAGTTTCAATTTCTTTGGTAGCATTATCAATCTGTTCTTGTTTTTTAACAAGTTCCACCTGGAAAGCTGCTTCTATTTCTCCACAGATTTGTTCTTTAATCGCCACAGTTATAACTGGCAGTAAGATTTTAACAAGGTTTCTGCTGAATTCCTCAGAATTGATGACCAAAGTTATCTCGTTGCGTATCACTCCGGCTATGTCCACTTCCGACACTGTGTCATGCGTTGGTACATTAGGCCGATTAGGTGTAGGCTGCGTAGGCGTCGTGGCTTTCCTCCTCGCACCGGTTTGATTTGATGGTGTATTTCTTTTTGGTCGTTCTGACATTATATCTTCAAAATTGTAATTTATGATGCACAGAAATATCTAAACTGTATATATATACGGATTTCCGCTGCTCAAAATTATTTCATAACCGAGAATTTCGTTATGATTTTTTGGATTTACGAACTAGTTGTGTTGCATGTGTAGCACTCCTAGTTGTTTTTAGTTATACGAGTCCGGGAGATGACATTTCCTGCTGTCTGGGGGTTCTCAATTTTTCAAAAACTTCTGTGCTCTGCACTTTGATATATCTGTCGGTCATATACATTTTTCGGACAAAAAAGACAATTCTTTCCCCTCCTAAACGGAAACGCTCCCGTGCGTCTATGTCAATATATAAAATATAAAACTTCAAATATATGGGAAGCCAAAAATTTTCATATATGGTCCGAGGGCCTTAATCTGCATGATGATATTCAGTACCCCAACAAAACAACAGATCACCCTTACTTGATTTTTCTCATAAGAAGATTAGATTCTTCCGTTAAACTCCAACATCTGTCATAAAATTACAATTTTTCTCCAATATCAGCTTCAGATTCTTCAAAGTGGCAAAATTTTCCATTTTCGATGGATACTCCGTACAATAAGTAATCCATGCCAACTCTGTTAATCACCCCGACATTCTAGAGATCTAAATTTGCCATTGAAAGGCATATCACTTAATAAAGAATCCCAAATTTTTCATTATAAACGTACCAAAAAACAAATTTTCTTCCATTAAATTCCGAAATTTCACTAATAGAATAAGCTCTCAGTTTTCAAATCCTCGTTTAAAAAAGGAAAAAAAAAAAAACTCGGTCGAACTTTTAGTCTCATGTTTAAGCCTTAGTTCGTAGGCCTAGTACGATTAAATGCTTAACCCCAGAATATTGTCAGCTGTCGCCTATGTAGCTTTTTTTATTTTGCCCATATAAAGGACAAATTCTTCAATAACACCCAACTTTTTTATGGTCCTTAAAAAAGCCAATTTTGGGCAAAAATATTAAATTTTGTCTTCAAAATGAACTCCTGATTTTTAAGTATTTGTTGAAAAGAAAGCCAAAACTTTCGCCCGCTATGCGCGCCTCAAAATATGCCAAGTCACGTCACACCGGGGACCAACTCAAAGTCTTTGTCGGAGCCTTGAAATGTTGGCCCCTGTCGGGCAAATCCTGGCGCCACCCTTGTCCGTGGGGGTTGTAGAGGGGGTTAAATTATAAATAACATATCAGTACAATAGAAAATGTAACACTTCGGAGGAAAAAAAAACAGAAGAATACTAGCAGATTAAGCATCTTATGCTTAAGTCAGTGACTAAGCTTATCTGCCGTTATTGGCATCGACGTTGAAGTTTGAAGTGAAGTTTCCGACGACCCCTCAGTTATAGGCATACATATTAAACCAGTTCCGGTGTAACCATGGTTACAAAGACATATGAATGAATTTCCCATGTTTATACAATATGAGTTATCATCACATTTCCATCCTTCCACAAGACATCTATTTGCTGAAATAAAATCAATATTTGTATCAGATTATAGGGTAAGTAAGCAGGTAAGATACTGAATTATTAAATATCCATCCATATTGTCGCAAAAATGTAAATGCTAAAAGAAAAAAATATATTTTGTAATCAGTTACTGTTGATTCCAAAATATAACTTCACATAAACACACCCTGTAACTAAACATCTTACAATACCCCACTTGCTGACTCACAGCGATAAAACTATAGGCTACCGTCCAATTGTAGATAATTTCTCTACCTTAGTGTAAGTTTGGAGATGCTCTGGTCTGACGGGAGGGACGGGGGTCTCATTAGATGGAAGAATCACTCGATCGAAAATTCACTAGAAAGACGAAAAGAGAGGGTTCACGAGGTCAAAGATGCATTAGATCGAAGGTGTACTAGACCGCAGGCTCACTTTGAACATTTTCGATAGAGTGAGAGTTATGGTTATAGGGTTGGAAGGGACAGGGTTACAGATAGGGTTTGATGGAAAAATCACTTTATGCACTGTCTAGCGAACCTACCAGCTAGTGATGGGGGTTACTATTTTAGAAAGTGAAAGTGGTGATTTTCAGCACAAAAAGTAAATAAATAAAATGGAATAGAGAAACGTACGAAACTAATCGCCAACTGAAGTTTAAGTATTGAAATGATTTTTAATGACACGAACCCGGCAGTATGTGCACTACTGCATGTGATCCGTCTAAATAAATCATGTGAAGGTCGCATTTATAATAGATTTGTTTAAGCATTAGGTAAGTAAGACTGTATGCATTTGATGGCCAATGATTTTACCCTTTTAAAACTATAGGGAGATCGTTTTTACTCACTAACCGATTTGCCAAAATGACTAAAAAACGGAACAGAACTAAGAAATGTTCCTAACATAGACGTGTTATTTGAAAATTTGTAAGGAATGCTTCTTTTAAGATTTATGAAATAAAATTGACGAAAGAAATTGGGAATACCGCAACTCTGTTGACATAAAATAACCACTTATTTTTAAGAGATATTTGTATTTTTGTTTCAATTGTATCAATTTTTATTTTCCTAAAGAAACTTAGTCATTACTCGACCTACCAAAAAAATTCCTAATGGAGAATTTTTTCCCGGAAGGAAAACTTATCGTTGATGTTAACGTGTTGACGTCATGGCAGGATATTCGATGAAAGTATTGGCTCACGTGACCTTCCCGTGAAGTCGATGGCGATTTGTCACCATATGCGAAACATAGATTGTCATTTTTGTCTCCTTTGTAAGTATAAAAAGGAAAGAAGAAACCAAAAACTTGTTGATTTTTATGCTTTTAAAATATCATGAAAGTTAAAAGCATAAATATCGACAGAATAGATGTCTTACTGCTTGGAATATGTAAATTTCAGCGCATCGCTTTTGTTACGTCATATTTTCGTAATTAATAACCACACTTTGATGTTTCATAAACCGTTTCTTGGGTAGATTATCTCTTATTGCTAAAATTGCTTATAAAAGGTTAACATGAAAAACACTTAAGTTCCTAATTCAGCGCATAAAGCTTTGAAGGGAAGATAAATGACTTGAGATGATATCGCGTGTTTGGTCTAGCGGTAAGAGCATCCGCCTCTCGGGTTCCGGTTCCCGGGCCCGGGTTCTGTTCCCAGGTCGAGTCATACTAAAGATCTAAAAATGGAACATATTGCCGTTATGCGTGATACTCCACATAAGCAATGGAGTAGGGAAAACAAGCCAATGAGCCACAACTGGAAAAAAGGCCGTGGCTGGCTCGACTTTACACAATAGGTTGGAAACTGGGCCGTAAAACTAACTTAAAATGATATACGGATTCGGATTCATGTCCGTCTTTTGTCACACAACAATATACAACGTTATGTAAAATAGATTTGTTAAAAATGATTAAGAAGAGCAGTAAATTCATGTTTAAATCTAAAAATAAAAAATGTTAGCTGTAGGATAAAAATTATGCTTAAAAATGTAATCGTAGTTGGTATTCTATAATGAGTTACTTACCGCGTGCAAAGCTTTTACTGACCATTCTAGAAAAATATAAACCAGTTATTACATGAGTTAAATAGAGTGGATGTGTTACAACCGCCAACAGCTTAACCATTGTCTTAGACTTAAAACACAAACTATAAACCTTTATAAGCGCAGAAACTTTACTTAAATCAGCAAGTTGCTTCTCTCAAGGCGATTTTCGTAATGAGTTCTGTTCGCTCACACAATTTACGTTTCCTATTGCATAAGTACACCAGTGGTATGAATCCATTATGTCACAAGGAAATCAATTGGTTTGAAAAAAGAATCGCACAATGGATCAGTGCAAAATACTTACCATATTGATGAAATCTGTCGTGATCATCATTTCTTCAAAAAATGAAAAGAATTATCTGTTCTTTGGCAGTTATTATGAACAAGGAGAAACTAGAAACTAGATCAAATTTTTAAGAACTCGAATTGTAACACGCTCAAGGACTTACGTTCAAACAGTGCGTAATGCTCCTGTTCATAAGCAATGGAGTAGGGAAAACAAGCCAGTGAGCCAAAACTGGAAAAAAGGCCGTGGCCGGCTCGACTTGAACCAATAGGTTGGAAACTGGGCTGTAAAACTCCATCTAACTAAACTATAATGATGACATTGTTAATTTTATCCTAACCAACCAACCAGCCAACCAGCCAACCAGCCAACCAGCCAACCAGCCAACCAGCCAACCAGCCAACCAGCCAACCAGCCAACCAGCCAACCAGCCAACCAGCCAACCAGCCAACCAGCCAACCAGCCAACCAGCCAACCAGCCAACCAGCCAACCAGCCAACCAGCCAACCAGCCAACCAGCCAACCAGCCAACCAGCCAACCAGCCAACCAGCCAACCAGCCAGCCAGCCAGCCAGCCAGCCAGCCAGCCAGCCAACCAGCCAACCAGCCAGCCAGCCAGCCAGCCAGCCAGCCAGCCAACCAGCCAGCCAGCCAGCCAGCCAGCCAGCCAACCAACCATCCAACCAACCATCAAACAGTGCCGAATCAAAAAGCTTAAGTTATTCTGGAGAAACGATCAATTCCAAATCTACACAGAGGGTCATCCAGGAAGTCTAAATTGAAAAAATACAAGGGTTTAATTGATTACTGTCTTGTGAAGGGGTCCTATGGGAGGGGTTTCTCTCTTTTGAAATTAACCCAATTGGGAGAGGATTGAGAAGCAAAATGGATCACTCTGTATTTGTCACATATGGGAGTCAGCTACTTTTTCAACACATGGCGGCCGATATGGGGCGTCTGTTGCTCCCTGCGTGGACCTTTCACTGTCAGTTTTCTTTGAGATAAACTTTTCAGGAAAATAGTAAATATCTACCAGTAAAAATGAAACCATAACTGGTAGTATGTGGTCGATTTCCGTGGCAAGCATGGTATATGTATTAGAATTAATTATGCACTATTGTCACGTGGCAAGTAGGCACACTCCTCACTTTCCTACAGATGGTTCCGTTTTGAAAGGTTTTATGCCTTCCTTGCAGTTTCAAATCATAATTTATTGGTAAGCTAAACAATAACACAATCTCATTTGCTTACTGTACGCTGTATGTACAGTCTGCAGCGTCTCCGTGACGTAATGGCAAAGTTTTTAAAGCGTTAATTCAGTTATTTCTTATTTCTGGGGGAGGAGGGAAGGGTGGATAGCTTCTTGTTATATTGTAGTACGTATTTAGTATGTACTTCCATCAACAGGTCATCCAGTTCTTATACTTTACATTACTTCAGGAGAAAACGAATTATAAGTATTGCACTTCTGTTTTTACTCCTTCACAATGCATACAACCAATAGTAAATTATCTTATGTACATTTCAATGCCAAAAAATGATGACGGAAATAAGCCTTAAGCTGTAAACTGTGAAGAGACGTTAGCAAGTGGTCCCAGCGCACACGTTGAGAAAATTGTCACTGGTGTAAACAAAAATTAAACACGTTTGATAGGTTATTTGAGAAATCTGCCTCCAGTGCCAAAATGCGTTTTCTCACGACAGAAATTAGCTGACATATTCACACGCGAGGCATTTTGCTGAGCTAATTTCCCCTCGTGTACGGCAGGCTTCCGGGGACTGCAATACCCTGGAAAAGAAGGCCCGCGCAACAAAAATTGTTAAAAATCATTTGGTATCTTTCTTGCTTTTCTTTGCTAGAGTTTTCTTCGTAATGAATCATGTAATTAGATACGCTGTTGATACGGATTAATGGCGAGAGCACAGACTTCCTTCATTTCAAATTCAAACTTTGTTGAGCTGGTTGGGTTCTGGTATGCGTACTTCGTGGTTTCTGTCATGAAGTGACCTAGTTTCCTTTTGTATTATGTAAGGAAATAAAGAGTAGTGGATGAATATTCATATCCCGGATTAGCTTGTCGTCACCTGCAGAAGTAGGCATTGTGTAGTTTGTGTGGCGTGGAGCGTATAGGGGGATAAAGAGAAGCAAATGATTATCTGTGATGCCTTATGTTAGGCTAAATTTAAATTCTTTGCCAATTAGAACTTCTCCTTCTCAAGACAGCACGTTTGAGAGCTTGAAAGAGAAAGGTCGGAGCTACTACCTAAAGCTACTATCTAAAGTATTAGCTGCGTGGAAAAAAGAGAAGGAAGCAGATTTTGTATGTGTTCCAGGCAGAGCAGTGACCCATATATCAGGCCTTTTGAAAATACTCAGGCAAGCAGAGTTGTATCTGAGCAAACTGTATCTGAGCCGAGAAATCTGATAGGCAGCTGTACCGACTTAAACATGTTCGGGTAGCATGATTCGTGAACCAATACCGTCGTAAGTTATGTTTTTTTATAATGTATAGTGGAAGAAATCAAATATGGGGCATGAAGCTAAGTGAAACTCCTAAAAAGGTGTGGACAGAATAATCTGGAGAGGTTGCATTGCGGGGTTCGTCATAGGTTTGCGTAGAGCAAGAGATGAGAGTATTAATTTTAAACCAGAAAGCCAAAAGGCTTAGTGATTCCTTGCCATCAAATACCTTACCTCCTTTAAAACTGACAGTATTTGATAGATTTTTCTTTACATTTTAGGCACAGAATTTTTGCAAATTTTACCACTGGTGACCTCAAATGACCTTTGATCTGTACCAAAAACAATAGGCTTCTTTCTCTCAACAAGACAAATCTATATACTAAATACGAAGAGTATCCGTCACTCCTATCTGAAAATATCGTGTTTACAAGCCATTTTCGCAATTTTACCGCTGGTGACCTCAAATGACCTTTGACCTATACCAAAAGCAACAGGCTTCTTTCTCTCAACATGTCAAATCTATATACCTAACATGAAGGGTATCAGTCACTCCTATCTGAAGATATCATGTTTACAAGCCATTTTCGAAGTTTTCACAATTTTACCGCTAGTGACCTCAAATGACCTTTGATGCTTCTTTCTCTCAACATGACAAATCTATATACTAAATATGAAGAGTATCGGTCACTCCTATCTGAAGATATAGTGTTTACAAGCCCTTTTCGGCAATTTTGGCAATTTTACCACTGGTGACCTCAAATGACCTTTGACCCCTACCAAAAACAATAGGGTTCTTCCTCTCAACATGACTAATCTATATACCAAGTATGAAAAGTGTCGGTCACTCCTACCTTGAGATATCGTGTTTACAAGCAAGTGTCACAAACACACCCACACACATACACACGACATCACCATCGCATAGATTCCTTGCCTGCCTATGACAAGGAATCAAAAAGCGCGTCTCGGAAAAGGCATGGAGAAATATATAAATAAATGCCGGAGACTAAACCCAGCCGCACACTTTCACGACTTTGCACACCGCAACTCAACTCGATCGTCGGATCTCCAACAGTCGTGTGACGTGCGTGAGTTTACAACTGCGACTGGCAGTTCGCAAGACCAGTTTTATGTGGCGCCGACTTCAACCGGGAAGAACCAACATGTCGCTGCGATGTAAAACTGGTTATACCAAATCCATGAATGGGCCAGATATAACATTCCATATGAGGGCCAAATATGGATTTCATAGCTGTGCCATATCTGAGGCAGATATATCTGCACCAGATGCAGAATTTATACCAGATCTATACGGATCAAGTCTTTATATTGGACAGATGAAACTTTATTTGGACCATATCTGCTATAATAATAGGTCATAAGTAGGGTTTGAAGCAGTGGCGGAGCTAGGGATTTCGGTCAGAGGGGGCGAAAATGGTCTGCAGGGGCGCTTCTCAGTAAATACCCTTAGCCTCAGCACGATCGAAGCCACGGCTTTTCGGACTTTCCAGACTTTCCATTTGATTTTTCGCACCTGGTATAGAAGACTACTTTGACATTCCTCCGCAGCAAGTTTTTCTATTAGAATATGTTTAAATTTTCTATCCATGGGCCTCCGCGGAAGAAAATTCGGGGGGGGGGGGACTAAATTCTTTTAGGGGGAAAGCTCCTCACCACCATGAGTTTGCGCGGAGCGCAAGAAAATTTTCGCCCAAAATGCCTCTCCGATCGCTGGAAATGACATTTCTAAAGCCTATTTACCGCATGTAAATAGGGAAAACACTGAGTGAACTTTTAAGAAATATTGATGTTAATTTTTCAGGTTTTTTATTTTCCAGAGGAGGGCAAGTTCCCCCCTTGCCCCTACCTGCGGACGCCCATGTTTCTATCCCTCTCTTTCACATTCTAGTATGAAGGCAGTCATTTTATTTCGTGTGTCATTTTCAGGTTTCGATTTAAGATTTTAATGTATTAATGGGCTACTTTGTGAAGATAAAGATTAAATCTGCTAGAGCTAAATAGCATGCAATCTTACAGAGGGAAAAAGTTATGGAAATTAATCCCCGTTAGGTGCACATTTTTGGCATCTGGAAATCAAGATAAGAACACGAAGAAACATTAATTGACGTAATTTGCATCATGTGACCACTGTGAAATAGCCATTAATTAAGTACATTTAAAGAAATAGCCAAGGCAAGAGGTCTGCTTGGCTCTCTAGATACTGGATTCATAATAAATAAAAGTAGCCTAATCTTAAGCTAATTTGATGCAATTTTCTGGTCATTGAGACCACGGAAGTATAAATATAAGCATTTTCATGGGATTATCGTGCAGTGTCAGAAATAGCCATTTATCAAAAGAATGTTCACTTGAAGAAAAACAAAATGGAAACTGCTCATTAAAACTCTTAAACCATTACCACTATGATAGCAGTTTTATTTTGTTTTAATCTGAATGTTATCTTTAAATGATTTTGAAAAATGTTGTGGAAGCTATCTTGGTATCTTTATAAACTCTTTTTATTGTCTATGTTGACAATTATCCCCGACGACAAGAGGGCTATTTGCGCTACAATTATTGTCGCGCCCTTTGCAACATCTTTTATTGGCCAGGAGGGTTAATTTAATGTCAGTCTGTGATTTTGTAAGCTTATAATCACGCTTGGTGTGGAAGCAATGAACTTGGCAGAGCGAGAACATTCATTAGTGCCTATAAAGCATGAAGATACGTTTCGGCAAAACCTATCCCTTTATTACAGAAGATGACCCTTTTCATCAGAATAAAGTGCAGATAGTACAGTTACTGGTGGCTCTTTGAGCATTTTGTTATCTGGGCCTCAAAACAACGCTATTAAATTATGTATTTTGCCAAAAATGGTGCAAGAGTAAAGTATGTTAAAAACCTAAAAAGGGCGCCGACAGACGATTTTGGTCTGTCAGGGGGGGGGGGCGACCGCCCCCCCCCCCAAGTCAAATATTTACCCTATGTGACACCACATCATCAAGAAACACCGGCAGCTAGATTGCTATTTTTGTAAACTGTCTTTCACAGAATTCCAAATTTTCTTCAATGAGAGCTCTTGATTTTGAAATATTTTGTCTAAAAAGGACAACAAAGTTTTTGGAACTTGAATGTCTCCGGAGATTGTCAGTTCGTAGGCCCTAGATAACATTATGTGGCAACAACGATTCAGTCGTCGTTCAATCTAGCTTCTTCGGGAAGCAGTTTATAGTTTGGTTTCGCCGAACGGCTCTTTGCCAGAGAGTCGGGAGGACTTTAGAAAAAGCAATCATTCTCAGATTTGCCACCAATACATGAAGGAAGTGCAGATTCTTCAGTAATCCCCCAGCTCTTTAAATTTCCTTTCAGGAAACCCAGGACCCAAAGCTTTTTGTAATACAAGCTCAATATCTACATCTTTGTTTAAAAGGGGCAAACATTTCGGCGCGCTCGCGCGCTGCAATACGTCTCTGATACAGTGCTGTTCACACTTGAAAGAAAGATCGGAAAACTTACGTGCTACTTACAAGTCCGAGAAATGCCATTTTAGGCTGTCTGAGGAGTTGCAATATTTCAAAATTTTCTGTACGCTCCGCGCCAACTGAAGATAGTCTTTCGAGTATGATTCCGTATTACAGGTAGGGAACCATTGGCATACCGTACTCAAATGCTCTCATACACACCTTTCATCAGATACCTTTCAACCCTGTCAGTTGGGTAGTTTGTGTAAAAGGATTGTTTAGTTATTGAAGTGTCAAAATGTTGTCAATGTTCAATGTTGCAGAGCAGTGACGAGGCAGAGGGCAATTTGCCCACTGGCTCGAAAAAGTGAAAAATTTGGAATTGCCATTTGAGATACAAGTCAAATACAGTGCGGTTTTCCAACTTTTTCTTAAAATTCGGAATTCTTCCTAATGCAAGTTCCATATTTGTAATAACTAGTTTAAAAAAAAGCAAAATTTCCCGCGGGGACCCCGCGCCCTAAAATTTAACCCTTAATGCAGTAACTGGTAGCTCATAGAGCAGTCATTGGTAAACTTTTCCGAGCCACTACAGGGCCGTTCCCCTAAAATTTTCTTCAAATATAGGCTTTTAATTTTTAAATATTTTGTCGAAAAAGGCAACAAAGTTTCGGGAGCTTTTTGAATGTCGCCGAGAAGCCCCAACCCGCACTACTTATATAACGTTATGTAAGAACAACGATCATCAGTCTGCAATACAAGCTCCATATTTACAAATGTGTTACAGGACCCAAATTTTCGGCGCGCTCCGCAAATTACGTTCCTAATACAGCAAGTAAGAACAAAAATCATTTTTTTAATAAAAAAAATTGATCTTGCTCGTAGAAAAAACGAAAAAAGTTAGCATAAAAATGTACCTTTGGTCAATGGGGTAGGGTGAGGTGCATGGTCCAAAATTGTCCCCCCCCCCCTCCCTTCTACTTTCATATTTTTTCCTTCGCCACTGCACTAGGTTTTGGTTTAATTTGTCTTAAGAACATAAATTCGACTTGTTTTATTACAGTGAACGTAAAAAATTCCCTGCAAATCTCCCATTTTGTGTAATTACAGTGTTATGGGCTTTATATTTTAAAATAAATCATGTTATCTGCGTAGTACATATTTTACTTTCGTTTCTAAATCATGAAAAATGTAGGTTTAGAAACAATTTTTAAGTTCCGCAAAAAGTGCAAATCATTTGTTTGAGTTCTCTTAGAAATACTGCGATATGAACAAAAGTGTAGCCACTAGATTACTGCAATCTCCTGAAAGGTGATACTGTGTTCAAAACATGTCTTAACTTGTAGCAAGCAATCCAAGAATCAAATCAAATAAAAGAAACTAACAAAATGCTCATTTGAATATCTAGCTTATCAAGTAATATCTGACTTGATATGGCCATATAAAACTACATTTGCTTATCTGGGCTAGCAAAGTTGAATCAAGTCATATCTGGCCTTGATATGTCCATATAAAACTTTATTTGCATATCTAGAAAGGTATTTCATCAAGTTATATCCGGCTTGATATGGTCACATCAAACTTTATTTGCATATCTGGAAAGGCATGTCATCAAGTTTATATCTGGCTCAATATGGCCATATAAAACTGTATTTGCATATCTAGAATTTCATTATATCAAAATATATCTGGCTCGATATCGCCATATAAAACTTGATATAATGCATCGAGGCATCTATATCTGGTTGCTGTCTGTAAAATAAACATCACCATTCTTCCTCACAAAAATTACATAACTAGAAAGCCAAAACACACACGGAGCAGCTTGACTGACACATCTTCGGCCAAAAGTGGCCTTTGATAAGTGTGTGAACTAGAAAGCCAAAAGGCTTAGTGATTCCTTGCCATATGATATATTGTAATAATGAACATGGATGCCCACATGACAAGCATGAGATCCCTCACAAATACTGAGGTATGCTAGTAAGGATGAAACCTTTTGAGATCATGTGACCCAAAATGACCTTTCACCCTCACTTAAAACAATAGGGAGCAACTACCTAAAAAGACCATCAACATGCTAAATATGAGCAATTCACAAGCTGAGTATGAGATCCCTCCACAGTTCAATATCCACATAAAAATGATATGTCTACAAGGTATACTTTAAACATGCTCGTTTAAATCAAAATTTCGGGTATTGAGGATCTAGCTCTCTATGTAATGATGTCTCTGTGATCTAAAAAGTTGACTGCATTGAGGTTAGTGTTACAACAAGCCCTAATCCTAACAGTCATCCATACATTGGAACATGCAGTAGAGACATCTCAACAGAAAGGTGTAACCTTGGCTATTAGTGGTAGCCCTTTTGTACAGTATTTGTTTTTTGGTGTGATGCCCTTCCCAATGACTAAGATGTCCTTGAAAATTAAGAAAAATTGGGAACCCTATTAATCCAGAAATTAACAAGATTTGTAAATTGCCTTAAATTGTGTGCAGGAACACCACATGACAGAGTACAAGTCCAATGTCCTTTGTTTGATACACAGTAGATACTATTATGCTTGCTTTGATTACCTGAACTACAGTACTTTCTGAAAAATAAGCCCTACTGGGAGGGCTAAATAAGTGTTAGACACTATTTCTAGACAGGTAGGAAATGGTTAAATCCATTGAGCTGTATGATTCAATGAGAAAACCCCTCATGACACTGTGACAGTCAACTGTGATAAATTAGGTAAGATAACAGTGACCAGCAGCAATTTTCACAGACTCTGGTGGGTCAGTTACAATTTGATTCATTCAATTAGACAATCTCAGTTCAAGCATGCTCAAGGATATTTGATCCAAATGATCAGTTATTTAATTCTTATTATAAAACTAATTACCCGTGGTGTATTTAATTATTTAGTTCCCACTTACATGTCCCTATGAGGACAGTGGCACCTTTGACCTCCAATAAAAACAATAAGGATCATCTACTCAATGTGGACAATCCACATGCTAAGTATGAGATCCCTTGGAGTTACCCTTCTTGAGATATAGTGTTTACAAAGTTTTGATGTTTTGACCTCTGGTGACCCCAGATGACCTTTGACGTCCACCAAAAAAATAGGGATCATCTACTTAATATGGACAATCCACATGCTATGTATAAGATCCCTCACAGTAACCCTTCTTGAGATACAGTGTTTACAAAGTTTTGGCCTTTTTACCTCTGGTGACCCCGGATGACCTTTGACCTCCACCAAAAACAATAGGGATCATCTACTCAATATGGGCAATCCACATGGTAAGTATGAGATCACCCACATTTTCCCTTCTAGAGATATCGTGTTTACAAGCAATTTCCAAGGTATTTACCATTTGACCTCTGGTGACCCCAAATGACCTTTGAACTCCACCAAAAACAATAGGAATCTTCTACTTAATGTGGGCAATCTACATGCCAAGTTTGAGATCTCTCAGAGTTACCCTTCTTGAGATATCGTGTTTACAAGCGGGTGTCACACACACATACACACACACACACATACACACACACGACATCACCATCGCATAGATTCCTTGCCTACCTTCGGCAAGGAATCAAAAATGGCTATTTTTTAAAGCTTTTGTTATTGTTGGGTTCAAAACAAATAACTTCTGAAACTCGATTTAAGACCCACTTAGGCTCACCATGAAACTTCGGGTTGGAAACCAGTAAAGGTTCATGCTGGTAACCGCTTAATTTTATCACACATGGCATCCAGTGATATACCTTTTTTATAGGGCAAACCCCTTATTTTCGTAGTCAATTTGAGGAATTTTATGGGCAAAAAAACGTTAAAAACAGAAATATTCCCCATCAGTGCCCCCATCTCCTTCAAACACTATTTCAATACCCTTTTTCTAACTCAGGATGTCTCACTTTAAAGATTGGTTATTTATCTCACTTTAAAGATTGGTTATTTTTGTTAAAAATATCTCTGCTTTTCAAAAAAGCCACAGAGGTTTATGTAATGTGGGCACATTGCTTCAGATTCTTTTTGCTTCTCTTTATAATTGCACGTTCTGTTTGTCCTTGAAATATGATACTGTTTGAATGCTTGAATATCTTTTCCTGTAGATCTGGCAAAACCCTTCACCATACGTAGAGGACAACCAACAGTGTTGCTTAATATTGCCTGCACCGGCATCAAGTTATAAATAAACTGAATGGTGTGCCGCGATCACGCGATGACATCACAGATTTCCCATAATGCACCAAATCTCAAGAAAAAATTGCATTATTTTAAAAGTTTTTATGTTCCGAATGCTTGGCTATTGAGATGCGGTTTTCATCTCCTTCAAGAGAAAATTTTTCTGCATGTTTTGAAGTTAATGAATTTTGTCTACAGAATATGCCTTTTGAGTAGCCTCGAGTATAACGGGTTGCAAGTGAATGTTGTATAGATACTGATGGTACATTATCATGATATTTGGGTAATTAAAAAGAAAAAAAAACGTTATTTGGTGTCAGCATTTTTGCATTCTGTCATTACGTAATCCTGGGGTTGCCTGGCAGATGAAAAAAATATTGTACTATTAGCAGCTAAGTAAACGTCCCTTTTTTCAATAAGTTAAGTCTGCTCCTCAACGACTGCGAATAACTGCATTTTATCAAATTTTGTACCCTCCCTGAAAGAAATTTTTGTACATGCTACTTGGTTGGGTCGCTAAAGAATGTCAAATCATTAAATTTGGGTCATTTGAAATGATCGATGGGATCCATTAACCAAGGGCGTTGACTTACAGTAATGTACTTTGTTTTATGTACGGAAGACAAGAAGTGCGGTGGCTTGAGATGTTGAGGGCCTTTTTTGCCCTACCATTTTTTTTTTGAAAATGCTGGTTCGAGAAACAATTACAGAGAGAATAAGCAATTTAACGTCCTTCACAACTTTTTCCGTTCCTAAATCAACGTTGATTTCATGTTGTACCAATTGCCTCAGTAGACAGTGTAAGCCCCTACAACTGGAGCCGTTGAGCGAATTTTGAAGGGGGGGGGGGGAGGGGGAAGGCCTAATCACCAAAGCGACCCAATGTGTTCAACGATATAGTAACAATGTGAGGCGGTCCAAAATGCCTACGGCGGTAAAAGTGGGAGGCCAAAGACCCCCCCGTTTTCGCGGTCCCTGCTCACCCCAACCTGTTTTCATAAATAATTTCCCTGTAACGACTTACAAGTTGGGTTTTTAAGAACCAGTGGTAAACAGCGCCATCTATTTTATTTCCTGTTTGTTCTGCAGGTTATTCAAGGAGAAGTTTAGGCAAGAAATTAATTTGCTCGTGTAAAAGGAAAAAAAGACTTCACAGTTCGGTGAAACTTTCACTCAAATGGGACATGTATTTCTCTCGATATCAGAAAATGAGATTACCGGTCCAAGATCTGTGCTTCAAAGTGACTTTGGGACAGCAATCACTCCCTCAGATTGACACAAAAAAGTTTTGTTTCTCCTCGTTTTTCAATTTGTTGTGTTGACCTTGAAGTTAAAAGGGGTAAGATCTCCTAGTGGGTAGTATAAAGTCTGTAATGTTCTCATACCACTTATGCAATTACATTCGGATTACACGACAATGTCTGGGAGAAAAAAGTGGTTAAGTCTAAAAGACTACAAAGGCTTTTTATTAATGTGAGGATATGATGTCATTAGTGCTTGCTTCAAGTCCACTTTTGTGTTGAAAATATGACAACTTCACCTCCTCATATCTGAAGAACCAAATATCGGACATCAATGCAAATTTCTCCATACTACTCAGAATAAGTTCCATTAACATTACCGACATTTGATTTTACCTTACACCATTATTTTAAGTTAAACTTATCATTTATCTGGCAGGAGCTAAACAATATATAACATATTGCCACTTGAAACCTTTGCCCTTATATTCTTCGGTAGATACGTCCAGCGTAAAATAAGTGTGGTTGCTTTCCCCCGAAGTTTCGAACAAATTTCGATAGTAAATTTGATGCAATCTAATGTTTATTCTCTGTATGCTCTCTGCATGGTCTTATACCTATTAATTTAAAGTGTTACAACCTCCTAGAGTCGGTTGTCTGTCTGCTACCGGCCGGATTATTTTAAATGGAACTACTGGACTAAGGGAGTTATAACTTTAAGTCACCATCAGTAAAAAAATGTTCTCAAGACACAAAAAATGTAGAAAAAAGAATCATTTTCCCTTAAATTTTTTCCACTCATATTCATGACGTTACAGTACAGAAATAGTGCCTTTCAACTTTTTCTAATAAATACAGACTCCTAATTTGAGCACCGACTGTATACCTGCGTATTATTCTAGTGGACGTGTATTGTCAATTTCCTTCACGTTTGCAATGTATTATTGCTAACAACATGACGTCTCATAACGTCAGTGCAAAAGACCCATCGGTATCTAGTTTCTGAAACAAGCTTATGAGACAACTCTTAACATTAGTAATGACTAGAAAATATTGTCTTTTGGAAAGAACTTCAAATTCTTCCATCTAGGCATTTGATATTTGATTTATTTTAAGACAAAGACGCATCACTCTGTAAGGTTTCGGACAGATATGGTTATAGCATACGACCTCTCCGAGGACTCTATAATTGCTTGGTATGTATAGGAGAAAGTCGCTGTGGTAGGCCAGTTCCGTAATTCGTTTTGGTGGCTATGCACATGCACACATCCTCCAAATCGTCGGGATAAACAAACCAATACCGCACCTACAACACCTTTTCCAAAATTTGTGCAAACATGAAATTTCGTGAAATAATTCTTGCTTACTCAATCCATAATGGGGGGGGGGGGGGTATCTAAAGTTTGGTTTTGTGCAGTGGATTGTGTCTAAATCGTCTTTTGGTGTAAAAATTTGAACTTCAATTTGTCGTAAGGCATGCCTGAGACCCGTATTTTCGTTCGAGTAAGCTAGAAACTTAGTATTGTATGCACGTACTGACAAAACAAGAGAACACCGTACGCTACGTGCTGAGCTCGGTTTGTGTATCCCACAATTCCACGCGGCAACGAATTACCGAACTCGCTTATTAGAGAGGGCTTTTCAGAACATAATGTCCTCCGTCTCTCCATTTTGTCCAACTGTGTGTGTCATGGAGGTATTTTGGGCTGTTTCATGCATATATGGGTCAAATGTCACTATAGCAGTCCAGGACCGTATGTGACTATTCACTCTCAGTGAGCCACAAGCGAAAAAAACCGTGGTCGCCTCGAATTGAACCATTTGGTTGGAAAGAGGGCCGTAAAACTCAATCTAATTAATTAACTCAGCCATCGATAAGCTCTTCTTCACAGATGTAGGCATACGTTGAGGTACAGGCCCTGTCGTGCAGTTTCCCTGTTCTATCCTTAATACGAGCACAAAATCCGCCATCAGTACCGCCTTGACCTGGTCCCCAGTTAAGGTACGGCTCGTCTTTATCGATCCAAGTCCATCCTTAAAATTAATAATAGCAAAAAACATGAGTGTAAATCATTTAAAAAAAACTGTCGGGGTTTGCATTCTAGCAGGGAGCTGCAACAGCAACAGGCACCATTCTTATCATAATAGCCTATACGAAATGTACTTGCAGGACTGACAGCGGACCAATGTAAAAGTGAACCTAACAGTTAAGTCATAGTTAGTATGAAACAAAAGAAAAGGAAGGATTCATACATGTAATTAGATAAAAGAAATAACTTAGTGAATGCCATGTCTTAGCCAAACTGACATTTATTTTATCATTGAAATAAACAAAGGTCTATGAATTTGATGTGTACATCCAGCATGGTCTACTTAAATTGATCTACTTAAATATGGTATAAAATGGCAATATTATTCTTGTTATTTTTTTCTCTAAGTGTAATGCTCTTTCCAAGATATATCAAACTTAAACAGCCACATCAACATTGGTTGCATGTTTGGTATTTTATAACTTCACAGAAGTTGATAAACGTATCTTTTTGAACGTTTTATGCCATCACCTTGCCGGATACACCCCTCCCCCACACACAACACCCCTCCCCCCTGCCCACACACACACATACACACAGGCATGCGTTATCATGCACAAACACTCAGACACATAAATCGTATCAAATCATATCAAGGTACTGAACGTTATTCTGAATTCACATATTTTTGCCTTGATTGACCCAATGTTTGAGATTTTTGCGAATATAAAACTATTGATGAAGTTAGAGTGAAGATATCTCAGCAATTTTTTTCCTGCAGTTCGTTGAATTCACGGCTGTATACCACAACAACTTATTAGTATATTTCCCGTACAATGGAAGTACTACCTCCTAGGTAGTACTTGCATGTATTCACAGGCCTCACAATTGATGTAATTAAGATAAGTTGGCTTGGGCGCTGTAATTTAACGTCGCACTAGACTGCTAGAACAGCTAAGACTTGGTCCCAGACGTTTGTTTAATTCCTCTTATTCAAATTTATGAGGGTTTTTTTCAACTAGAAAATGTACTCGATGTTCGTCCGTACGAACAAAACAGACATGTGGAAGACAACTAGAGGGCGTACGCTCAGAAATCATAACGACAGTTGCGTGCTATCAACTGCATCTAGTTTCTGAAACCTAGACTACAAGCTAGCAGCCAGACCAAGAATGAGTAAGGCTATCGCGAAGAGTGAAAATCACAACAGTGTCAATTTAAATTCAATTTAACGGTCTGCATATGCTACGGTATTTGTTTGACCAAGGTAATGGAAACGCAACATTGTGTAGGCGCCAGTGACGAAATGTGTGCCTGGGATTCACTCGGAATATGAGACCCGGGGCTGCTAAACCCTTTTAGGCACAACCCACAATAATGAGCTAATTGTATGAAACATATGATCAGTTCAAATGTGTTTTCAAACATGGCAGCCTTAATTTTGTATCAAAGCAACCTAAAATCAGTATAATTATACAACTGAATGCAGAATACGGTTAGCTCAAAAAGGAGCATTAGAGAATTCTCTCTTTGAAAGGTGGACATTGTGTCATCACTTGGCCGATTTATGAACAATAGAAACCCGCAAACAACAATAGGCACTCACCGGCCCATGTAATCTTTAACAAGTTGGCTTTTTGTCAGTTGTTTAACAAGCAAGGATTTCAAGAACATGATAAGTTTGTCCATGTTTCAAGGGAGCTAAATCTATAATGGATGATCACATAGAACCCAATTTGGTAGAAATATTACCACAACAAGAACAACGACAAGGATAACGGCAATGGCAACGACGACAACAACTACAACAACCACAACGACAACTCGGTAATGACAACGACGACAACAAAACCGACAACAATGACAGCACAAGTAACAACATCACCACCACCACTACCACCGTGCAACAATTAACAACAATAAAAACAATAAAACAACAACATTAACAACAGTGTGTGAGGGTAGACAAAAGTACTTAGTAAACTTAGGTGGTGTTCCATACCTCCATCACCGTACTTAAGTCCAACCCAGTTTGACCCACTGCCCTTTTCAGCAATTGTACTTCTTAGGAATTCATTTTCTTCAGGGCTTCCTAAAACTACCAAATGTCCACCTGCCAGATTACATTCGTATGACGCCGTATCCCAAGACAATTCATCTGGAACGAAGCAATAATTTGATTGGCCCCAATTCACAGGCAACGAGGATGATGATCCTGGACATACTGTAAAACAATAAATAAATAAAAAAATAAATGTATCGTTTAATTTCCATTTAGGGAGGGGGTAAACATGACTATTTCTGGTTTCCTCGAAAGGAATATTTATTTGGTCTCACGCTGCTTTTATCGATTTATGGAGGGTTCGTGCTTTCAATCTCTACAGTGTTTTTGATCACCTTCCCCCACCTGCTCACCCGGTTGGCATGAAACATCGGTCATCACCTCGTTTGTCAGTTGCTTTACAGCTAGCTGTAAGTCCTACATAAGTTTTTGCCCCGCAAAATGGGCTGGACCTGTGACGTCGGTGAAATCACTCAATTCAAGAATCTAATCACGGTACTTTTGAGATTTCGTTGCCTACATTTGCGGGGTCCACTCTATGATTTCTTTCGTCTACATATACCATGGATACTTTTAATCATTTCAAAACTAGAACCCAACCTGCTTTTTATTGGGTTTTGGATTTTTAACAGCCATCTGGAATATTGATAACTAAAATTAAGGTTGACGTACCCTAGCAAATTCTTACCATTTTGTGCCTGCCGGATTCGTCAAACATGACACACTGCAAAAAAACTTCTTAAACAAAACTGTTTAAAAACAAGAACAAGAGGGCAATCCGCGGAGTTGCTGATCTCATCGCCAACGCGGGACTTAATTCTATCAAGCTCCTTTGGGGATTTTAGCTATACAAAAACCTCATGCCAAATTTGATGTGCTAGAAACGCGTTCCAGAATTGAAAATAATGACGTCAGCGTGTTTTAATTTGGCTTACAGGATGTTACTGATCATACGCAGTAGGTGTGTCAGAAATATAGCAAAATATATGATTTTCATCAAATTTGACATTTGACCTCTGACCTTTACTTCCGGTTATGCAATATGTACAGTGGTTCCACCTATGGTACCTTCCTACAAAATTCGAAGAAAATCCGCTGAGCCATTTAGGAGATATTAGCAAAACAAAAATTCACACACACACACACACACACACACCCATACATCTTTTGACCGTCAATCGGGGACACATTTTTTTAACCATGAAAATGTGGATATCCCCACTTTGGGTGTTTCGACAATTGACTAGGGGAAAAAACGCTCATGTCTTCGATTTACTGGTACTACACAGATACACACACACCCATGCATTAGCCCATGGTTTGTTACCCAATGTTAGGTCCCTCACATGGAAATTGGGGAAAATTCCAAAATGCTTCAAACTTGCTGTGGTACATCCTTGAAACGTGAAAAATTCAATTTCATGGCTAATTTTGCATTTGGCAAGTGGGGATATCCCCACTTGCAGGTGTATCCACACTTGCCTGGAGAAAAAAAGGCTCATGTCCCCGTTTTACACCAAAAACATACGCACACACACACACACGGACACGTTTTGACCCCTCACACAGAACTGGAGTTTTTGGTTACCTTGGGGGACCCCACCTTAGGTTAGACCCTTGGACTAGTAACTTGGGGGCACCAACCATTACCATGGCAACAGTGCCAATTTCAGCTGGCATTCCCATTTATAGCTCAACAAATTGATTTGAAGTACTCACTTACATCAAGTAAGAGAACTCATTTTATTTGAGTATCCATTTTCGATTCCTTGCCGAAGGCAGGCAGGAATCTATGCGATGGTGATGTCGTGTGTATGTGTGTGTGTGTGTATGTGTGATTAAGCGTAGCTCAATTGGAACAGTTTAGAAATTTTGATGTAAAATGAGCAAATGATCGTTTTTGTACAAAACTTTTCGATGTGAGGGGTCTCCTTAGGGTCCCTGGTGGGGTCCAGGGACCGAAGCCCCTGCAAGCTCCTGGGTTTAAGGGTGTTCTTGAGGTGTTAAAGCAGTGCCGCAGCCATGAGGGGGGGCTACGCCCCCCAGATTTTCTTCAGGCCTCCCCCCCCCCCCCAGATTTTTTGCGTCCTGATAAAGTAATTGAAAAATGTTTGAACGGAAATAAACTTTGAAGTATTTCCTTCAAAACAGTAATGTGTAACAATTAAAAAAAACATGGCTGAATGTGTGTAAAATACATTTTGTGCGCACGTATGAAATCAAGTAATAACTTCAAAATGCCTACTTTCGCTAAATTAGATACCGTTTGTGATCTGCACTGTCGTTTATTGCATTTCACTTCGAAGATGAAACGAAAGTCTCGACGACAAACTTTAATGTGACTTTGTTAGGTTAGGACCCTTTCTGCCTTTCGGATTGCTGATTGATTTACTGAAAATAAGGCAATCGTACACTGGAGACCACTCTTACACGACCATTCCTATACTTTATCATACACAAAATATGCCGTAAGCAGGTAAGGGTAAGGTACTGCCCTCGGATAATTCTTCCCTTCCATCCTTAACAAGTAGGCCTATGTCTTGCCTCACTCCTGCCCATGACAAGTGCCACTGTAGGACGATTTTTTTCTACAAGTCCTCCTTTTACTAGTTGGCACTGGCGTCCGGGGATTTGTAAAATGTCCACAAGGTCCGGATTTCGTGTGTTTCTCACATGATCCATACTTCTGCTTTGTGGTTCAATTATTTTGAGAAATTTACTCGTAGTACTTTAATTTTGACTACGTAATGTACCGATGAACAAATACTGCACCATTTTGCACATTGTTTCTTTGGTATTATGTATGTCTCTTGTAAAATCTCTACAAAAACTACAAATATTTTGATATTTTTCATGCTCCCCAAAAAGGGAAAATCCTGTAATCAGTTCAAAGTTTTGCCAACCATATCACCATTTTGCATCTAGGAAATCTAACGCAAAGAAAGTTTCTCAGAGGGGGACACAACTACCTTTGGTTTTCCTGTTAAAGGGTAATGTACTGCCTTAGGTAAGCTGAAATCCATTCAAATATTTCCGCATTCAAGGCTGGGTGCATCCAGCTTAAAACACATGGGAAGTACCGTTTCCGGCCATCTGGAGGGGTTTTAAAGCCCAAAATTTTCTTGTACGCTCCGCGCCAACTGATGGTGGCTCTCCGCTTAGATAGTCTTGCCGTAGCCTGACCCTCGGAGGTACCAGGCCCCCACTTGTTACCTAGGCCCCCAAAAAATCCCATCCTGGCTACGCCACTGTGTTAAAGTCGTTATTTAAGGGTAATTCTATTGACTTAGCACAGTTCTGAAAAATAACCTCCGGATAAATTCAAGTTAGACTTACGGTAAAAAAAAACCAGTGAATACGGCGAATCCGGCTGGGATTTTGAAGAAGGTGAGCTGCTCGAGCAAGAGAACGCAGTTGATGGGCAGTTAAATGTGATTCTCTTAGGGAAAGGTGTAGGCTAAATCCTGCCTGAACGGTAACCTTTGCTGTGCACCACCTTCACTTGGGGTAATCGGAAGTGTGAAGAAAATTTTGAATAGACGCAACCACTCAGACACCCCTGACATTTTCCAGGCGTTTTGTGATATTTTCGTTTGGAGAACGTGAAAATTACCGCCTTTTCTTGTCAAAAGAAGGATCAAATCTTGAAAAATTTCGTCGTCACACTCTGACTACAGAAGACATATCGTTCTTGAAAATCTCAAGTTTCAGTTGGGACACACGGGGGGGGGGGGGGTGGGTGGGGGGTGGGGGACAAGATTTTCCTGGGAAAACGTGCCCCCTGGCCCTGGTGAGGCCACTTTTGCAGGTATAACCTAACCATAAATACACGATACTCTACGTAAATGGACCTGAAGTGCCACCGTATACAGTCTTACTTTCGCATCGTTTATTTCTTCATAATATGCCCAATGTCTGATGCCCTCATTACGCCTGTCGTTACGCCCTCAAATGATGTTGTCTCACCTGTCATTTTCGGCGCTGATGTTGGAAGGACTGAAGTCGCAGCCATCTCAGTGGGGCTGCAGGTGAAACCAACATAACAAAGACATTGAAATGAAGTTCCCATGTTTACACAATATGAGTTATCATCACACTTCCATCCTTCCATAAGACATCTATTGGCTGAAATGAAATGAATATTTATGTCACATAAAAGACTAAAATAGCTACTACGTCATGCATGCTTCACGAGTCCTATATTCCCATTAGACTGTTAGAACTAGAATACCCGCATCAGCGTCGTGTCTCACCCAAAGATTTAGGCTTAAAAGATATTTAATAAGTCTGAATAACCCGTTTGCACTTTTATATTTTAAATTGAAATCCACTCTGTGTTGGTATAAGAGCGATGGGAAATGAGTTCTCAAGCTTTAGGTATAGAAGAACCATGGTTTGGACAATTAGCAGTTTTGATGAATATGTGGTCCGTGGGTTCTGTCACCTGTTGATCAAGAATTGTTACCAAGTTGTTCAAATGATTCAAAGTATTTACCACTTTTACAGTTGCGGAGCTAAAAATCTGGCCAGAAGGGGATGAGAATGGCCTGCAGGCAGTGGCGGCGGAAGCATAAAAATTTAGGGGGGGGGGGGACAATCAGTGAACAAGATGGAATGGTTGGGCTCGTGAAACGAACCCTATGTGCGGGTAGCGCACATCACGAGCGCGAAGCGCGAAGTCCCACTGGCGTGGGCCCAGGGCCCACCTTAGGGCCCTGGAAGCTCTGAGATTCTACAAGCTCCCTCGTGCAATCTAAGCCGTTTTTGGAAGATTTTACGGTGAATTCAATGAACAAAAATGTGCGAAATATTTGCGTTCACAGATAGCCTATAGGCTATTTCTTGGACATCAACAGTTGCGTTGTTATGTTTGTAATTTTGCTTTTGTTAAAATCATTTTTCAAATCCAAAGGAAAAGAGGCGCAGTTACCTAACTACTCTCAAATCAGGTGCCCCCTGTACTCGCCCTTGGTTTGGTACTGCACCTGTAAGTTTGTTTTGATTTTGTATTTTAATTGAAGGTCTTTTTCTTGAAATTCTTGTACTTTCACCGGGATTCATTTCAACATTCAATCTGGTGTAAATTCATTAATATTTACCTTGGAATCAGTCTGAATCTGCTTATGCAGACCTATCTGATCAGGATGAATCCGAACTTTTGAACAATATGTGTAGGCTACCTCGGTATAATACCGAGGTAGCTTACTCTTCCAAAGTTCCAACCGGACGGTCATGTCCGTACGCACACATCAAGCGAACGGAGCTACCATTCGGCGATTTTCCCATAGATGATATGTTTCGCTCATTTTTGGCGGATTCCGGATTCCAATCTGTTAAAATAACTAGGTTTGTGGTTGAGGTTCTTGGCAATCACATTTCAAAGTTAGGTCGCAGGTTTCTGTAGGTTTCAACTGTTTGTGACCTTTTATAACAATAGCATAGTCTAGAATCTAGATCGTTCTTTGTTTTGAGGTTGCCAGATTCTTGTAATGATTTGTAGCCAAATACTAGGTCACAGGCATAGAGCATGGTCGCAGGGGACCGCGACAAGAATCAGCCAAACAATGGCAGAACATAGGCTAAGTCAATTTCGGCTGCTCTGTTCGGTGGTGGGTTAACTGTAGTCTCAACTTTGAATTGGTTCAAGGCTCTTAAGTTTCTTTTACTTCTTCTCTGATTTTTTGAGGGGACGTCCCCTCGCTAAGAATTTTAGGGGGGGGGGGTCCCCTCGCTAAGAAATTTAGGGGGGGCGTGTCCCCCCGTCCCCCCGCTTCCGCCGCCAGTACCTGCAGGGGCGTGTAATGAACGTAAGATGTTACAGATCTAAAAAGGGGGCCAACGGGCAATTGTGGTCAGTCGATCGTCCCCCTGACCATATGGTAGCTCCGCCACTGCTGCTTTGAGATAAACGGATATTTTTTGAGGCCAAGTCAAGTTTTTTCAAGAAAAACTCCTGTCTGCCCAAGAAAGAGGTACGGTAGTAGAAGAAAGACGCTTCTAGAGAATTTTCCATGGAATGGACCGTAGAATTAAGTGCTTTGGAAATAAGCTTTCCCTATCGTTACAATTTAACAGTCTCAGATGTTTTGAAGAAGTATGTAAAATCACTTTTTTGTTTTAAGTTTGTCATTATTCCACCTGCATGACCTACCAAAAATATTTCTGATGGTGAAGTCTTTCCCGGAGTAAAACTTTATTGTTGTTGATATTCTGTTCGAGTCATTGCAAGATGTTCGATGAAAGTATTGACTCACGTGACCTTCGTGTGAGATAGGTTTTTTGTTTCGAACTGTAAAACATGATCCACCATTCTTGTCTTTTTGGAAAAGAGAGAAAAGACTTTAATCAATCCATGCTTAGGTTATGCCATGGAAGTTCTTGATATAGACCTAATGCATTGACAACATGTGACGCCATTCTGGAGGACAAACGACAAATCATGCTGTCCCCCCAGTTCCCACAAAATTTGCAGTCAGTTGTGGTTTCACTCCGGCATTGATAGGGTAACGAGAAGACCGGGATAACAGTTCGGCCTCATACCCTACTTCTACCCAACGCTTGCATTCTTTTGCAAATGCTTTGATGTGAAGTTATCACCCTACACGCTTATATCAATTAACGAGGGAGTGCTTCTCTGTTCTGTGACGTCATATGCAAAAGGCCTATAAACAAAGTAAAATCCAAATTGTTTATATCGGGTTAGTTTGGCAAGATAGGATTTTACGTCTCAACTTATACCCATCTGGTTGAATCTAGCGACCCTCGGCTGCCTTATCCCGAGCATTACGCACAACGGTGGTCGGTTCAACTTACATTGGAAAAGTTCGAAATGGGTCATGCGGTTCATTGTGTGCTTGCATCGTCTCTGCGGCGTTCCCAAGTGTTCGGGCCGAGTGACACTTCGAGTATATTTTAAATATAACCAGAACGCCATGAATCAGCTTCCTGTTTCTTCATAACGAGAATTTTTATACTGGCTGTTCCACAGGACAATGAGGGCTACAACAGTCCTGGTTCAGTCTCCGTAAAAACCCAAAGTCTATACTAGGTCATATTTAATAAAATAGAAATTCATATTTGCTTGCTCTCATTTTGTATACTGACAGACTGAGGTGCGATATATCGTTAACTTCATTGACAGGATGAATTGGCGATCGATATCACGTCGCGAAATGAGTCGATACCGGTAGTAAACAAAATAGTTGGGTTAATCATAAATTTTATGGAAAGGACTTAATACAAAAATAGCACGGTGCATAGCATTCATGGAGTGAAAACAAGGGGGAGTGGGAGCCATTGGATTAAAGCAGAATATAAGAGGTTGAGGCCGAGGCGTAAAGCTTCAAAATATCAAATCAAATATTTGATATGAATCTACAGGTGTGTCGTTTTCCCTATGACTCAACACTCTAAAAAGCTGCAGGTTAGACTTAACTGTGGGAACGAACAATAAATTGGGTTAGTATTTGCTCTCATATAGGCCCTTTTTGAAGTTAGATGTGCTGAGTTAAGAAAACGATATTGCAACAGGGTTTGGAGGAATTGTTTGGAATATTTTTGTAATTGAAACGAGAATTGAAACGATTCAATACAGAACAGAGTGTTGGTTTACACTAATGTTTTTTGCTTTACGGGAAGCGACCGAAGGGCCTGAAAAGAATAATAAACTAACTGAAGATACTCACCGCCTGCACAACTTCCTGAGATCAATCTCGAAAAACAGAGACCAGCTATTACTTGA
The DNA here is from genome assembly GCA_037179385.1 of Holothuria scabra. Classification (NCBI taxonomy): domain Eukaryota; kingdom Metazoa; phylum Echinodermata; class Holothuroidea; order Aspidochirotida; family Holothuriidae; genus Holothuria; species Holothuria scabra. The sequence goes on from CM074184.1 coordinate 35,517,763, forward strand.
CAGAAAAATATCGTACGAGTCCAATATTGGTAAACCATTGCGACTATCACAGTTGACCATTATACCGTCGACTAAACATCTAATTCTCTTTCATACCAAAATAAATCGTTAGTGCAAAATAAAATGTGCTGCTCGAAGAATTGTTTCTAATTTTTTAACGTTTGGTTCGTCAAATCTTTACCCCGTAATTAAATGTGTTAACTCATGAGATAACTTCGATACGTGGCATACACAATATGTTCAAAACAATGCAAATTTTGATCAGTGCAAATGTAGCATTGAATGATATCGATTAAAACGGTTTGACTCATGATAGAATCTTCTTAAAAAGTTAAAAAAAGTATTCGAAAGCCCATCTTTTATATTCTGCTACGCAAAAGAAAGAACGAAAAACAAACTTAATTAACTTTAGGCACTCTCTTTTAAGTTTCAAGCTTTTTTTTATCACGCAATATCGAGTCAACATTGTGTTTAATATTCATATAAAAGTTCGCCGAGAAAGGCAATTCAAAAAGAAAAAAATGCGATCCGTTTTTGAAACCAATGTCCTATAATTTTCGCCAGATATGTTCAGCAAAAGGTAAATGTGAATATAACTGAAGAAATAGATTCCTATAACTCACACGAAATATATTACAAGCAAAAATGAATGACTTGTTTTTACACCAACAAAAGGGTGACGACAGTAGCGCGAATGGAGGTAAGGAGTATGCTGTCATCGGGGAAGGCTAGCAATATTGCTTTTGCCGATCTCCAAGTTGCCCCCCCCCCCCCACCCCAACGGGGAGCCGTTATCGGGAACATCCTGGCATTATATCTGTTCCTATTAAAAAAAAATTCTCTCATTAAATAGCAACTCGGAGGAATAGGGAAGGGGACTTTCTTCCTTGCCATCTGCCCACAGGTATGCATTTTAAGGACCTTTAACGGAAAAGTACCTTATTCCTCAGTATGTTTTTGTACAGTACTGAATCTTTTTCGCGAAAACACTTTACTTTAAAATGTTCGTAAACTGTGCTTCCCTTCCCGACCTCTCGAAAATAATTCCCATGGGGCATTGCTATCAAAAGGCAACTCACAAATTCTGTGTTAGGAAAACTTTTCCCAGGGGATGATGTCATAGATAGGAATTGACCATATACGAACTTTCCAAGAGCGAGAATGGTCCTGGTGGAAACTGTTCTTAGAAGGTGGGGGTCGTGCCTGGTTACGGAAAATTTTAACTTTAAACCCTGTTCATGGATCATTTTAACACGCCATAATGAGTCCTGTGGACAAGAGTATCGAGATCTGTCCTCCGCCATCACACCATGCTACAGTTGCTACTGAAGGATTTTAAGACGATGAAAAAGGAGACTTAAAGCAAGTTTAAGACGACAGCAATCAGCTTTAATATTTCACTATTTTAATATCACAGACCAGTGAAAAAAGTGGTAATTGGACTGTCGTGGAAATGTCCGAAATAACAGGTACTGTATCAGTCACTTGTCAGTACTACCTGTTTCCTGTATACTTTTCTACCATCTACACCCTTGCTCATAGCGACCTATGGCTATTTTTTTTACATTCCAGACTAAAGTGTGACCACAATTTTCTTGGTACAATTTTTGTCCTGCATTACAAATCATTTACCTTCACAGGTTGGCAAATTTTGGTTTCTTTCTGACCATAGATTAAGAATACCCCCCCCCTCAAAAAACTTCTCAAAAATCAGATCTGTATTCAATCCGGATTAGTTGCATGTGAGGTTAAACAATGGACTGTGCATTAGTGAATGGAAATGCGTGATAGAGGGCACAGCCCAAGTGGATCCAGGGTAAGCATTAACCTATGAGAGTGCACGATACGTTCTTATGTACAAGTCCAGAGTTGCTTAAGCGTGTTTATTCACACACAACCATACTTTGATTTAAAAGATTAACAGAAAGATACAAATTTAATTTGTACTTGCAACTAACCACATTATAACAACACAACCTCGGTTACGATGAAGTAGCCTTAGTTGAGTTTATACATCTCTGTGAGTTTAACCTGGGATGATGCATGGTCACATGACCTAAAGAATACTTCTTCTTTTAATGACTGAAATTTTCTAACTATCATACATGGTCTTGACTAAAAGCAAACATCATAGAACTTATTCTGATGAAAAAAATCCTGATGGTGATTGAAGAATTACTTCCCTATAAATTCTGAAACAGAATATGTGCAGGATACCCCCAGGTTAAGAAATTTAGTCTTTAAAGTATCCTGGACAGAGGATCAGAGCCTACTGCACTTTCCCTGCAATTCTCTACAAATTTTCAGTACTGCGACAAACACACCCCAAACACCCAGGAATCATGCACTAAATATCTTTACTGGTGTTGTATCAAAGTTTAACTAATTGTGACAGAGCAATAAATTCAATTCTTTCATTAACATTGCTAGTTTTTCCCTTAGATTCCTCACTCAGGTTCTTCCACGTTGGCAATTCTACACCTTGTTATTATAAGGCCTGTAGTATCTGAGAGGATAAAAGCTATGGCAACTGAAGTGATGGAAACAATGTATTTCAGTGTTCCATCTCCATCCGATCAAGGTACAGTGGAATTTCATCAGTGGCATACACTCATCCTATGTGCTGCAAAATTGCAAATCCCCAGGCACCCTGGCTGGGAGGGGAGGGGGGCAACCTGCGCGTCTGACACCAATTATGATACTCCATTTGTAGGAAACTTTTGGAAGTGCCAGCTTTTACCTAAGAGCAAATTAAAGTTTTCCCTTCCAAACTGACATTTCAAAAGAAAGACTGGGAAAGACTAAAAATTTGGCTCTCCATCAAGGTTTGCTGATGAAAATCATCACAGATTTCCAAAAAATGTTGCATTAACGTTCTTTACACCAACATACTACTGGAGTGCTGGCATTTTATACTTTAATTTCTTATCTCACTGGATTCATTTAATTGAACAAACATTCTTTGGAAGGCCGTGGACACTTGAAAAAAGTCCCAAGAATCTATGCAGTACAAAATTTGTCTGTTATTTAGATTAGCCTCTCAACGTAACTGACCCTTTTTCATTAAGGGTCAAGACTAGTTTTATGTTCGATTACAACAGGATGATCACATGGTGGCTTTAAGTTTTAACTGATTGCAAGTGAGTCTTTGTGAGACAAGACCCTGCTCCTTAAAGCATGGAAGTACTTCTAGGAAGGTAATCTTCCAAGCTTAAAGGATGGAAAGTTTTCATCACATGTACTATCAATCCAAGATGAAGACTTTGACACGCTAGTAGAAAACTTAATGTTTTTGAGTATAAAAACACGTAAGTTCGTAGCTTTATATTATCCGTGAGCAAACCGAGTCTTGGCTTTTCCATCACTCGCATAAATTCCAAATGGGACCTGATGATTGCTCGCACAAAATGTCACCATTAAACCCTCTTTCACATGTATGCAAAAGGCGTAAACAAAGGCATTCGCACTCCTGTTAGTTGATGAAACACAGTAGATGAGTCCTTCTTCACCGTGGTGTATCCTGTGCCAGCTTAGTGCCAGCTAAAATGCAGGATGCTTTGCACCTGAATCTCATCTCATTTCTATCAATAAGGTTTGAACCTTCGGGCAGCTTTCATGGCTGCTATTTTCTGCTTATCTTCTTCAAATTTGCGTCGCAAATCAGCTATGTCTGAAAAATGAAATCCATGGAGACTGAATTTTTAACTTAATTCTCAAAAAAAAAGAAAATTCAAATACAAAAAACAGCTGTCACTAATAAATTGTACTTTTTAACTTTAGGAAAAGGCAAAACTTTTGATTTTGGAATTCTTTGTCATGATCCGGTATTGATCCCCTTTACAAGCCAGTTAACCACAACTGGAAAAAGGCTGTGGTCAGCTTGACTTGAACCAGTAGGTTGGAAACTGGGCCATAAAACTCAATCTAACTAACCAACCTTATTCCCTTTACCGACTTTAACCATTGTTCAGTTTATTCAAACATATATGAAAAGCACTTGTAAAATGCAATACTAAATACTAAAAGTTGTAATGAACAATTTTGATAATTCTACTTTCAGTCAGATCTTCTCTCCAAGCCCACCCTGAATCCAGTCCTAGAGACACAGAACATGTCAGAGTCCATAAAATTTGACAAGTATTTATTAATGGAGGATCCATGCATGACATACTGGCCATGTCTCCCCTCTGTTGACTGTTAAGAATGTTTAAATATGCTCCGAAATGAACATGTGAAAGTACAGCAGCCCTTGATCTCCCCCATGACTGCAGTTAATCAAATCTTGCACCACTGTATTGAAACATTCATGATACAAACTTATTTACTAGGAAGGAGAGGACAAGGGGGAAGGGGGCCAAGGGTGGGTTACGAATATGTGAACTTTTTAAGTGGCAGATCTCATCACATTTTCACAACTGAATATTTTTAAAGTGGAAAAGCTGCAAATTTGAATTAGAGTAATAATCTGTCCTGTTCCATGACTAGCTCTTTAAAGTCATGTGATAATACTTTCACATTAAACTATGAAACTTTGGAAAGTTAGATATTTAGCTAGATGGGATTTTACAACACCAACATAAAATTTTGAAGAGCATTTCATTGGTTTACCTTCCATATGCGATTAAATATAATGACACATACTTGAAAGCAAAATAGACCATGTGCATTGATGACACACTGACGTCATCCTTGGGGGCAAACCAATGGAACATGTGGCCACACTCATAAGGATTTGCCCTATTCGCATGTATTCAACTGGTTGACAAATCACCTGTCTGCATTTTTTTGCACTGGTTTATTTTGCCCCCAAAGGAGGGCGTACTTTCCTCTCTGTGCCATCATATGCACAAGGTATTTGAGAAGAAATCTGTAGAATCTGGCTGTTGTTTCAAGACCATTTTTGGGGGGCAACTGGTTTTGCTCTATAAACACATGCAGCCAATTGAGAGAGTATCTCCATTGTCAAACAAATGAGTTAACTTACAATCTCTTTTTGACTGTTTCATCTGGAAGGCATAAAAATTGACATGTTCACGTTGTTTTGCTTTTCTTGCTTCTTTGGCCTTTAGCCATTCTTGTTTCTGTTCCGTTCTTTGTACTACTTTTTTCTTTGTTTTCTTTGTTACTGTTATCCATCCATCCTCATCTGGAACTCCTTCCTTCTCTTTGGCTTCTTCTTCTTCCTGAAATAAAAGAAAAAATTAAAAACTTTCAAAACTTTTCTATCTTCACACCTTTTTCAACATGTCATTACAAGAATGCTTCCGTATACGAACATGGAGATGACATGGTGATCTTAACAAATTTTTCCTCATCAAAGCAATGGTTTTAATTACCAGTCGGTATTTATATTACAAATGTCCAACAAATAAAAGGATTGTAACACACATACACACCAAAAATTAAATTGAAGAGCAATTTCTGCACAAGTATTTATTTGAAAAAAAAATTACTTTGATTGCATTTTGAAGCATCAGTCATTAAAAGTTGTAATTCTGACCCTAGCTCAAAACTCAATTTGGGTCAAAATATAGTATCTTTTCCACATATTAACACCTCTAACTGACAATTTTTTATCAAAAGAAGAAAAGGACACCTCTAAAATCCCTCTCTGTTGTCAATTCATAATGTAGCATTGGACACATGATGTGGTAAAATCAGCACAAAAAGAGGTATAGTGTCAACTTTTCATTGGAAAACAAAATCAAAAGGTGATTTTCCACTTTTGAAATATCTCCATGCAACTTGTTTAGTTACTGTAGGTGTGCATGATTTATACAGTGTTCTTCTTTATCATTTAGCAGACAACTAGATCATTAGAAGACAAACATATTGAATTCTACCACCTCTACTCACTGGTTATTTAGAATCCTGCATTCTGTTTGGTTAAAAATTGACAGGTTATTCTCCAAATAATTTGCAGGAGCTACTATATAGCCACCAGAAAGTGAGCCCCCAAACGGATATTTTTTTGGATGGTAGAAAAGGAATAAACCACATTTGTCGAATTATTATAGGTGAATAACCTGTCTCGACTCCAAATTTGAAAGAAATAGCAGACTAAGCTTCGCCTTGTTCGTTATTTTTTCCAAATTTGGAGTCTCAGCAATTTATTCACCAACAATAGTCTGTCAAATGAAGTTTATTCCATAATTAATCTGCATGGCAAGTAACTTTGCTGAAACATTATCTCACCTTAAGAAACTGATAACTTTTGCAATGTAAATGAATAGTTTATTTATCTGACAGGTTTTAATAATTGACATACCTTTTTCTTTTCCTTGTCGTATTTCAACATGAAGTCGTCAACATCCTTCTGTAGTTTCTGTGGGTTTGGTCTGTTAGCTACATATTCTGAGCACCACTCTGAAAACAGGGAGTAAGAGTTTGTATATATTGCAAAGAATTTAAAATTGACACTTTTAGAGCAGAATAAACTATTGTATCCTGCACACAAGATGATGGAGATGATGGGCAGCTAGATGGGCAGCTGCTTATGAAATGATAGTTTTGGGCTTAAAAATAGTTTCTACTCTTTAGTTTCAGAAGAAAATAAAGAGATTACTTGAAAATTGTTGAGTTTAAAGGAAATTTCTGTTTCAAATAAAACATGCATTTACAGAATATGAATTCATGTGATGTCATAGAGGTACTATACTGAGCTGCACCAAGTACTTTATATTTCCTTAAAACTGGAAGGCCAACATGATGTTGAGAGGCAAACAGAAAATAAACCTCTTGAAAATAAACAAAACAAAACAAAACAAAAAAAGGGAGGAATTTACGGAAAGCTGGTAACAAAGATTTCAGCATGAACAAAATTGAAAGTCAATGACAACAGATTTACTTGCTAAGCCAGTCTTTGTAGTGGTCATGTCTGCCTTCAACATCTTTGTTTGACAAAGTTCTTTGATGCATTTCTCCAATTCCTTTGAATCCGTAAAGATGATAAATGCAATTGAATAAACCTGAAAAAAAGAGAAAAGAAGCTCTGAAAGGTAAACCTTGAACAAGCTTCAGTGATAAAAAAGGTGTGGTGAAAACTCTCTTCAAGTTTGTGGTGACGTGTCATGACTTACATGTACTTGATCAATGGTTGTACTTGATCAATGGTACCTCCTCATATTAGTCTTGAGAACTCACAGTTAAAATATTTCATGACATATCCTGGCATATTCTAGCATCCCTCCAACCCCTCCCTTCTCCATGCTTTACCTTTGTTTAACACTACAGATGTCCAGTCAGATAAATGCGACAAGTTAAAAACAAGCGAAAGCATTTGTCTCTCAATCCTGTTGGGTTCATTTTCTAAGAAGACACTCTTCCATGGGATAAATTTAGCTGTAACAGCCTACAGCTCCCCATACAGATTCATGGAGCAGGGCATAACAACGGGGCATTGGAATGGTCAAAATCATAGGCCTACATATGAGCACCTACAGTACTTAAACACAATGTTAATCATTCAAGTACCGTTTTTGTACTCCTTTTTGAGATAGGTCTTCTGTAATTGGTTCGAAGGTTCTTTCCACTAGGAAGTGCCTTGAAACATCATTCCTTGAAAATGTGGCTACTGTAAATCTACTGCACAGGGCTCATCCAGTGCAAAGCAGCGCAGGTATGGTCTAAGTTGTTCTTTCAGAAAACACCTCTTATTTTGGTTCTTAATTGAAAAAAATTGCAAATTTTACATCAAAGAACTATTCACAAAGAGTATCACGAATTTGGTTTTAGATTCAGCTCCTATCATTATCTAGATGTGCAAAAAATCACACTCCTCACAGTGATTTGAGAAGAGGACTCAAATTTCAAGACCCGTTTTTGATACAATAATCACATCCTGGTGTGATAGAAATGCTCTTTTAGTATGTACAGTATTTTCACAATTCAATATTGAACACAAAGTTGTGTGCACAATACTGTATGATTAAGTCAATAGTCATACCTGATTTACCCCAAGAGTTTCAACATTGGCCTGATCACTCTCTTTAGCTAGCAAAACAGACTTTTCTTCCCGATGAACACTCTCAACCTTTCCGACATCTCCAAACAGTCTCTGCAGACATGCCTGTTGAAGGAGAATTTAAATGAAGTCTACTGACTCAAAGACTGTAACTATTCTTCTAATTTATGTTTAAATATTGTGAAATATCGTGCTTTAGCCATCTTGTACAGTATTTTGTGCAACAAATGCTGCAAAACACAAACATAACACTGCACAAAAAGTTTTCAAAGGGTTTTATGCAAAGGTGTGTGCTCATATGAACTGTAACTTGAAAAAACTTCTGGACCTTACTTAGAGTTAAATTGCAATATTGAAGGATCTGTTATAGCAGACTGAACTTCTCACCTCATTTTCAAGTTTGATTAGGGTAAAATACTGTCATAGGGCATACAGTAGGTACACCACTGCCATCCAGATAAATACTGTAGGAGCACCCACTTTCTGGGAGATACTTCATGTTATGCTACCTCAAACTGAGTTGAACAGACAACTGAAGAGGGGGTGAGTGTGATGAATAGCCCAGGGTGAATAGGATCAGTTGGTGTCTATTCACTTCAGTTTGAGACAAGCTTACATGAAGCATGTATGCACTGTCTTCCTACTGTAACATTGCCCTCTCATGTCCTTTAGAAGGTACTGTATTTCCCTTCAGTACCATATCTGATTCTTTCTCATCACATGCTTTGCATTCTGGAGCATGTTGATTGACTGACTATGATTGTGTTGATTGGCATCAAGACTATCGCATTATTGCATGCTCAGGTCAAGTCCGAACAGAACACAACTACTGTAGCTGCTTAGGTTTTGCATGTACTACTAAGGCTATACGGTACTCTGTGCTACAGTACTGTAGGTTTTGGTAAGTAACTTGTTACTCTTAGTTTACCTGTTGGGCTTAAGGCTATGGGAGCTAAAGTGCTTTGCTTGTATTTTAGACTATTTTTAAGATTATAGCTACTGGAGAGTCCACTGAATTAAAGCATTTAAAATGAGTGATATCAACTTTAAGCCTCACCTCATTGCAGTATGGAGGAACATTAGCAACAAAAAGAGTTCTGTCTGCAGGCCTCCTTTGATCTTCTTCTTTTGATAAATGTTTTCTAAAGAATAGGAAGTGTGTTGCAGTACTGTCTTCGCTAAACTGGACTTGTACAGCTGGAAGAAATAACAAATTTTCCCATAGTAACTGTAGATCATGATGATTTGATACAAATTATTAGGTCACCTGTGTCTTATCAAGCTCTGAATATGTCATTTGAATAACATAAATAAATACAAAAAATACACACGTAACTTGATTTCAATCACTGACTTCTCTCACCACAAGTTACCTTACTTTTTACTTTAAATTCTTTTTCAGTGCATTTTTTTCTTGGCCCTGTTTTATACTCTGCATCATGTATCCAGTTCAATGTTTTCCTCCTCACGTCCGCCTGCAGTAGTCCTCATTGTAGTGTTCGAAATACAGGAGTTTTAAATGCACAAATGAATGTATTACTTGCTTCACACTATGTATGCAAGACTTTGCCAGTGTATGCCATAATCTCTGTTTTCTGGCTAACATTTTCATTGTGAGATGAAATTTTTGTCTTCTAAAGTTTCCGCTCCTGATTCCTACCCAACTTCCCAACAGTGTTTACGCTAAGCTATTATGATGCGATTTTGAGGCAATGCCTTGTCAATTTGATGCACTAATGCTTGTGGGAAAAAATAAAAAAGAGGGTTTAACTTTTTCTCACATTTGATATACAGTGCATAGATCCACAAAACTGAATTTTCCGAAGAGTCAAATTTTCTCGTACTGTGAGTGTATTGACCCAAAGCATAATATTTTACAGGAAACAGTGCTTCCCAAGTACAGTACTGTACAGGAGGAATGTTTCATTGTGGGTTCTGGTCAGAGAGATTTTGACCACTGTACAGTATTTAAAAAAAAAACAGTCAGAAATGATGTCGGAGATCAAATTTTCTTAAATAAAATGAACATGTCAGCCTGGGAGGTTTTCATTCAGTAATAAAAAATACATCAGACTAGGTTGGAATACCTGTAGACCTGTATTAAATACTATAGGTTGCAGGAAGAGGGTATCCCCCCCAGAGGCAAATTAGAAAAATTAAGGGGAAGTTTACGGGGATTTAATTTTCATATGTGAAAGAAGAACCAAATCTACACATTGTGGTGAAACTTCCATTCAAATAGGACCTGTGTTTCTTAAGAAATCCTTTAATGAAGGCACTAGATTTGTGTTCCAAAGTGACTTGAGGGCAGTGAAGGTTATATCACTTCCTCACTTTGCCATGGAATACTTTGTTTCTTTTTGTTTTTCAGACTCTTGTGTTGACCTTGAAGTTAATAGGGATGAGACCTTTCTGAAGGGAATGCAAATTTTTTGTAAAGTTCCCATGCTACCTATGCAAGATTCACATTCTGATAATATAGGATTGTTGAGGAGAAAATTGGTTGTTAAATTTAAAGTGGTGCAGCAATTACATGCATAAATTCTCTATGCAGGCCCAACTTTATAGTTTGGATGGTCTGCATAGTGCAGTAAAATTTAGTTGAACTGCAGAGTGTCATTTGTTGATTGATGGTGTTGGTTTTCAAAATTAGGCCTATAGTATAACTTTTTAGATAGACTTTGTAATTGTGCTACAGAGCCAGAGCATCTTATAAAATTAGCAAGGAGGCCTATGTTATGTAGTAACATTAGGCCTACTTATTCCTCATACAGTCATAGGGCAGGCCTAACATTAGTCATCGTTAGACCCCTGCTGGCCCCATTTACTTTTTAGGGCTATGCTACCCACTTGGCCACACACACAGACTGTCCTTTTGTTAAAAAGTCAAACACTGAACATAGTCTGGGACTATTTTAGTGTACAATGCAAGGTCAAGGAGGATCCATGGGATTGAGTTTTTGCCTTCTTAATGTAGGCCTCAGTCCACAGATATTCCATGTGTTATACTCATAGGGCTACCTGTACACTAAATATTGGCTAGGCCTAGCCCCTTATGCTGGTAATACAATACATTGTAACTTCAGCCTAGCCTAGGCCTAGGCTAGGGCCCAACGTTACTCGTTAGGCCTAACATAAGTATAAGCCCCAGGCCTAGCCGGCCTTGGCATGTAATGTTAGGAAAGAACAGTAATTGCAAAACTTAATGATGCATCTTTGTGTCTGGAAGGAACCAGAAATTAACTAGAAAGGGATCATGAGAAATGATCGGGAAGTATTATTTTCCGTGAGTGAGAAGCGGAAACCAGAAAAAGCATGTCACTGATTCGCAAAAGTACTACCAATGCATGCAATCAGTTAAAAATCTATCATGGTTCAATCAAAGTGTATTCGAAAGTAAGGTTAAGATACTTCTTCACGTAAAATGAATGACAAATATAATTCCAGAGGACAAAGTGTCTGCTCCGTGAAGAATACATATGTTTTTATGCGTAACTTACCATTGAATTTACGTGAATTTATTTCTCTTGCCATAGCTACGTGACATGCTAAATGACAACTGAAACAGTTTGAAGCTAACCCACTCACTTGTTAGCTGATTCATCCTCGCATTTTGCACGTGTAGCGCATCTGTGGCTGCAGCCCCTTTGGCTGTGCAGCCCCTTTTTCGTAGCGATGAGCTGAAGGAAAAGACTTCGTCCTCTCGGCGGGCTAGCTCGCATTCATCTACGTATTCATTGCAATGATACTAGATTTCCCTCATACCGTCTCAGTTCTAAATGAATTGGTGCACAGGTTGCAGGGATAAAATATATAGGCCTAAAGCGATCACAACTTTTGAATGAGTGGGCATAGCCGTACTTTGGAAGATTTCACTTTTATATTTTCAAAGTTTTATTTGGCAATTGAAAGGGCCCTATTACGAACATTTAAATTCGTTGCTAATGCTGGAGTACACTTCTATTTGGAAAGTTGACACCTAAACATAAATGTAATTATTTTTACGCCGATTTTTTTCTTGTCCAAAGGACTTGTTTCATTATATATTCATGCGAAGAGGAGGATAATTTAGTATGAAAGGTCAAATCTTCTCCCGACTCACCCCAGACAGCAGTTTCATTCCCAACCGACTTACTTATAGGCCTACTCACCTCCCACAACTGTCCAAACTCATGGCCGTACGGGACGAGAAGGGAAAGTGCCCCCATTGGCCAAAACCTTGCTGAATCGTGCAGACATTGGTGCCTCAATCTGCCAGAGATTATTCCCTAGCCTGGGTATCTGGAAACTGGCAAAAGGTCACCGCCCCTATAAGGGAACTTCCGGTGCGTACGGCCATGTCTAACTCCCCCCCCCCCCAAAAAAAAATCCAGACCTTATTTCATTGCCTCAGGTGAGTATAGGCCTAAACTGGACTCAGTGTATAGTCGAACTTCTTCTTCTTCTTCTTCTTCTTCTTCTTCTTCTTCTTCTTCTTCTTCTTCTTCTTCTTCTTCTTCTTCTTCTTTTTCTTCTTCTTCTTCTTCTTCTTCTTCTTCTTCTTCTTCTTCTTCTTCTTCTTCTTCTTCTTCTTCTTCTTCTTCTTCTTCTTCTTCTTCTTCTTCTTCTTCTTCTTCTTCTTCTTCTTCTTCTTCTTCTTCTTCTTCTTCTTCTTCTTCTTCTTCTTCTTCTTCTTCTTCTTCTTCTTCTTCTTCTTCTTCTTCTTCTTCTTCTTCTTCTTCTTCTTCTTCTTCTTCTTCTTCTTCTTCTTCTTCTTCTTCTTCTTCTTCTTCTTCTTCTTCTTCTTCTTCTTCTTCTTCTTCTTCTTCTTCTTCTTCTTCTTCTTCTTCTTCTTCTTCTTCTTCTTCTTCTTCTTCTTCTTCTTCTTCTTCTTCTTCTTCTTCTTCTTCTTCTTCTTCTTCTTCTTCTTCTTCTTCTTCTTCTTCTTCTTCTTCTTCTTCTTCTTCTTCTTCTTCTTCTTCTTCTTCTTCTTCTTCTTCTTCTTCTTCTTCTTCTTCTTCTTCTTCTTCTTCTTCTTCTTCTTCTTCTTCTTCTTCTTCTTCTTCTTCTTCTTCTTCTTCTTCTTCTTCTTCTTCTTCTTCTTCTTCTTCTTCTTCTTCTTCTTCTTCTTCTTCTTCTTCTTCTTCTTCTTCTTCTTCTTCTTCTTCTTCTTCTTCTTCTTCTTCTTCTTCTTCTTCTTCTTCTTCTTCTTCTTCTTCTTCTTCTTCTTCTTCTTCTTCTTCTTCTTCTTCTTCTTCTTCTTCTTCTTCTTCTTCTTCTTCTTCTTCTTCTTCTTCTTCAAGGTCGCTGGAGACAATCAATTGGTATGAAATCCTGGTCAAACACACCTTTGGAGCAAAGGATCAGTCTACTTTGTTTCCGTCCATCGGTTAAGGGCAAAAGGTTTAGTTCCTTAAGGAGACTGGTCATTGATCCTGGCTCTCTAGAATAGTTAGAGGCAATGAATCTAGCTGACCGTTTTTGTTTTTGTTTGTTTTGTATGCTTTTATTTCCCTCGTTACAGATATTCTGGATATGCTTATCCCAGTTAAGATCTTTAGTGATGGTAATTCCTCGTTACTTAATAGTACCCCTGGGAGCTCAATCCTATTTAGAACATACCTAAAAAATATAGGACTTTTTTCCGAGCAAAAGAAATAACGCTACACTTAGGCTGAAATCTCATGCCCCACCTAGAAGCCCACAGCCCCAACTGCTCAATGTCATCCTGAAGTTTGCGACAATCGTCATCGGACTCAATAATACGGTAACAGACACGATCATCTGCAAAAAGGCGAACCTTGGAAGAAACAACATCGACAATATCATTGATATGTACTAAGAAGAGAATCGGTCCCAGGAAGCAAACACCGGAGTGATGATGTTATAGACTCCACCTTCTACTTAATGTTTTGTTCATCTTTAACATTTGCCACATTTTTTCCCAAATTTAAACTGGATGTTGATATTGCTAAATGTATCCTGGAGTTTCGAAATCTTAATATGCCTTTGAGGCAAATATCTATGAATCCCTAATCAATCCAAGGTAAAAAAAAGTAAAAAGAAAAAGAAAAGCAGACCATTGCCCACCTAGGAATTGCTTATATCTTTAAGACCGGACATAGAAAATGAACTAAATTTTACCAGAATGCAATGAATGTGTTTTTTTTTTTATAACATCAAACATACCTTCGGTTCTGGAAGCTTCTTGTAAATGAAAAACTAGAGCTACTATGCTCCCCGAAATATAAGATATTCTTCGTAAGCATATATCCCATGTTGCAAAGTTTCCTGAAATCTCGTCATTGCGTAGTTACCACGCACTTATATACATATATACATGGACACAGCATGTAACGTATACGTCCTATCCGTAGATGGTCGCCACCGACTGGGACAAAAAAGGCGCACCAAGATGGCCGCCGTGAAGCTATAAATCATCTGATTCGACGACGACTCTATGATATTTTAAACAAAAGTTTATCTTGGATGAGAAGCAATAACATATTGCGGCAATCTATGAAGTGATTTTGATCTTACCTTGGCCATGTTTCAAAAATATTTCAACTTATCTTGCAAGATATGGGGATATACTTGATAAGGTCCAAACTTTCACACAAAAATCATAGCAGACAGCCATATTGGTGCGCTTTTTTCACGAGTACGGTAGCGACAATCTACCGTGCAGTATGCTCTATCCATGTGAAGGAAGTCCTTGGTAGTTACAAATTGATTATTTTGTGGCTACGCAACAAGTTATTATACTTGCCTCTGGTAATTTTCTCTTCCCTTCATTCATTACGTGTACACAATGTCCTCAAAACTTACTGAACAACAAGGTCAGAGAAGGAAGTTGTAACACACGTCTTTCTTTTTCATGCGTATATTCAGAGTTAGAATAAATATCATTATGAAAGAAAACTACATGTTTGATTAGATAAGACAAGGATATAACTTCACAATATTTGCTAAATGAAGAACATGCAGAAATATTAAATAAATTTATAGTGACAGATTTGATTTAAAACCTCATAATTCCCCATCAAAATTTATCTTTAATCGAGTGACTGATCAAGACTTAATGATGATTTTTTATGTTCGATGTTTACTTCAAATTTCTACCTCTTATAATTACAATATGCATAACCCATGAGAGCAAGTGATTGTCTTGTGCCGCTGTTGCTAAGAGGATTGGGAGAAAAAGTAAAACTATTTATTGATGAAAGTGGTAAATATTATTACCTCAAAGCAAAATACGGTGACATATATACTGGTACTGATGCTCACAATATTCGGTATTAAGGAGTCAAACTTTTACCGCCAAGAGGCTACATTGATTTCAAAGTGCATTCGTATAATATGTTGCTAATTAATTTGCGTAGCTGTTATTATTGTCTCTATTATCAGGATAGTATTAGCCATTCTTCGCCTCCATTACAAGATCTTTCCGCTTGCATAGAAAGTAGAATACGTTTTATTGGGTCGTGTTTAAATACATACAAACGAGTTTTCGAAATCAACCAATCCAATAGTGCCACTAAATTATTCCCAAGAATACAATACGACCTTGCTGTACATGACCACCACATACATTTACAGTAGCCTACAGTACATACTCTAAGATATAAGTCATGGTATTCTAATTTGCAATGGATACTATTATGCGGAGGGGGCTGTAGCCATTCATTTTGGGAAAAAAATTATGGGAATCCTTAGGCCTACTCATACTTTGGACGTGAGTGCCCAGGACCGTCCATTGAAAACAGTTCTGTTCACACTTGTTTTCCAAGAATACAGTAAGTGGGTGGTTTTGCACCTGTCATGTAGTATATGATGCACACTCCATAAACTTTATCAGGGAGGTCATTTTTTGTTTTCGAGCAACTCTCCCTTCCTTCCTACTGTCCTATAGATTCTCATGGACCATCCTGTTTCCTGTCGGCGCGTTTCCTTCCCACGCCACGCCTCGGTTGCACATTGTAGATGTATCCCATATTTTCAGGGTGTGGCCAACTTCACCTTTAACGGTTTCGTTACAAATCATTGGTTACACAATACTACCGTATCGATTAATATTTATTTTTAGGATGCGTCACAACTTTTGACCAATCAGGGAACTGCAACACACATCCCTCATGGCTCGTGGGTACAAGTAGAGCTTACCTACAGTGCACAGACCCCACTCTCGTGCAGTAGACCTCGAAGCAGAAGTATATGTGGTCAATCTGTGTAAATTGTGATTTGATCCTTTTTTGGACGGTCGTTTTAAATCATCATCATCATTTTTTTTTATGAAAACTCAATCATCGATAAACCATTCCAAGTCGACGTGGAACTGTTTGTTATTTTTTGGAGTCCATTTTGCTGTTTCGAGTTCAGAACTTCATTGTCTCATCCTCACGCTGGATCCACTACCTAAGGCCTTTGCTGGTGCGCGTTGGCCTTTTATCTGACATTAAAAATTTGGAAACCACCAATTTTGACTAGGAATATGGAAGTGTTTCCTTTACATTTTATAAATAAATCCTTTAATTATTTTCAAATTTCGGCTCTTGTTTCAATACATCTTCCGGTGATTGTGCCTTAGCCAAACATTTATCGACATATTCTAATACAATGCGTAGTCTTCTGTTCAGAGCTTCATAATGTGGCTCGTACAATACCGGTGCAATTGGATCCATTGATAATGATTCCCGCATTACATCACCTAATAAATATTCTTGTCTGTTTAATATCAGTAGCCTTTCGTATGTTGATCGTCTTATCCTGTAGGCAAAATGAAAGGAAACACGTTATTAACGATAGTTTTGCCGTTTTGCCCTCCAGATCAATTAACCTCACCCACCCACCGCTCTAGTTTGGCTTTAAGAGAAACTGCAGTCATCCATCGACTTGAATTAGTAAAGTATTCCTGAATGGCTGTTGAATTAGTAAGTAAAAGTTTTACTACCCAATCTCCAACCAAGGGTGGATCCGGGGGGGGGGGGGCATGATCAGTCTAGCGCCCTTCAATACAAGGAAAATGCGCCCCTGAGTCCTTAAAGTAAAGTAAAAACTGCCCGAGAAGTGAAAAAAAGGTCCCCAGAATTTCGAACCGTATAGCTATATATAACTATGGCAATGGGAGTTGGTCTCCGAAATGAGGTCGGTCAAATTCAAGAGTATGCTGCCACTGCATGATGTTGGTGTCCCCCTTTTCAAACTGCCCCCCCCCCTTCAGCTAGGGGCTGGATCCGCCCTTGTCTCCAACCGATTGGTTCAAGTCGAGTCGGCGACCGCCTTTATTCAAGTTGTGACGCACTGGCTCTTGAGAACCATGTGAAAATATTTTTACTGCTCAGTTGTGGAATTTACTTTGCTCAGACTGCATGTTGAATATGCAATTTTTAAAGCATGAAATATTATGAAAGATACCTTGGAGAGAAATAAGAAGAAAATTGTGAAATTAGCTTTTATGATTTCAAAATAAGGAGACGACTGCTCTTGAATTAGGCCAATCACTGAAAGCAAACGAATGTAGAAATATCGATTGGCACAGATGATATTTGCGTGGCGCAGTCGTCTTCCTCATTGTCTATTTAAGTACTATCCAAACAGCAACTGCCTTAGGTTTGGTTAGATGGAGTTTTACGGCCTAGTTTCCGGCCTTAGGTAGGTACGCATATTTCACTGTATTTCAACGTAAGGTGGTTTTTTTTTTGTCGTTTTTCATCCAAGAACAATCTACATTTTTCCGATGTGGGAACCTTTCAAGAAGTAAAAGTTGACCTAAACTGTTAATTTGGTTTGCCACACTACGTGAAGTTGTAATTTATGAGGGGTTGGGCTGCTCCCACGTATAGTGGCCATGCATCGTTAAACAACTTGCTCTTCACGACCTCAAAGTTTTATCTAAAACAGCTTTTGTCACCATCATATTTTCAATTTATCGTCTATATATTTTCGGTAACACTAAAAAGGAATGATAATTTCTGCATATTTTACAAACAACTGAACATATAATTGGATAGAAGAAGCAAAGTTAACTCACACACAGCATTGCGAAAGTGCAGTCAATAGGCCCGTGTAGTCTGTGGAATATCGACCAAATCTAATTGAAGGAGAAGTTTATTCAAGTGACTTAATTTATTATTTTAAGAGCAAACATAATTATCTGGTATTTTAAACGTGGATATGGTGGATTGAATTAGCTCCCCATACTCTTTTCTTTCCTCTAGAATACTTCCTGCTCTTTTATTCCCTGTATCCTTTGCTCGAAAAAATTCAAATATTTCTGAAAAGCTCTATATGTTTTTACACAGATAGTAACAGCCCACATACTAAGTTTATTTCAACCCATTTCTGTCCATTTTCATAAAGTGCACCTATCTCGTACGGTTTTGAAAAAAAGTTTCATTGATTTGATATTGCTCAAGGCCAGATTCACACATTCACATGTTCAAAGGGGAGGCACTGCTTTGACGTATGTCAACAGAGTTTTTCACGTAACGTCGGGCGCATCTCTTTATAACATGTTGTCCTTCACTGATCATGCGCAGTCGGTGCGATAGGATAAGCACATACGACAGCGTTCTAGTAGCAAGAATTGTACAAGCAATGCCTGGCCTCGAGTTTTTTCCGTGTTCTCGAAAGAAAGTAAGGGGAATTTCATTCAAATCAATTATTTAGCTTCTCGGAAATAGCCCACACCCTTAAGTCCAAAACACCGATATAAGTTAAGTTATTCACCTTCACACCATTAAATACTTGACGCCATTGCATCATTTGGCCAGTTTATGACTACAAGTTTATGAATAAAAGATCCTTTAGATTGAAAGTGATAATATTTTTCCTAACAGATAGTTTAAATTCTCCAAAATTTCTCACTTCCAGTTCTACTTCTGCATTTTTTGGAACTAGATGTCAATCGAAGAGCGGTACTCCAGGATTTCTGTAGGTATTTCTTGTAAAGTTGTAGTAGTTTGGAGTGACGAATGACCGCTTCAAAGTTAAAACATCACTTTTAATCTAAAGAAACTGAGATTCTAATAAACAAAATTACTTACGCCCTTCCATGATCGTAGAGGACCAAACTTGTAAAATTACCAAACATTTTAAATGTGTTGTAACTGTGTCGATCCAAATTGCCTAAAAATATGAAAAAATAATAGAAGCTTTGTAATATCAACGTTCAAAAAACTTGGAAATAAAGAACTCATGCATATGGTATCACAAAGCGAAAAGTACCCTTCTCTAGAAGAACGGCAGTATTATTGCAAGTTACCAACACATGCAAAATGCTGATTCGTCTACTGCAGGTATGGGAAAGGATTCTACTGCGTGCATCATGCAGCCACGTGATCATTTGGTTTTCCCCAAACAAGACGTCACTGTGAACAGGCGTACGGGGGTAATTTTCTATAGTATGAGGAGGCAAGAGCATTTTTTGCCCAAATAATGTCACGGTTCATCATAATTTGCCCGAATAGACCAACTGCTTTTGCCTGAATTGGGAGGGCGAGTGCCCCCAGCCTCGTACGCCTATGTCAGTGTGACGTTAATGCATAAGGTTAAGGTTAAGGTTGCAAAACTTGATATAGCGCACATTACTGTGATGAAACACACTCAATGGCGCTTAACAAAGTACAAAAATCAAGAAAAAGATTTCCTAAAAAGATAAGTTTTCAAAGCATCCTTAAAAGAATTAATAGAAGACGACTGCCGAATATGAATCGGGAGGGCATTCCAAAGCTTCATAAAGCCTGTACCTCAGTTCATGGATTGACGGTGACATTATTTTGACGTGGGAGGAATATAACTGTAAACTACGTCAGAAATCACGCACGCTTGGTAGACTGTACACGTTAATCCAATACACGAACTAATATTATTTTGTGTAAATTGGTCTTTAAGCTAGATTCCTTTGAGCAGTACGGGTGCCGTATACTGCAAATGCACGGATGTTCTAAATACGAGAGAATCGTACTAGTCTCATTATCTGGGGTGTGTTCAAAAACCAAATAGAATACTTGTAACTGGAGAAGAAACCATTTTGTCTTTTAGCCAATTTTGCTGCTCGTTTGCCCATATCTCTATCTCAACATGCATGTGGACCAATCATAGTTTCAGTGTCATGCAGGAGGCTTACGGACTTCTTTGAGTCCTTACATGCTCCTTAAACATACTTAAATGATAGCACGACGCCGTTGCGGTTAACCTGCACGAACTTGGGCAAGAAATTTGTATTTTGTAGGGACCTCTCGAGGCCCGCACTTTTTTCTAAAAGTCCCCACGACTCTCTGGCGAAGAGCCAAGGGGCGAAAACCAAACGATTACTCCCGGAGGAGTTCTGCTCCCTGAAGGAGCTTAACGTCCCAAAAGGACAAGTACGCCCTCCAAAGGGCAAACACTGGGTGGTCCTGCTCTAGACTGGCTGAATAGAACAGAAGCCACAACCTGTGAGCACAGTCTCCTACTATCGGACCAAGGAAAAAAATCATACAACCCCCGTAGCATCTTGAAAATCATACAGGCACCCAAATCTTACGGCAGCCAAGAAAGTCGGAATTTCTGGTTCTGGTGAGTTACTGCATAGTCTCCACAAAACTTGATGTAACATTCAGGCACAGAAGGCTGAGCAGCAAACTAATTATTAAAATGAGCTCTACTAGAAATTTCTTCAAGACGTATATTTCGAGTTCAAAAGGTCGAAATTTCGACTTTTTAGGAGCCTTTTTTTCTTTCCATGTCCCTATGATTAAGCCACCGTACAAAGTCAAAGGCAAAACCTTAAAATTCAATAGGGGCGCGCACGTTGCATTCTTTCACATGTTAAAGTATATAAGTACCAAAAGCCTTGGTTTCTTTATGACGTTTAAAGTCCTTATCTTCTCACTCCAAACAGTTACAATTCTCTTAACCTCCTTACTTAAATCCCTCCCACAAGTGTCTAAAACTCCTCTTTATCCAGACACAACGTCAGTGGAGTACATGCTGTGTAATATGAGTTTCAGTGCTCTGCACTTTTTGTACCTACTGGCAATCAAATAGCTTAGCCAATTGAGAATTTCTGTGAAATATTACAAAAATAGTTTGGGGTGAAAGTTGAATGCCTTCAATACGTTGAGCAGGGCCTATGTGTGTCTGCTCCAAGTCAAGTATAGATAGTCAAGGAAAGGAGAGGGGAGGCAAGGCCAGATCCCTTGAGAAAAATTTCCCGTAGAACAAAAAAGTGACTTTTTAGATGCATTGTGGGAAAACGTTGTACTATAGTACAAATATTATGTTTCTACCCAATCCCATAGTTGGTTGCTGACATCCAACAGTCCTTTACAATATGACATGAGTTTTGCGACATTAATACACTCAACGTTTGAGAACTGAACTCTCAGGTTTGTTATATTCTATCAAGCTGCTATAAATGTGAGTATAAAATTTACCCAAGTTGGTTACAAGTGTACCCATTGCTTAGGCAAGTTTTACCCAACATGGGGAATGGTTTGACCGATTTGTAAGGGCGTGGTTTTATACGCAACAATGTAATTAGAGGCATACAGTACGTAATTAACCTCCCTTAACCTTTACCCAAAAAGATATCCTGCGTTTTCAACATTTTTTTAGCAGTGTTCAGCGCAATAAAACGTTATCAAAACACTAATGTTGTTTATAAAACAAATTCACCTTATGGAAAATACAGTCAAAGATCTCACTGTAAAAATTTTGAAAACAGTTCATGTAGACACCCAATAACTGTAGGAATTTCATACGTAATTTTGAGAGAACTTAGTTTATCGATCATAGTACTGGAGAAAATTTGTCATTTTGATTCCTTTATCCCCAATTTTTGAGTTTTTTGTCAACATTCTCAGCAGTGAAGCATTTTGAACCTCTTTTGAAAGTTTAAATTGAGTCTCATGTAAGTAATTCAAATGTGTATTCGATAGGGATGTTGTTCCTAGTTGCAGAAACACTATGCTCTTATAGGTCCACCACCATGACGCCACTTTTGAGGGGAAAAAAACGCAAGTTCTCCAGTTTCTTTTCTTGGTAAACATTATCTGTTTCGTCTTGTAATAGGAATCGGTCAAAGATTTGATAGTTGGTGACATAGTTACTAGTATCGCGATGTCGTCATAAAGTATCAGGAAAATATAGCAAGATCCAATTGTGGGCAAAAATTTCAACCAATGAGAGGTAGGGTATTCTCGTGCACGCCAACCTATGACGTAAATTATGAGCCTTTTGCGAAATTTGCTCTCTCATCCTCGTGGACCACAGCGATTATATCATGCCATGAAAAGTCGCTGACAAGCTTCGGACGTTCCACCTGTAACCATGCCGCATACGGAAAAGAGTAGCCCTTCCCAGCGCACATAGCAATTGCTTATTTTCTGTACACAAGTAGCCTGACACAACTTTACAAAAACGATAACCGCGACATTGAGATGTCGGTATTTGATCCTATATCAACTACGAAATTGGCAATGTCGCCCAAAACCTTGCATTTCTCCTGTTTTGAAGAAAACAGTTTCTCCAGGAAAGTCTTCATGCTGTTTACTCACCGATAAAAAAATCAAATATGATGAGGTCGATGAGGTCAAGCATTCTTCTTCCGGTCTGATACAGCGGATTTTTCATTACAACTGACTTGCAGTAAGTCGGATCTTTTTCCCATCTGATAATGAAATTAGGCATGGCAACTTCACATAGCAATGCATCACGGAATTCCTATACATGGACAGAGCATACTGCACGGTATGTTGTCTCTACTGTAATGTGAGAAAAAATATATTTATCAAGATGGCCGTCTGCTATGGTTTTGTGTGAAAATTTGGACTTGCTCAAGTATATGGCCATACTTTGCAAGAAAGTTGAAATAATTTTGAAATATGGCAAGGTAAGGTCAAAATCACTTCAAGTGTTGCAGGAATATGATATTGTTACCCATTCAATCCGTTTAACTTTTGCTTGAAATATTACCTGATTACAGAGTCGTCGTCAAATCAGACGATTTATACCTTCACATCGGCCATCTTGGTGCGCCTTTTTTTGTCCTAGCGATGACGACCATCTAAGGATAGGACGTACACGTTAATGCTCTGTCCATGTATATAAGTCCGTGCAATGCACGCACTTCATACGTATTGAGATGTAGTTTGTTTTCACAATCAAGTTTTACTCTTTAAGTAAGAAAGGGTATTATTATTTATTCAACAGAGTAATTCGATGTAAAAGACTAATTGCATGTTTAGTTTGGTCAAATACATTCGTATTGTAAGTGAAATAATTGGCTTCTCACTTGGAGGACGAAAACCCTATTTTCCCTTTGTGAAAAAACTTTAACAGCTTTAACCTTACATTAATGCATAGGCAAGTTGAGTTGTTCTCTAGTTAACTTACAAACTATTTTCAAAGGTAAAACCTGAGAACCGAAAGCATTTCCATTAAACCTGAAAAACGGTAAAATGTGCGCTGAAAAACCTTCTTGACTTGCCGCATAGACGAATCCGATCAGCGCTTGTATTTAGTGGCTGTAGGCAGCCATTAGTGCAGTCCATCAGCCCTAAATCTTCTTCATTTATTGTCTACATGAATTTCGAACCCTCATATTCAGTGAAAGTGAAGGAATCAAGATACATTTTAGTGCAAATCCATCCATGATACAGGTAAGCAAGGAAATTGAGAGATTAAAAGGTGATAGACCCCACGTATGGCCGACTGAAATCATACCATCACTTGCTGTCCGGATTCGTCTTCACTATGGCCTCTTGGTAGTTCATCACATCCCTCGCTAAAAGTATAGTGTTAGTTCGCGTTAAATGTAAGCCCTTGGCCCTCAAGATAATGGAACTCTTTATTCTGATTTAGATAAAGTTTGAAATGAAAACAAGCCCATGAAGTTAACAAATTCCTTAAATAATCCCGCAGAGAGTATATCAAATTTTGATTTTGAAATTTTGAGGTTGATTGAAGACGATTTTCTCTGTTTTAAAGTTATATATTTAAAAGTTCATTTTTTTATGACAGACAACTAGAGTGAACATTCCCTACAAATTTTCAACTCAAAACTCAAAATTCTAACAGTCACGACATAGAAATTTTCGTAGTTACCGACAATTTCGAAGTTGTAAACTTTCAGTTTTACCAGGCTGCAGTGCCTCGAAACAGAGATTATTTAGTTTTGTAATTCAATGAGGAAATTAGTGAGGATGTACGGTCATAAGCATTCGAAGACGATCGTTTCACCGTCTCCTGACTTATTCCAATCATGGAACTGATACTTTGACAGGAGAAGAAACTCGAATTTAATTTACGCCAATCCAAATAGTAATAGCCCCATGTTCCAATGTTATTTTTTCTTGTGCTTTTTTACTGTGAAGCTACGTGGAAGTGGGATTAGTTAGCGGGTGAGGGATATGGACAGCTACCACTTCCTACGTCCTTAGGTATAGACTTTGTGCATATGATGTCACATAGCGGAAAGAACGCCCTCTTTTAGGGGGAAAACAAACCAAAACCGACAAATGCAGACAGCTGATTTGTCAATCAGTGGAATGCGCGCATAGCCTGCTCCACGTGCAGGGCGAATTCTTTTTCGTGTGGCCACGCGTGTTCCATTGTTCTGCCCAAAGGATGACGTCATTGTATCGTCAGTGCATAAGGTCAATCGGTATAATGCCTATAACACACCCATTAGAAGTCCCTTCAAAATTTGAATATTTCCTGTTTCCCCGGTACAGTTTTTTTTTAAGTTTTCTGTAAATGTTAGGTGGCCAAGTAGTCTAGTTTGTTTTGTAAACGTGATGCAAGGGAACAGAGAGTCGTAGCCAATCCTTCAAATATTGAAAACCTTTCAGACCATGAAAAAGGACGGCGGTTACAACTATCTAGTGTTTACCCCCTCCCCCCACCCACCGGGGTCAAGAAAAAATTATCCTGCCTGTGATTACACACGTCAATTTCCTAATTCCTGCTATAGACTACGTTACACAAACACATATGCTTGTATTTTTCTGTAAATCTAAATTGCATTTTTGCATGGCCACCGGGTTGGCGAACATGTCGCCACTAATTGAGAAATTACCTGTTAGCTTTACTTTTTTACACAGTAAAACTTTTGGAAATCAATAGCTGGTCCAGTATTTAGAACAAATCGTCTTCCGTGCAGTCAATTGAGATTAAATCATGTACTTGTACTCTTCTGAGGAAACTGTATTTACTCACTCAAAAACGTCTTAAAACCATGCAGCAAAGTCTCAGAAAAATACGATTCTCATACATAATGCGAACGTTCTTACGGGGCGTTTCGTTGAGTCCTTGTGTACGACTGCTTCCACGGATTTTCCCATGACTTTCTTCGGGCCGCTCTCCAATTGGGTAAAAAGGCACAAACACTGCCCTCGACCGTATCCGGGTGTCCACAAATGGGGGTTTTGGAAATCTCACAGTATTGCAGACAGTGCGTAATGAAGCAAGTATTGTTGGCTGTAAATATAATGAAGCAACGTTATGTTCATACGTACACAAAAAGTCATCCCTAAGAAGAGAACGAGTTCGACGAGACAAAAGAAGAAGGAAAAAGAGAAAAAAATCAGACCTACATTTTCAATCAGTTTCTAAAATGTAAAGTGACATATCAAGTTATTCGAATTTCTTCAAATGAGGCAAAGGAACACGGAGACAATACGCGTTGTCCCAAGAAAACTGTCGCCCTCAATCTCTGATTTAAAATTTTCAGCAATGACTACCTGTCACACTTTAGTTAGTTAGTTAGTTAGTGAGATGAGATTTACCGACACACCAATACGAATATGTTATACAGTGTCAATCAACTATATAAAAAGTTCCAAGTTCAAATTTATGTTTAAGTATTGTTAAAGTTCACGTTTGGTTTCCCTTTAGAGGCCTCTTACAGCAGGCGGGAAATACCGTGGGCATATTCTACTACCCCAGCCCACACGGGCGTACATGCTTTGTCAGTCTGAGCATTTGGAGGACATCATCACTGAGACTCTTAACCCGTTTATCTAAATTAGGCTTTTACAGTAACTTTCTCACTTGCCAACTTCCCGAATAAAGTATGGTATTTTGGTCAAATAAATGATTTAAACATCATGATATTTAGTTGAAATTCCGGTACCTCTTCTAGACCGAGAAAGACCTTAAAAGTAACAGATGGTGTATTCTCATCACTGAATCCCTGTCCAGTAGCTTGCGTAATCACGGTGAATGCCCCTCCGCCCCACACCTGTGGAAGTAGTTGGGGATATCACTCGAAAGTTTCTTTGACCGTGTTTGTTAGGAGCGCACACCATATACTGACCGTCATTCATGTTTAAATATGCTTCATATTGTTTGAACAATAGAACTATTTGGTTCTCAGTTCATAAAAACGCACAGATTCCCCAAAGAGGAAGGGGAAACCGCACCCAGGATACCAAATACTCAAACTTGCCAACCAGGTTCTTAAAACTTCTTATGCTCCTTTTCCATTGGTAACCACCAAAAAACGCAGCCAGTCTGGAGGTCGGGGTTCGAGCCGTGGCCGGGTCATACCAAAGACTTTGAAAACGGAATCTGCTGCCATTGCGCTTAGTGATCAGCATAAGCAATGGAGTAGGAAAAACAACCCCAGTGAGCCACATCCGGAAAAAAGGGGCCATGGACCACTCGACTTGAACCTATTGGCTGGAAACGTGACCGTAAAATTCCATCTGACCGTTAACCTAACCAAACAAAGCCAAACGATGGCAAAAATTTTCCGACGACCCATATCAGTCAGGAATTCAATGTTTGCACCCACCGCACAATTCCTGTGCACAACACTCTTCCAGACAGTTCAGTTGGGCCCCAAATGAGCTCCAGCTGGGTTACTTGCTTGGCACTAAGTGAGACTCATTCTCGTTTGCCAGGTGTTCCCACTCGGGCCCAACTTTGCTATGTTTTCTCAGCTGAAGCCCAGTATTTATTGTGAGGCTAATTCAGAAAAGATTTGCCAGATGCAAACATATAGTTAAACTTTATTATGATTGCCAGGATTTTTCTTATCACATTTTGTTTTCATGGACTTAAGTATGAAAGATTCTTGAAACAAAAATATTAGCCTTGCTGAAGTAGGGGCGTATGCCTATTACACCTCATGGATCAGGCCCTTCTTTGCTATATTTGTAGCAACAATATAACTAATAAATGTTGCATTAAGGAGAACAGAGAACGGGAGACCCTATTTTTTTCAGGACGAATGAGAGTTTTTCGGTTTTTCAAACGCTTTGAAATTTGTTTCAAAGTAGAGATAAAGGTTAGATTTAAGGTTAGGGTTACACGGACAAGGGATATTTGACCTTTTCATAATCCGGTGACAGAGTTTCAAAAATTCTCCAAAAGCTTTCATTTTAAAATTGGGGGCCTGAGTAATTTCCAAGAAGTTGATTCGTTCATAGGCATATTCACAACTATTCGTTCTGTTAAAAACACACCCGATTGAAATATTCTGCTTGAACATGTTTATTGGTTAGCGTGGGTCAGTCGCTATGAGGACATTCTACGAGACCGAAAATTTAATTGAGAAAAGGGTCCTTGAGACCGAAAGTAAGAAAAGGTTCTCGAGACCGAAAATGATAATTGTCCTCTAGTCTGAAAATGAGTACAGGTCAGCACGTTTTTAATGTCAGTCTCGCATAACTTTTATCATTTTCGTTATCGAGAACCCTATTTTCTTTTCGGTCTCGCGAACCTTCGGTCTCGTGAACCTCTTTCGTTTTTCGGTCCGGCGAACCTTTGGTCTGGTGAGCCTTATTACATTTTTGGTCTCGAGGACCTCCGGTATCGCGGACTATAACCGCGTTTTAACGACAATGACAAAGTGAAATACGCATACCAAAGTCAATAATGAGAGAGAGAGAAACAGTTTAAGGGACTACACCTGGTGAGGTGAAAAAAGACTTTTTAAAATCCTTGTCGTTGGCAGTAGGTTTTATCTCTGAAGTTATGTTAAAGATACGTCCAGTTACCGGCGGTACCCTCCTGAAGTCTAGAATTCTGGAACAAAATGAAAAGAAATATATTCAATTCAATGATGCCAGTTTTATGATGATAAATCACGTGTAACCATTTTACTTGCTCTGTTCAATTCACTTTATGTAAGGTTATTTTTAAAGCAATCTACCACGGTGTCCTGCACGGCAGCGGACCCAAGATGTAGAGGTCAGAATATCCAAGGTTTGGTCATGTTAAACCTTGTTGTTCTCTCTCGGACGGTATATTGTTCTGGAGGTGTGTGGGACAAAACTTCTCAAAGAAGAAAATTAGGATGCCCTATATATGGTCTTTGCTAGATAGTCTAGAGAATTTGGGGGGAAGGTATGCTGCAATAAAACTTAAGTTCCAAAGACCAATGAAAACTCAATGTATTCTTTCCAGTGACTCTCACTCACCGTAAGGAAAGATCGCCATCGCTTTTCACATTTGTCGCCAAAAATCGGCACCTCATTGTTGAATTTCGTAAGGCTACTTCTATAAGGGGTTTTTAATACTGCAGATCTAATACAAGTTTGACGCCTGGTCTGGTGGGCGTTTATTGTTATAAATTTCCCTGTATATTTTATTCGTCTGTATCATCGTGATAAAACAATTATTTGTATGTATTAATGTTGGTATTTTCGCTGTTCTAATTTCCCGACTTTGTATCGCGACACCGTATGTGGTGCTAATGTCGGTATCACGATATTTGACCCCCCTGCAGCGATTTATCGGTAAATAAATTCCTTGCTAACTCACCTGTCTAAATGAAATGCTGCAATCTCTGCTGTGTGTCTTTCGATGTCAGCGAAAAAGTAATGATCTGGAAGGGTTTCGTACTCTCTGGGTACTCTTGGCGAAAAAATAAGAATATAATTAAACCTGTTGCATATTTACCATCATGTGACGTGTTGGTCGGAACCACGGACTTCCTATACATGGACAGAACATACTGCACGGTAGATTGTCGCTACCATACGTGTGAGAAAAAGCGCACCAAGATGGCCGTCTGCGATGGTTTTGTGTGAAATTTTGGACTTGCTCAAGTATACTGCCATATTTTGCAAGGAGGTTGAAATATTTTTGAAATATGGCAATTTAAGGTCAAAATCACTTCACGTATTGCACGTATTTAAGTTAAACTTTTCTTTAAATTATTACAGAGTCGTCTTCAAATCAGACGATTTTTAGGTTCACGACGGCCATCTTGGTGCGCCTTTTTGTCCCAGCCGGCGGCGACCATCTACGGATAGGACGTATACGTTACATGATGTGTCCATGTATATAAGTCCGTGGTCGGAACGCTTAAAACAATTATAAAACTGGTCATTGAGAGGCGTGCTTGCTTAATGTGATCTAAAATTTATGATTGAAAACATTCTTGAAGTCACAGGCCTCTTAATTCAGTAGTTTTCAATATTTTACTTCTTAGGATGTAGATAATTGATAATTTTTTGAACAGAGAAACCGTGAACTTTTTTTTATTTGAGGTCGCCCTAAACATTGAGAATATTCAAACAACTTTGACTTTCGTAGACTTACCGCCATGGCTTCATGAGTCCCTGTCCTCCATCGAAAAACGTTATATTTAACTTAATCTGCGTTCCACCTGGCATCTGTTCTAAAATAAAAACGGCATTTCATTTCACTAGAAGCAAGTAATTTACGTCTACTTTTCATCAGTGAAAAGTACTCAGTAAATCTTGTTGAATAAACTACGTAACATTTCTATGTAGTCTTAGGTTTCTGTTGAATTATAATTCTCTAAGATGTGCAAGTGTAAAATCGAAAACATATAGTTAAGAGGCTTTGCGAAATTTCATTCACCAAGAAGGATCGAAGATTAAACAAACGTTTTTCAGACAGGCTAAAAGAAAAACATGAGTAACTCACGAGATACCTTTTTAAAAATAACATTTTGTCGGTTAGGACCAGGTTAAGATGTTAATTATCCTAATTCTTATAAAAATGAGAGCAAAAATTGGCCTTTGTGACCAGAACACAGTAGGTGGTAGACTGTTTGTTTATCGGTGCTGCTAACCGATTCTAGACTTCAAGCTACCAACATGACACATATTTTGATGTTTTTTTAACATTCATTACCATATTTGTCGCCACAACTTTTTTTGTCATCTCACAGTGACGTCACTGTGTTTATGTCTACGGTGTCTTGTACCATGGTTTCTACAACAGCTCCCCGCAGCTGCTTGTTCGAACACGGCTGAGGTGTGACAGTACAATAGCACCGCATGGAATATACCGGTACTCAGATTGTTTACTGAAGGAACGGCAAAGTAATTCAAATCGAATGAGCAAAGATATAGCATCCGATGTCTGCCTAAAAGTGGATTAACTAGAGTTTGATTTGGCGTTCTCTACCAAAAACTAAACACTTGATGTTATAAAGGAATAACACGTGCCTTTATTATGTCTGTAATGCAAAACGATTTTTTTTTCTGGTATCAGTGTCTGCCGTTCCTATAACCTACATTTTGAGAGCATGTACCGTACTTTGGAAGAGAAAAGTATGTCTCATTCAATGACGTTTTTGACCCATATTTGTACAACATTTTGTCCTGTCGATGCTTGTGAATGACAAAAGAAGCAGTGATATCCCCATCTGTACTCTTCCACAAAAAGATAAATATATCCTAGGCCTATAAGTAAAATAAAAATAAAAAACATCTTGGGTGGAGACAAAAGTCCACCCCGCATGTAAACATAGGCTACCGCTGACAAAATATCAGTCTGTGTAGCATACATGCATGCAAACGACGAATTGAAGACTCATCAGCTAAGGCCAAAGTTGGTCACGACCCTTTTATTGAAATTCAACATTGTTGAGGGGTTCATTTCCGACTCATTCTTATTTAGAAAATAACTAATTTGATATGCCGATTTTAAAGTTAATGAGTTGTAATACAATCATGTACTACAAATCATGACAAAATAGGCCTTTTTGATTTGCGTGGTAATCCTTGGTCGTATCACTCTCTAATTAAAGGACAAGAGCAGCCCCCCAACTTGAAGTATTGTAGTAGACTGTCTTGTTAAATGATTGACTCTTGAGAATTATAAGACAATATTTTTTTTTCTCTTCAATTGTGAAATTTATTGCAAGTTACTGTTCGGTATATGCAATATTAAAGGGCCAGAGTAGTCGCCCAACCTTACTTAAAAAAAAGGGGGGGGGTTGAAGTATCGTGTTAAGTTTTTGTTTCTTGTGTGTCCTTTGAGGGAGTAG
Source organism: Holothuria scabra (assembly GCA_037179385.1). Lineage (NCBI taxonomy): Eukaryota > Metazoa > Echinodermata > Holothuroidea > Aspidochirotida > Holothuriidae > Holothuria > Holothuria scabra. The sequence continues at coordinate 35,548,944 of CM074184.1, forward strand.
AGCACTTTGCCAAACCCGTGAGTTTTTTTTTTGTTCTACTTCCTTAACATCATTATGGACTAAGTTAAACTTTACTTTATTGAAATGAATTAATATTTATTTTATGTTTATATGCTCTTGTATGATGATGTGAAAAACAAATAAATGAAATGAAATGACCTAGAAGCTAAATCTCACAATTTTTCTTCTTATTTCTCTTCAATGTGTATTTTATAATATTTTAGGACTTCAACATTGCACATTCAAGGTGAACTTAGCAGTAACTCTTCTTAAATTCCACATTTGAGGAGAAAAATATTGTCACATGACTCTCAAGAGCCAATCAGGAAACAGGACAGTCTACTACACTACTTCAAGTTGGCAGAGTTGGGCGACTGCTCTTCACCTTTTAAGTACTAAAATAATTTGAAAGATACTTTGAAGTAAAAATTAAGAGGGAAACTGTGAGATTTAGCAGTTGTATCAAAGAAAGTTTGGGATGACTGATTTTGTCCTTTAAAGGGTGATGGGTGGGGGCGGGGGGGGGGGGGACAAACTGGGAACATGCAACTATTAAAGACAGTCAACTCTCACTCCAGACTACAATTTTTTGTAGAAGTATAAAGAAGTTCTCAATTGGTACAGCTCTTCCTTGCCATTGACAGTTCAAAATGGCAGAGTGCAGTAGCTCATACACTGCATCTACTGTGGCATGCTGGGAGTGTGTTGATTACACATTGAGGTTTGTAGGTATGCTCACACTGAAGCAGCAAACTGAAAATGTGTCTGGGCGAGGATGAATTTGAGACAGTGGTGGGAGGGGCTTAAATTGGCAGGTTAGAGGAACTGGAGCTATTAATTTTGGGTAAAAGGAGTATGCTTTTAATTAATTAAGTCTTTTCACCTCAAAATCTCGAGGATATGATTATTTTAAAGTTTTTTTTTTCATCTGAAGGGTGCCGACGGACGGATAGACAGACAGACAGACAGATATTTACATTCATGCTATGAGATCCTACTCACGGCAAATCGTCATCGGTGACTGTTGAAGATAGGTAAAAAGGGAATCGATTAATCCAGTGTTGTTGTACGAATAAAGTTGATATCGATTCATGTCCTCGTATAACAGTTCCCAAGGTTTATCATGACCAAGACCTTTCCTGAACGAAGTAAAGTGCAAAAACACCGAATAATTGTTGTTTAATGCAAAGAAGGCAGAAATGAAGAAATCCAGGTCTACAGACGGGGATATTGCCTAGAAGGTTTAAAAAACCTCTCTGGATGGTGTTATAACCTCAAACAATTATCCATGCAGGTATATCTAGAAAGTGCCATTCTGATGTTGTCAACCGCTTTCGACAAGTTACTCAACAGTGGCGTAGCCAATGGGGGGGGGGGCAAGTTGCCCCCCTGGAAAATATTTTGGGGAAATTTGTGGAATTTGGGGAAATTTCAAGTTGACGAAATAATACTTCCTTTTCCTATTTTTTTAAATTTTTCTCACAATAAGTAATTGTGAAACATTTCTCATGCATAGATGAGCTAATGTTATTTCCATGCAATGTATTTCCCCAGATCTCATCTGTGTCACTGCAGCATGAAGCGCGCATGACTCGGGTTCCGCAGAAATACCCTTTCTGCAGCAGCCTGAATGTTCCATGATACACGTGCAGGGTATTTTGATCAGTTTAGCGTGTACTGCGCAACACTGACATTCTATAAGACCGGAGCACAGGATACCATCATTGAGCTAGTTCCCTACGTATTGCTGAGCTAATGTTATCTCCATCAACTTGATGCACTATTGGATAATACGTTGCTAACAAATAGTAGGCCTAACATGATCATAGCCTCGTGAACGAAATATTCCCCCATTTAATTATCACAATTTCCGTTTGTTTTTAAAGTTTAAGGCTGTCAGCAATACATACCGGTAGGTCCAGTTGCGTATCTAGGGTATTCTCCGGGGGGGGGGGGGGCAAAGCTCGAAAATTTCCCCCAAACTTTTCAGTTTCAGTATATTTTCAATTTCAGTGTATTTTCAAGGTCAAGGTGCACAGATTACATACAAAATACGTAAATGTATGATAACAAGAGTATCATGACGTCACATAATGTTACCTAAGTTAATATTTTATACTTGTATCTATGTCTTTGTTGAGGGCCTTTATCAAATTTATATTGACCATACTGAGAGCAGCATATCAATTTCTTCTGTTATCAGATCTTTACACATTCAAAACGAAAATCCCTGACCATTGTTTGTGAGATTGTACCACTTTAAATGTAACTCAAATACAAATCCTTTTTGTTTTATCCGTAATTAATACTGTTCCTCTTTGCAAAAGGTCCATATTTAATCTAATGCAAGATGTTTGCATTAACTTGACCGATCTCGGCTATAACATCCTTAAATTTAGTGAAAAGGTTACCTCTTGGTAAACGTTGGTACAGTGGCCTGATTTGAGGTCAATTCACAGATATGAGTGAAGCTGGCGACCTTAACATTCGTTTTGTCAGCTGGACACCCACAATTATTCCTCGGAACACTCTCTCTCGGAACTCTCTCTCTCATTCTGGCGCCAGTGTCGGGGCCAGAATGTCAAAACTGGGAAGGGAGGAGGGGCCAACTATACAGACACGGAAAATGTTGGGGGGGGGGGGGGGGCTTTCGTGCGCAGAGCGAAACCGAACGTGAAGAGCGCACTCCTCAGGGTGGAGGGGGGGGGTCCAGGGTGGAAGCTTTTGAAGGTATGAAATTTTAGCATATATGTGGGTGGAAAAATTAAATCTCAGAGAAGGTATACTATTTATTTTTTCCGGTTGACCTGAATCCTATGACTGACCTCACCTGGAGGGGAAGACGGGGAGGGGCAAGCAAAACTCTGAGGGGGGGATATGCTCCCCATAGCGTCTTCACTGTTCTTAACACCATCCCTTGTGCCTACTTTAATACTTACCTGTCGGAGTCCTTAACAAGTTTATCAGAGTCCGAAAGATCTTCCGGCACAACATTCAAACTTTCAAAATCACGAAATAATGCCTCAAATTTATTTCTATTTTTGACTGGTACGTATGGTACCCATTTAGGTTGGTTATGACGAGGTACTATGAAAATGGTGCTCTCGCCGGAGTTGCCATCCTTTTGTCTGGGGGGTCCTGGGACCTGTTGGATAAATTTCGTGTGGGTGGACCTTGGCTCCTTCACATCTCGAATCCCATTGCCAGCCATACATTCGTCCCGTCGAGTGAATTGGAAAAGAAAGTACTGTCCTGGTAATGCAACTAATAGACAAATCCATACCAGTAAAGTAAACGAGGTAAAAACGTTGCAAGCAGCTCGTGATCGAAAATACTTCATTTTGAAATTAAAAACAGAGTATTCTCTGGTTCTAACCTAGTTTGTGGTCCTCAAATAATCTTAGAATTTGTTTCAAAGCCACTTTAAGATATGGAAAATGTGCAATGTCAATCTATGTGCACTGGCCATTGGATATTTGCTGGATGCTGCTTTACTGAAAGAAATCGAATGTATTCCTCTTGTTGCGTGTTTACAAGACGATACCTCACGGACAAATGAATGCTGGGAGGAAGGTTACCATGTACACCTCTAATACTGATTCCAGGACAATGTGCGTTTGAACATGAAAGTACTAGGTAGTACTTTCATGGTTTGAATAAGCAGATGGCTTCATGCAAAGACAGCATAGTATCAGCTATGTATCATATGCTTTGTTGGACTGCCGAATTCTGACTGCTATATAAGAGGGAAAAATGAAACTGAAAATGATTGCCATCAAAAAGATATGAAGCATTACACAGAATATAAAGAGAGAGGTTTTGGCATTGTGGCTTTGTACAGCAGGGCATCATGGTTTTGAGCAATAAACCACGCACTTTATGTGTTTGTACTATGGGACGGTGATTAAGATTTACGCTTTCGACTCGCTTAAAAGAGTAATCCAAAATCTAAATTTATTTTTGATATGTTAAAGAGGAACATATTCTAAGCATTCTGCTAGAAGCTTTATTTCCAATGTTCGGTTCTCAAGATATTATCAATTGGAATTGACACATTTTCTATTGAAAGTGAACTTGAAGCAAGCAGGTGTGATGTCATAGATTCACATTGTTGGCCAATAGTTTGTTTTTCTCTTTTTTCACCTTTTAGTTTCACCTTGAATTAATTAGGGGTGCTATTTTGCCGATAAGACATTGGCCTTTAATTTTTTCAAAATTCATCCCTCTGGATGTTGCTTTAGGTATCAAGATGTCAAAGTTCAGTTGCATAACATTGCTGGTAATTTTTAAATAACAACAAAACATTGGCCCACAATGTGAATCCATGACATCATGTCTGCTTGCTTCAAGTTCATTGTAGTGTAGAAAATTTGCCACAGTCAACCGCTATCTCGAAAACCGAACATGGGAAATAAATAAAAAAAAATTATCGGAATGCTTAGATTATGTTCCTCTTTAGCATATAAAACATAAATTGACTCTGGACTATTCTTTCAAGCCCACAAAATAATAATGATGTGAATGTGATGTGAGGTAATACGATGTGATGTGACATGATGTAATATGATTCATTAGGGACGCTGGCTTTCTAAGCCTCTATATCATGGTTGTCCAGCCTACGGCCCGCGGGCCACGGTCCGGCCCGCGAAAAGGTTGCGTCCGGCCCGTCAGTAATAATCTATATTGCAAAATTATTCAATAAGCAGATTGATTGATGACAACTTTAGGCTTCGCCGTCCGCTATGGCATGTTTACTTTTGAATGAAATAATTTATTTCAAATGTCTGCTACATGTAGCTACATAGGAGTGTTGTCAGGTTGAGAATGATTCAGGAGGAATATGAAAAAAAATTGTCCGAAAATTCTGCCAATACCATCAATTTTTTGTTAAAATTTATTTATTTGTTCAATCAAAAACGAAAATGAATCAGTGTTCCCTACGCGCAATGATTGCACTTTGTTGCCTTGGGCAATTGAAAAAAACGAGTGTAGAATGCGGCCCCACGTTCATCATAACCATCACATATGGCCCACCGCTGCGAAAGGTTGGACAACCCTGCTCTATATCCTCATCAAACCGTGACGTCAGAATACAGATACGTACTGAACTTAGTCAACAGAAAGTTACTCATATGAAGGATGGATAGCTAAGAGGGCCAATCCTCTCTCCCCAAACTACAATTCTCAATTGGCTCAGCTCTTTGATTGACATCTAATTCAAAAAAGCAGAATACGGTACCAAGGCTTATATTTCAGAACATGAAATGTACTGAGAGTGTTTTGATTACACACGTTGAACTTTTATACTCACTCTGAAGCAATAAACTGTGTGTGTCTGGATGAGGATGAATTTCAGACAATTGTGGGAGGGGCTTAAGTAAGAAGGTTAGGAGAATTTGTACTGTTTGGGGTGAGAGAATCGAACGTTTCTTCAAATCAGACTGAAAATATCGTTTTATAAGTTTAAGATGGTGGCCTCTTGAGATATCTCTCTTAGTGCTAAAATCCAGCTTGTTAAAAGTAACATCAAATGTAGTAAATTATTAAACCTTCAATCATATCTGACCCTGAATCTTCTGTGTATCTGGGGTTGGCAAATTTAGTTTCAAAAACCTTTCTGGATAGGAAAAAACATTCAGGGATGGATGACTTTCTTGGTACATTTTGGCACATTTTCTAATAAATCAATATCTTTTTTCAGGTGAGGGTTTCAAACACAAGCAGCGTATTCGAAGTTTGGTCTAACTAGAGCTTTTAAATAATGCTTACCATAGACAGGTCATCTACTTATGTATAAGTTCTTTCCCTACGTCCCATTGTAGGATTTGCGTTTTTAACGTGAGCTTGATAATGATCTAAAAATTGTAATTTATGACCGATCAATAATCCGATGTCTTTCTATCACATAGAGACCTTTGACAGAACCATCCTCACACCACACACGATATTTTTTCATCAACATGTTGTTCACATCCATTAGCGGCTCGCCATAGGGGCACGGGGCACTTGCCCCCCCCCCCCCAAACATTTCCAAGGCATGGTCTTCAATTTTCCAAAAATAACGTTATTCGATATGACATGAATAAAAAGTATCCTTTTTCTTAATCTGGGCAAAGTATCCCAGCCTCTCTCTCATACAAATATCATATATTATTTATAAAGTATAAAATAATGCGTTTCATTCCCGTTTCGTTCGGAATAGAACCAGTTGCGTAGCTAGGAGTTTTGAGCACGGGATACGGGGAGGAGACCATCTTTTCATTGGGGCACAATTCCTGAATTCTCTCTCTACTGAATGTGACAGTTCCTTAAAGAGGATCCTATGGCCAGGGATTTGTCATAAAAAGGGGTAGAATACCCCCCCCCCCTCCGTAGCTACGTCACATAATAGAATTCTATGTACGTAAATTTTGTTAAGGTTATTTGGAAATTTTTTATTGGCTTTTCCTTTCATTTTAGCGATTCATTAAACCACATATAAGCCATTTCCAAAGCACATCAATGTTACTGTAAAATCATTCGTATTTACCTACATCAGGTGACAGTTCGAACAAATATTAGGCTTTGTTAATAATCGATTCTTTTTAGTTTGAGGAGTTTTTCAATTGGTAAAGTTACAGCACGACATTAATATTTGCGTATTTTAATTTCCACGATTGAAAGTTTTACAAATATAATGAAAGTCGTCTGTTTGTTCACCTGCTAAGCATTATCTGAATGAGTTTAAACAAAAAGAAAACGAAAGGTTTAAAAGAGTAACGAAAGTTGTGGAAAATAAAGTTGTAGTTCTTTAGTACAGAGGCAATGCATTTAGATGCTACTCGGTTGACCTTGTTCCAGATATTTGGGAAGAGTTTTACAAAATTGAAGTTAGAATGTTAATCGATGATGGGTATGAGTACTCTCTAGGATGTTTTAGTTAATTGGGTGAGGTTTTACTGTCGAATTTCTATTCAATTGGTTTAATTAAGTCTGGCCGACCATTCATTGGTCTTTTATACAGTCGTGGCTTGAGGATGACAGGTGACTATACGGTTCGGAGTAGAACTTTTATGTCTAAATAACCATGAAGTCAAATGTAGTTTTTGAAAAACTGGGAAAACAGCGCTTAAAATTTTAATGGTCAGTTTGTCAAAGCTCCTGATGTTTGTGGATTGGTTGTTTTCTGAATATATCCATTTTTCATAGATTATATTCACCTCCTCCCCTTCCGGTTTGCCACGAAAAGAGCTGCGAAAGGGGATTCAATGTTCACATCTCATTCCTATTAATGTTAATCATAAAGATAGAGAGGAGGAAGAGACTCCATAACACTCTACACAGAAATAAGTATATAAGTGCTCGACTCAAGGTTAGGTTAGGAGGTTAGGTTAGATGGAGTTTTACCGCCCAGTTTCCAACCAATTGGTTCAAGTCCAGCCGGTCAAGGCCTTTTTCCAGTTTTTGTTTACTGGCTTATTTTCCCTACTCCATTGCTCAAGTTGAGTACCAAGCACAATGGCAGTATGTTTCGTTTTTATTCTTCGGTATGGACAGGCCAGGAGTGGAACTCCCGACATCCCGACTGCAGTGCTCTGCCCAATAGGAATACTTCCGCAACGGATAAGAAACAAAATTTTAAAGCAGTAATCCAAACCCGCAGCCAAGTACACCGTTGAAGAGACGGGGAAAATTATTTTTACAGGGTAATTTTCAGGGGGAGGTTTATTTAAATACATTTAGGCAATGATAAATTTGAATCTACATGGGAGAAAATTCTTACCATCTCCCCTTGGCTATGGGCTCCGAGTTACAGCCATAAGTGACCCTGCTTCCTTCTTGCACGCGGAAGGCCCGGGTTCGCTTCCCAGGTCGAGTCATACCAAAGACTCTAAAAAAGGAACCTGCTGCCATTGTGCGTGATGCTCCGCATAAGCAATCGAGTAGGGAAAACAAGCCAGTGAGCCACAACTGGAAAAAAGGCCGTGGTCAGCTCGACTTGAACCAATAGGTTGGAAACTGGGCCGTAAAACTCCATCTAACTAACTATCTGGCAATAGCCCATTGGATGTTTAAGCCTCTGTGTTTGAAGGTACTAATAAAATCTCAAAGACGAGTATTTTGTACCGATCTCCACCTATTTCAGACTAGGTTGGCTCATTTATTTATCGATTGGAATTGAGCACGTGGTACTTTTCTGTTGTCAAAGTTCAAGTAAACGGAGATCTCCTCAAAGTTCACAGAATATTCTTCGCCCTTTTGTAGACATTTTTCGGAAGCAATTTACGGAAGACAATATACCCTTGTTTAATATGGCTTCCTGTGACTACTGAAAATAATGGTACCTAATGGAACTGGAATTTTCTTCTAGGGAATAAAATTGTTATAGTTGGCGCGCAATAGGTTGGTCGTGAGGGCAGTTGCCCCAAACTCATTTTGAAACGATAAGTTAATTTTAGTTTTTTCTTACTTCTTTTCCAAGTATCCTTCGTAATATTTTAAGACTTAAACATTGCAGGTAAACCAAGCAGTTTCTCCTAGCAAATGTCACAAATGCGGATTAAAAATTGTTGATTACCATCGTTATCGTAAATGTGTTGCCTAGACACGAAATACTCCAGCTATTGAGTCAACGTTAACTTGTATAGGTCCCTGAGATAAAGTGATAATTAAATGACTTCGTAAAGTTCCCGTTCTCTTCAGCTGACTAAAATGGTAATCCTTACACAGAGACCTGTTGGGGCTTAGAAGCACTATCATCCTTTACCACAACAATATGCTTCGTTCCCTGCAACACGGTTATTCATTGCTTCTATCAAATTGAAACCCTATTCTACACTCTAAAGACTTCTGGTGAAATTTCACCAGTATCTGTGGTGATATAGCACCTACAGAATCCTGGTTATTTTTACCACGAAGTCATGGTCACATTACCATTACACCGGTGAATTTAACCAAATAACTGGCTATTCTTCTAGTTTTTACCAGTTTCTTCGTAAATTTGAATTAAAATTACTGGTTAAATTAACCAGGATTGTGTAGGTGCTATACTGACACGAAATCTGGTGAAATACAGGTATTTTTAGAGTGTAGAGACAAACAAAATTGCAAGTCACTTTCACCAGAATAAATAGAAAAGGAGGCCCATTGCCATGGGGACGTAGGACGTTTAAAAGGTTATGACCCGTGAGTTCCCACTTTCAATGGATGGTTCAAAGCATAAATATAGCATAAATCCGAACAGTCAAGTGATGATCTGATTTAGTCAGGCACACATGAGGTCTATCAACTTTACTCTTTCAAATTAATTGCCTATGAATTATTGTAAACTAGAAAACTATTTGATTCCCTCAATATTACGGAAAAGTGGCGTAGCCACGAACGGGGGGGGGGGGGGGGGTGGGGGTCGAAACCTCCCATGACCCAACCTTGCAATGCAAAAAAATCTAAAATAGCAGTTTTTCCCTCTCTCTCTCCCTCATTTCGTGCCCCCCCCATGAGACAATTCTGGTTACGCGCCTTTCACGGAATATGAGGGCTTAGACTTGTATAAAGACAATAAAATTGAGATAAATTTAAGCCAAACTACTCTGCTAATGACCGCAGTCACTACCTGCTCGGATTCGTCTGAAGTAAGGGTATCTTAATTTGTAAACAGAGTGGCGAACTTGTCAAACCGCTACCCAATGTGAAAGATCTAACAGTCTAAGGGAAGAGAAAGCACGGCCCGTAACAAGTTCGTGAACTGGGTTGACTATGTCCAAGGACCACTAAGTTGTAAGAGTCCTTCAGGAACAACCAGACCAGAGGTGGTGCGTGCAAATTCGCATCTTTCTTAGCTCCTTTCTCCCCAGAAAAATGGGTTGGAGCATTTCCCACACTGTCTCTTATCCATGGACCCCGAGAGTTGAGTAGTCGATGAAGTAACATTAGGAAAATTGGACAAGCTAAATATTTAAGGATGCATGGAGCAATTTACCGCAACATATTGTGTAATTTTGGGGGTAAATATGTACAACGTTGATATGGTAGAGACAAATTTGACATGTCTCACACATAATGTCTGCTGCCCCCTTTCTCCTACTCGAATATTTATCATGTGGAGACGTTCTACCGCCTCATAATTGCAATTGAGAATTAAGCACCCTGAACAACACGTCATAAAATGTTGGCACTATTGCACTGGGCAGGTGGAAATAAAATTGCATGGTTATATAGTTATTGGTAGGTAAATATTTGTTTTATTCAAATACATTGTAACTACTTCAAGTTTACAAGGAGCCTCGTTAAGTAACAATTACTACACATTTACTGTTCAGTCACACCTAATGTGAATACACCCTTTTCATTTCTTATAAACTAGTTAAGCTGTGACACTTAGAATTCCCCAGGTTGCAGGTACGCTAGACTTTTTTCCTAGGAAGGGGAGGGGGGGCAGGCACCCAAATTTTCCAGTATTTTATGTGAAGGGTAAACACTACCGTATTACGAATGTTATTTGAAGCGCGCGGAGCCCGCAAAAAATCTGGGTATTTTTTAACAGATATTTGTTAACAAGGAGCTTGTAGGCCTATTGCAGAAAATATACTTTGGGTTTCCGGTAAGGAAATTAGAAAATTTTGGGGAGTGTTGCAGAATCTGCATTTCTTATCAATATATATCTGAGATACCATGTCGATTGAAGATCGTTGCTGTTCATAATATAATCTAACAAGTGCGGATTGAGGCTTTACGGAGACATTCAAAAAGCTTCTGGAATTTTGTTCACTTTTCTAGACAATATTATTTCAAAATTCCAGCCTATATTGAGAAAATTATGGAAACGGTACCGTAGCGACCCGGAAAAGCTTACCACTAGACTGATTTATGAGGGACCACTTACTGCATTAGAGATTGCAACTTGTGGCGCGCGGAAAATTTTGCCTTTGTTTATTAGAAAGAATTCGGAATTTTATGAAGGGAAAATTTAGGAAAACAGCACTGCAGTTGACGGGTGTCTCAAATGGCAAATTTCCGAGCTTTTCATTTTTTCGAGCCAGAGGCAAATCGCCCCTGCCCCTGTAGCTACGCTCCTGACCGGTAGTACTAGCTACTGTCAGAAGAACAGTTGCACCATATAGCTGCACTGTAAAAATTACGGTAGATTGACAGAACAACAAAATTAAGAGATAAATAAGGATTGCATAAAAGCTCTGGAAACTTTTTACCAGAACTTTTCTGTAATCTTCAATTTTTTCTTTATTTTTTTATTTTGTAAATTTACAGCAGTTTTGTACCATATTTTACAGGGAGTGCGAAGGAGGATGTAACAGGGAGGAGGAAGAATAAAAGCACAAGCAGTTTATCTGCCTGAGTAGATCATCCTCATTACTTTTCTGCGCAAATTGCTGCTCACGGATGTTTATCGAGTGCTGGAATCTGGGACTCCTCTGGTCCTCCTCCGGACTCCTCCGGACTACTCTCGTTTCCTCCGGACTACTCTCGTTTCCTCCGGACTACTCTCGTTTCCTATACAGACTACTCTCGTTTCCTATACAGACTACTCTCGTTTCCTGGCGAGGTCTCGCGATAAGACTCCAGGAGCCAAAAATGTCTAGGCTATTCCCGTTTTAGATTTAATTATTACTCAAACATGTGCCATGATAGCTTTCTTAGAATTATTACCTAATTAAATAGAGAAAAATTGGTCATTCCATCTCTTAAATAAAATTAAAATTCAGGTGCATCAAATAAAAAATGCAAAGCTCAGGCAAAATTTTTCATGAATTGAAACATGTTTTCCCACATTTTTTTGATTACCTAAATGATTGAATAAAATGAAAATTGTTAAAATTTTCAAATTTTTAAGTTTTTCAGATAGACATTGTTTTCTCCTAGATATATTGCACATTCAAAGTACTTTCGTCAAGAAAAATTCATTCGATATAATAATGATAAAAATTATTGACAAATTATTATTATTACTATTATTATTACCAATTAAAAAACAATGGAATAATTTGGAGGCACCTTTCATCATGAGTCCATGGTAGTTGAAAATACACATTAAAAAGGCAAATTCAAATAGGCCCGTAGCCAGGTAAGGTTGTGAAGAGGGCTAGATGCATTCCAACTGGGGGTTAAACGAAGAAGGTTTCAACAGAATCCAAACGTGTGAAAATGTAAAAATAATCGCAACTTTGGATACTTTCCATGTGTGTAGATGGGTTGAATAAGTGTTGTCATGGGTCTCCCCCACCCCCGCCCCCACACCTCCCTTGGCTACGGGAATAAATTTATATAAATGAGTTAGCAGCCTCTTGTATTCAATAAAATGTCAAGTGTCCAACATGTATACATTTAAAGAGTATTACCAATTTGAGAGTACTGCCAATTTAAGAGTTGGACATGTTCTTTCAAACAAGGAGGTTCTTCTTGTAGCCCCTCCTTGGTTCAAAAAAAGAGATTTACATCTATAGCAATTTTATCTTGTACCGTCGTATCTACTAGCTGCTATTAGAAGCGAATGTAGAAGACGGTAACTCTAAGTTTTTGTCAGCGAACTTCGAAAAAATTTGCACCAATTTTTGCAATGTATTGCTGGGATATTCCTTTGCCAAACATCCACTTGAAAGTAAAAACTAGAAGATGCCGTTTTAATGCCATTCCCTGGCATCTGGCTATCAAGATAATTAGTAAGCACACAAAAAATGTTTGCGTACGAAGTCGTGCATAATTTACGCAGTGTGATCAATAATCTGCAAATTTTAACAAAGCTGGCAAATAGAGAGAAGTAATTTCATCAAAGAGGCGACTGCATCACAAGCTTTGACAAAACGGTGTTCGATGTGGACTCTGTGAAAAAATAAGCAAGTTTTGAAACAAAACTTAAAGGAACCCTCCAGAAAATCAGGAGGAATCCAAACACGGGGAAGAGGCTGGGTCTTAACAATTCAGACCCACGCAGACAATGGTATGTTTTATTGATCAAATCATAGAAATGCGAAACAAGAAAGCTTAAACTAGTTGTGAATAAAGTGACCAACTTTTGTTCCCAGTATTTTAAGCTGTACCACAAGAGTATTTAAAGCCATGAAAAGAAAAATGTGGTTGTTAAATGTCTCAACCGGACAACAAATGAATGCCATGAAAACATGAAAAATGTGGTTTTTAAATGTCTCTCAGACAACGAGCCGGCATCGAATAGCCACGAGAGGGCACAATAAAACTGCATTTTTTCATTTCACGTACTCATCTTTGACCAGACAACATGATTGGAGGTCAGATATCTTATGAGGACCAATGTCCCCTTTCTTCAGCACAGACACTAGCCTATAGTAAATGCCTTAAAGTATGCAAGAAATATTATAATACTTTTTAGGAATGTGATGACAGCGTGTGGTTGCTGGAATCAAAAGAAATCGTAAACAATTTCATCAAAACTATAGAAAACAAATAAGAGATCTGAATAGAAGCACCTTGACGATACAAAACATAAAAACCAATCACCTTTTTGAGAAGTTTTATTATGTAATCAATCGACCCACTGGCAGCAGCAGTGTGGGTCGGATTGAGTAGACCAGTGTTAGTCCCTAAAACTCACTGAAGATAGTGACAATATATCTCTTTCATGGCGCAATTTCTCCATGCCCCATATGCACCACCATAGCTAATTTAAGAGTCCCTCATACATCATGACCTTTGACACTGAAAAGACAACAACTTAAATGCCCTGGCCTAGAAGGTTGTTGGAAGACTGCGGTGATTCATTGCTGATGTCAGCTCAGCGGATTGTCCAATGCTTGCTGAGCAACAAACTTCCAGTTTGTCCTAGGAATGAAACATTTCACTGGACCCCTTTTCAATCCCAAAGCTCTCCATGTAGGCCTATGTATATACTAACGGGAAAACATTTCAGTATCAGGTTATGAAGAAGCAAGAGAATTACTGCTCTTCTTCAACCTAATGATTAATATATTGTAAAACTGACATTGCTGAATTTATGAACCATAGACATTGAACTAATAAATACTTAATCCTGCGATCTGGTCAGAAGCTATTTAATCAGTTTCAATATGGCAAGAAGGCGACGATTTGGGAGCAGCAAAGTAACATTTTGTTTTGGCCCCACTTAGTGGGAAAATATAGTTTTTGAAGCCAGAGCTCAGGAGTATGGGCCTACATAGGGATATTTAACAAAGGCACCATGAATTATATCGGCTGGGAAAATTTAGACTTTTTTTAATCTTTCAACAAACGTATCAAATGCCATCATTGTAATCTGATGGAGACTTTAAGGAGTAAGGAGTACAAATCATTTGGGTATTTGCCAAAACGGTGACAGCACAAGCGCCCTCACTATTTTTATAGCTGTGTCTCTCTAACTTTTGTTTCTGTGGTATTAAATCATGAAAATGCCACTGATGGTCATTTTCACTTTTGCCCGCCAAAGTCGCATCCACATTAGCCCACGGAACGGACGAAGTCTTTGCGTCCAGCTCATCGCCACGAAAAACAAGAGCGGCAGCCTAAGAGGGCAGTGGTCAGAGAGGCGCTACGCAGGCTACATTCACATGGGAAAGGTTGTTCCTTTTACTTCTCAAGAGTTTGAACGTTTGCCCAGTAGAATCAAAATCATGAAAGGCTTACACCTGTTCACAGCTAAATATCAATTACACCCAAAATGTTGATAATTTATCTTCTCAAACACCGAATGATTTTCAATGATTTTTATAAAGGGAATTTTCAACCCACCAAAAGCTCTTTTCATTACCCTGTATTATTTAATGACACCTTTTGGCCTCCTGCGCAGCATATATTGGTCTATGCATGCAGGTCCGAGAATTTGTAATACCGTTCAAGGCTTCCTTTCGTGAAGCATGTATGATAATTAAGCCTGCATACCTCGGTTTCCCGCTTTGTGCAAACTTCCCTTTTCTTACCTAAAATCTCACTTGTCTCATTAATTATTCATAGACTTTTAATTTTCTTACAACTATATTTTTCATTCAAATAATTTCAAGACAAAGAGCTCCACCAATGAAATGAGTTTTTTTTATAGTGCTTAGCCCTACAAAACCTAAATTCAATGTTTCTCTCATGGTGGTTCCATGAAAGACATACCAAAAACCCAGAACAGGTGACGACCCAGTTAAAACCCTGAATACCACTCTTAAGTTTTTATGGCCTAACTTTCGACCCAGGACAATGACACAACATATAATGCATTACGCATCTTTTAGAAGTCAAAATCGTCATCAACCTCCGATTTATTTTTTCTCTGTTTTACTTCCCCAGTCTTCTTGAGTTTAGGTTTGTGGTGTCCCTCCGATGGTGGTTCAGGCTCATGATAATCATCTATCCGTGGTTCTGGTTTTAGCACATCTTCAGGTAAGTCTGCAGAGGCAAGACATCTTTCAATCTCTTGCAATATAATATCAAGTCTTCTATTTAACGCGTCGTAATGAGGCTCATACAGAACTGGCGCTATCAGATCAGTTGAAAGTGACTCCCGCATGACGTCACCTAATTTATATTCATCCCTTTGCAATATTTGAAGTCTTTTGTAGGTAGATTGACGTATGCTGTGAAAGAAAAAAAACTTAACAGTGAAAATATCCCGACTGGTAGCTCCCGAGCCCCTAAAATGCCATGGTGTATATTATGATGGCGTGGTATTTCATCTTACCATGTCTCGATAAGCAGGAGAAACATACTGTCGTCCACCAACAGCATGATTGCGACTTTAACCCACCTCCCGTTTCCATTGAACAGTTGAAAACTGTGTCTGATATAGACTTTCCGTAGCTTATGCATTTGATTTACAGTACCACAAAGTTGCTATATTATATAACTTCAGGCGTTCACGTAATGATATTTCACACCGAATTCAAGAATATGAGTGTACTTACATACAACATTGAGTTAGAGGAACTAGGCATGACAAGTCATCTTTTTGGTATCTGCCGAACCTAGGAGAACAATAAAATATGAGAAAAAAAACAACTTTAAGGCGAGTTCTGTCGTAGAATATGTCTAGGTGTATATACATACTAAGAAAGCCCAGTTTAAATGTTTAATTTAATTATTTTTCTAGTTAAGTTTTATGTTTTAAAAGTAAGGTAACAAAGTCTACTCCTTCTGTTCACGGTCTGCGGGTATTTTTGGAAGATTACTTCCTTATACAAAAATTTACGTTTCATAAAAATATGAATGAGGGATGGGATAAAGTTTGGCTGCCATGGTATGATCTATTAAGACTGTAGTTAGGGGTAATGTCTTCTTTCCTTTATGTTTTTCTTCTCCTGTGAATTTTGCGTTTAGTAGTATCTTCATTGAGTGAGTAAATAAAAAAAGAAAGCCCAGTTAGCCTTGGGTGTCCACCATGGGGAATAATTTATTGGTTAAAAAACGGAACAGCACGTATAGATTCTGAAGAAGCGAGCCAATTTTGAGGGTCGAAGTCAAAATTGGGTCTGGTTGGGAAATACTTAACCGGTCGAGGCAGTGCTGAATATTTTTCCATCACTTACAAATAAGGATGCTACCCCACGCATTGACTGACCATCGTTATCACTAAAGAGAAAGTATTATTTCATCAATATTCATTGTATCACATTTTGTTATAAAGTGCATGTAACATTAAAAGGTAACATAGTTATTTTGATTTACAATAATTTCAAGTTAGTAACAATGGCGCTATAAGTCTACTAAAAAACAAATTTGATAAGTTCCAGACAATTTTTCTCTCCAAACATTTCTAGTTTCTGATGTAACATGTGAAACATCCTGTAAAACGTGAACTACGCGCTGCATCTTTTGAATTTTCAAAAGTTCGTCATTTAAAAAAAAGTACCCGGTTGAGAATTTTTATATTTTGAAAAAAAATCTAATTTGGCTGACGAATTTCTGTCTTTAAATCGTGCAAGATATTTCGGAGTGATCATGACTTACGCTCTTCCGTGATCCAAGTGTACTATGGCTGAAAAGTTACCAAACATGTGGAATGTATTGTAGCTATGCCTGTCCTGGTTGCCTGCAGATTAAAATAAAATGAAATTATTAATTATTGTGGCAGTTAACTATTTCAATTGTAAAAACGACGAATGTAAGAACGTTTTGATTAATCATACAGTCTTCCATTGACAGCCAAAGAATAAAATTGTTGGAAAGAAAAACAAGCATAACGGGGTCACTGGACTAAAAATCCATTAAAAGTTTATAAGGAATGACTGAATTTACATTATCGGTAATTTTTTTTACATTGTCGGTTCAAAGATTTTTTTTTGCACTATCGGTAATTTTTTTTACATTGTCGGTTCGAAGAAGTTTTACATTATCGGTATTTTTTTTACATCTTCGGTAATTTTACATTATTGGTTGAATTAGCTCTCTCTTCCAGCTTTTTGCTGAAAATAAGTTCACAAATATCACCCCAATAGAAAGTACCAAAAACTAATCAAAGAAAAATTGACTTTTTCGTAAATGAATTGCGAAGGTTTGACTGAAAACTGCGAAAGCAATTTTATGAACGAATTCTATTCTTTCATATTTTCCTCCTGAGCTGTTCTGTTCTGTAATCGCTCACCTGACAGGAAATCAAGAATTGAGAGATCGATGAGGTCCAATAATCTCCTTCCAGAGTTGTAGGGGTGTTCCTTCATCACAACCCGCTTACAGTAGGATGGGTCATCTTCCCATCTAGGGAGAAATAAACAACAGAGATAAAATACTTCAGTCTGAACCCGGACAAGGTACTGGACCAGGCACGCAGCCCTGGAAAAGTGGCGAGGTTACGAGGAAACCATTATTGCCTTAATAATTAATTTAGTGAAGGAAGTGATATGAGATCCAGTTGCAATATCTAAAAATACTTGAAAAAATTTAAGTATTTAGATATCATAATGAGGAAAAATTAGATTTGTTGGCTGACCCCCCCCCCCCCCAGATACAATCCTGGCGAAGTTTGAAATGAACTACAACCCTGAAACTTTGGAACGTTGTGACTACAACAACCAAAAACGAAATTCTACGAACACTCCCATTTTCAGCACTTATTAATTTACATTTTTGATGCATTTTACAGCGTGATGAATCAATGCTGATTTCCATATGGTAGCGTGCTCCATGCATGGTGTAACGAAGACTGGTCCCCGCAAGTGAATAAAAGCCCGGGCAGTGGTAAAAGATTTTCCTGATCTTCTATTGTCGCCGGTATTAAATTCAAAATCTACCAAAACCTAGCATTTAGGGTATTACTTAAAAAGTCAACACACTGCTTTACAAATAACACAGGAAATCATTGGAGGGAAGCAGGCACCCATCAAGTCAGAAACAATTTTGAAATAAAACTGGAATTCACCACTGGTGTCTGCGCATTGGCTTTCATCGAATATTAAGGGACCTATTCAAAACTTTCATGGTTAACGCAAAGCTGCGCATGAGATATAACAAGCACTCAGATTCAGAGTACGTTGTAGTGTTCTCAGCACAATCTAGCGGTTTGACTTAAGGCTTCCACAAAGGGTCCTTAAAGGCAGATAATCATCGCCCCAAACATTTCCAGTTCTCTTCCTTCTTCCTTCTAGTGTCCCACACAGCCTATAAAACTCCTCATTATGCAAACAACCCTGCTAAGCAGAATATTCCCTCCGATACCCTTCTGCACCCTATGTGCAAATTCTAGTTACCAAAGAATTTCAAGGGGTTCACAAAAATGGTTTGAATGGGATTTCAAAAGGATTTGGTTTATGCAAAGGGTATTTTTGTAATTACCTTTGAAATTTGTCTTATTTTCATCAACAATCAAAGGGAACCATTGAATGCAATTGGCTTTCTTCAAAGGGTACCACTTGAAACCCTCTGGTATACCCCAAGGGTTCCAAACGGAATTTTCAGCTGGTGGTTTATTGTTTATATTAAAGACGTATCCTGGTGAGTATACAAGGTCTAATGTGTAATTAAAACATGCATCTTTTGAATTTGAGTCAGTCAAAGAACCCAACCAAATGAGAATTTTCTCCACCCGTACCCATAATGGAGTTTAGTGGAAAAAGTCAGGACTTAAAGGCCCAATTCTCTCACCCCAAACAGTACCAATTCTCCCAACCTTGATGTTAATGTTCCGTGTCCTTAAATACTTACAAAGCTTTCTCTCTTCTACTGTAAGACCTTTTAAACGGATGAGTCCAGGATTTTCTTTTGGCGGATTTTTCAGGTGGCAAGAACGCAGCTAGGCTTCCTTCAATTCTGTCCGGGTTTCCACACACGGGTGTCTCTGAACTTGAACAATGCTGCTCACAGTCGGTCATGAAGCAAAGGTTATTAGCTTTAAACAAAACAATATGGACATTAAAGGAAGTCAAATCTCACAGCAAACTACAATGTTTGTAGTATAGTCTACAGGTATTCTCAATTGGCACCGCTCTTCGATTAACAGCTACTTCAAAAAATGCAGAGTGCATGATGTAGCTCATATTACAGCATGAGTTGCACTGAGAGTGTTTTGACTATACATTGAGGCCCTGTATACTCATCTTGAAGCAATAAAATGAGATTGTGTCTGTATGAGGACGAGTTAGAAGGAGAGGATTGGCTTCTTTAAATGACAAGTCCTTAAAACGTTGGTTGTGATGAATTTCCGTCACAAACTGGCAGTTGTTCAGAATATGAAGTCCTCTTGACTCGATCAGAAATATGTGAGTTTGATAACTATTTGTCTGTACCGCAAACTATTAGCGAACATTCGGTATCTTGTCACGGGAAATTGACGTATACCGATTTAATTTGACATAATACCACTTAAATTCAACATACAACGATTTCAATCGGTACCGGTATAGGCCTATGTGGATGTCGATTCCCCTTAAACCAGTCTTTTGCGACATAACATGCACCGATTTAATTAGAAATACACGAATTTGATTCGACGTTTTTCAGTTTATATCAATTGAAATCATATGTCGCGTCATATCTCTAGCGCACATTCGCTCGTGAGAAACATTACACACCCGTGCCTACAACACAACTTTTTAAAAATATACCGCAGATATAATTAGGAAGAAACATTTATGCATGTGCTTTGTATTATAAAGGGCCGTTGTCTAGGCGAAATTCCGAGAGGACAGTTCAAACACTGCATGTGCCGACATATACCATTTGTATTATATAGGGATGAAGGGATAAATTTCCGAAGTTAAGAAGTAGTATTTTTTACTCCTCAAGTCAGATCGGATAACGTTTTTTTCAGTAAGATATCCATCCTTTGAAAACCTTTTTCAATGTGAGACAAGTGCCCCTCTCCCTATGGGGAGCCGCAAATGCTTAAATGCATGAGGGCAATGGCGGTTTTTAATCTCTACACTCTAAAATCAAAAGAGTAAACTTAGTCACTCTTTGAAAGAGTGAAAAGTGTTAATTCACTCCATTAGAGTAATAATTCACCCCAAGAAGATTGAAATTCACTCCAAAAAGAGTGAAATTCCTTTAAAACGAGCGAAGTTTCACTCTTGATAGAGTGCCCACAGTGATCGCTCTTAAAAAAGAGTGAACATTGCAAGCACTCGTGGAAGAGTGAATTTTCCCTCTTCCTCTAGTGAATTTCACTCTTTTTGGAGTGAATTTCACTCCTCTTGGAGTGAATTATCACTCTAATGGAGTGAGTTTACACTTTTCACTCTATCAAAGAGTGACTAAGTTCACTCTTTTGATTTTAGAGTGTAGAGGGGGTGAAAATCCATTGTAGGGTTTGCTTCTCTCCCTGGTTACGGGCCTATAACTTACCCGGTGAACGAAAGAACGATCTGCCAAGGTGTTTATCCGATCGTTGATAAAATTCGGTGGTCATATTGAATATTCTCCCTGTTATTGGTGGTGTACGACGAAAGTCTAAAATTCTGACAGAGAAGCATAAATGGAAACATTGTCACAGCCATGTGCGTGGCCCTTACTTTACTAAAACTGATTGTGTAGGCTCTAGAATCACGCGCAGATTTATCACTGTACTGTACAGGTATTATCATTTAAACTTCATCCTTTTTATCCTTTTCCATCCATTTCAATTTTAGTCATGGTGATTCCAGTGCCACGGTCGTGCTTCAATTAGCCTTGTACACAAGACGAGGGAATGTGGAAGTCCAAATGAAACATGCTCTCTTTATACTTGTGTTACTCTGACGATGAGTCTTTTTTTCGTAAACAGACTGGTGCTATATTTTCCATTCGGAAATTCTTAATATGTCATATATGTTTAAGGGTTATAACCGTTTGCTTATTTCAATAAGTTGATCTTTTTGAAAGCTTAATCAGTGCAAACAGATGAGTTAGAAAATTCCACTTTATAAGTCATCCCAAACTTGAAGTTACGACCAGTAGCGTAACTACACACTTTCCTGGGAGACAAGAACCAAAAGGTTTCTTTAAGGGTAAACATAACCTTTGAGGTAACGCCCTTTATGGTCCGCAAAGAGCTCCGAAAATTCTGCCTTTTTCAAAAAAATATTTGAAAATATGGACATGGTAATGCATCAAAGTTTGGATTCTTTTAAAGTAATCAGGATTTTTTGTAAGGAAATTTGAAAAGTTTGGATATCACTTTAAGCATGGAATTTCTACCCCGGAGCTATTATTATTTCCAAAACCTGAGGTTGCAGGGTCGGCAGATTTTGTATTGCTTC
Source organism: Holothuria scabra (assembly GCA_037179385.1). Taxonomy (NCBI): domain Eukaryota; kingdom Metazoa; phylum Echinodermata; class Holothuroidea; order Aspidochirotida; family Holothuriidae; genus Holothuria; species Holothuria scabra. The sequence continues at coordinate 35,570,576 of CM074184.1, forward strand.
ATGATGTCACATGGTGTCAGATGTAGAGAAGGTTTTATTTTTAGGGGACCTAAAATATCTTTCCGAGAATATGGGCCAATGAGCTATTTGCAACATCGGTGCAGGCAAACAACATTAGTTATAGCCTTTAATTTAAAAACGTTTTTTCCGGGGTTTGCCTCATATTTAGCTCAGACCTACCTGTCTAAATGGAAGAAAGCTATCTCTGCTGTGTGTCTCTCTATATCTGCGAAGTAATAGTGATCTGGAAGGGTCTCGTAGTCTCTCGGAACTCTGGGAGATAAAAATAAAAATGAACAAAAATCAACCAAAGATTGTATTTTTAACAGAATTGTCTGTTGATAAAGATGTACTTTGCTTTGTTTAAAACTAAAGAAAAGATGTTACGGTCTATTCACCCTTAGTCTCCTGAAAATGGAATAATTGTATACATCGTGTGCAACGGTAGTATTGGCCAAGCCTTCCCCCATTAGTTACTAAAGCATAGGTCCCTTAGGTGGTGTAAGAGGGTGGGGTGTACAGTCTATGTGTCGCAAGTGCGGGCCGGTGAAGAAATTTCTGGAAACAAGATGAATGTGAATCTGTATACCTTCGTGTGAGAAAAAAAAATCACATGAATAATGTGTCAAGAAGAATTTGGGGGACGTGCTACGGGAATGTTGCACAATTTAACAGGGAAACGATGTTATGTAGTCACGAATTTTGAAATATTAAATGTTACGTAGTTGAAAGGTTGTAATCAGTTTGTGGTGAATGCTGACATATCGGAGCAATGCGGTCACGACAAAGGAACAAAATGGAAAATTATTTTCTGCAGTTTCACCAAAGGTTCTAAGGCTAGGTTATATATTGAAATTTGGGGCCCAGTTTCTAAACAATTGATTTAAGTCGGGTCGGCTTCTTTTTCCAAAGCTTTTAAATAATTTTCAGTTAACGAATTCCCGTTTTTGAATGTTCTGGATGAGAATCCTTTCAAAATATTACTTGTGGTTTTTTATTCCTGTTCTAACTTACCTCCATGGTTTCATCAGAGCTTCTCCGCCATCAATAAAAACGAGAAATAATTTCACCTGAGTCCCACCGCTTTTTTCACCTGCCAAAAAAATTAAAATAAAATTTTTCAACTTGTCAACGGTATGATGTGAAACATTTATTGAATATTTATAACTTGTTGTTAGTAGTTTATCATTCATAAAACGTGATGTAATCTTCAGCATCCCTGGCGTTTAGATATCTACATCAACTCATTACGTCTCTCTAATATCAAAGTTATAACACGCATAATTCTTGCATTTTTTCAGGAATAAATGTAAAAGTGTCTACAGCAACACCTTGAGACCACCTGCGGTGCGGAAAGAAGGAAGCAGTGAAGTTATGCGGGACATTATAAGCCTATAAGAATGAGGACATTAATTTAATTCCTCCTAGTTAGCACATTGGATCCGTGTTGGAAAAGGCCAAAAAATAGCAAAAAATTTAATTTTCGAATTAACGTGTAAACTTAACAAAGTTGACTCATATGAGATTTGAGTCGAATGAACCTTATCCATATGATGTCACAGAGCGGAAAGTACGCCCTCTTTTGGGGCAACACAGACAAATGCAGGCAACTGATTCAGCGCACAGTTTGCTACAGGTGCAGGGAGAATTATTATGCGTGCGGCCACGTGCTCCTTTGCTCTGCCTAAAGGATGACGTCAGTGTGTCGTCAGTGTAATTAAAGCATCTACATAAGTTCAAGAAAAAATTTCGCGGGGAGCGCGGCACAAAACTCTAGTTTTGAGTACCTTCTGGGCAATTTTAGCCTCATGATTGCGTGATTAAATGCAGAGGGTGTCTGTGTGCATATGGATATCTTAATGGTGTGTTAGTTAATAGTTTTTCATGTTCCAGATCTCACCAAACCTCATGGAGAATTAATAGCCAACGGGGAGAGGGAAGACGTGTCCCGCGTGGGACTGGTATGAAGATAATTGATGAATTTGTATTGATAATATGGTAAATTATTAAGACGTGGCATGTAAGGTCATATGGGGTAACAGAATAAAGAAGCGTCACTTTTAATTTTCAAAAAATTAATTGTTTTGTTTTCTTACCAATTAAATCAGTCATCTTATTTTGAGTAAAAAAAGACAGTTCCAAGATACCTATATCAATATTATTCATATTGATGTTTCAAACATCTTTAAGAATGTGAAGCCTTTAGCTTTTACACACGTTTTGAAAATTGTGGTGTGTGACAAGGAAATTTTGTGTATGGAATTTCGTATGCTAAAAAATGTTATTAGTAAAACGACACCTTGTATTAATAAAACTGGTGTTGTTTCAAGATTGCTATAGAGACAATGCGAGCTGAAGAATTAAAGTTATGTTGTATATAGTTAGTTAGATGCGGGTTTGGCAACATACAGACAAGTATGTGTTATATAGTCTTAGGCAGGTGGCAAAGTTTAACGTCTGTCAAGTGCAAGTCCGCCTCCCGTTTAGTCTTCTCTTACGACAGACGGGGAATATCGTGGACATATTTTGCAAACCCCAGTTTACTGGGTGATAAGGCTTGTAAAGTTCGCAAAGTTAGATATTTGTGAAACTGCACGATAAAATTGAAATTTCGCATTCATGCTAAACAACATGATTTCATTTCACCATTTTACGAGACGAGGCCATATCCTTATCAATATCATAAATAAACATTAAATCAATGAACAAATCATGGATGAAGAGGGAAACGTACAATATTTCGAGCATTTCGTCAAGCCTGTCAAACCAAGTGCGTTTACATTATGCGATGCAACTGCAACAAGACTGTCTTGACGTGGGGGAGCGACTGACGTCCAACTAGTTTAAGGATCATAGTGTCCATATAACGTGCAACAAGTCGCAGGTCCATGAAGCGATTCACGCAAAATTCTAACGTTTAACACTCTCTTTTAATCGTTACGTTGAAGAGACAAGAATGTGTTGTCCATTTCGATTAACTGATTTCGGCGGGCTTCATTCCAGAAGTCCGTCATTGCTGACAGGTGCACTTTTCATTCTCATGCGACCGAACAGCCGAACATGTTCAGTAGCATGAAACTGGGTTTCGCGTCTGCTTGCAGCTAGTTGCTAAGCATTTACTCTTTCTGACGTGTATGAATAATCTCATTGCAAGGAGTTGGGTCGAGTTGGGTCGCAGAGAGTCACACAGTGTGAAAGGGGATTACGGGTAAACATCCTAACAGGCTTCATGAACTCGATGAATGAACGAAAAGGTCTCAGTAACGCGCGCTCACACCAAAATCGAAATTTTCCTTTTGCGGGTACAGAGCAGATTTTTTTGTAATCTGGGTACAAAGTGGGAAGATTTTTGAAATTTTTCTGAAAAAAAAAAATCCTGTGTTTACTCTCAGATAAGAAAATTTGTACCCTGATACAAACCTCAGCAGATTTCGGTTTGGGTGTAAACTCATCCTAAAGAATTCAGCTGGGGACCGATAGGAGGTGGAAGGTGTTATATTTGCAAGGGGATTTTCACATTTTCAACAATTAACAATAAACATTATCATTACTTTTTGTATGGCGTCTTCCATGCTGCCACCGTGCAACGTTGACAATACAAAATAACTACAATTTGGCGTTCCATACAACCTTTCCAATCTTCATGGTACGTTTATCCCTTACTGCACTAATGAACATGCGTTTGTGGTCGATATCATGTTACACAAAAACACAACCCCAACCCTACCCCAACTTGGCATATTTGGAGAATATGCCAAGTCTAAAAAATGCTTCCGTTCAAATCCAAAACAAGCACTGAGCTTGGCTTTCCAATATTTCAATCTCATGAAATTCCGTAATGAATGGAATAGGGGAGGTAATTTAAAAGTTGCTTACGTGCTCTGAGAATTTTAGTATTGCCAAGATAGCTCATGTATCTTTCTATAAGCTCGCTGTCATTATACGAGTACATCTCATATCGGTTTATGCCCTGGTGAAACTTCTCCCATATCTTGGTCCTCTTTTGTCTGTTAAAAGAAGGGAAAATTATTTCTTTTATCCTTAGTATTTATTAAGGGAAACCTCAAAGGATCGTTTAATATATCAATTGATAAACTAGATTGTTTCTACGAAGCAGGAACATAGTATCATGTGAAAATATTATTTTTCAGGATTATCTCGGGAAAACCAGGAGATCCCGAGATAGGCCTACTTATATCGACATCTTCTGATTATCCCGAGATAATTCTAAAAAAAAAATATAATTTCACATGTCACTTTTCGAGCTCCGTATGTATCTGTCTGTAGTTGCAAAAAATGTAAGAAGTCTTACATCTGTCCTGCTACCGCACTTTTCCTTAATAGTCATCCTTCAATAAGTTTCGGGTATGTTGCATATTAACATTTCACTAATTTCCTTTTTCTGAGGGCATAGGCTAACGTTTAAACTTTTAAAAATATATATCACAGAACTAGAAAAATGACAACTTGATGAATTCAAATAGTTAAACTTCCATCTTTACGTCACATTCCTGAGCTAATATAAAAACGTTTTAAATGTTGAAACTCATTCACTCAATTTAAATGCGCAGATTTCTCAATAACTTGTGATGTCATTCTTGTACTGATCAATCTCAAATTACGGTCTTTTTACAAAATCTTATGCCAAAATATAATTACTGCTTGCTGTGGAGGGCATGACCTTACTGTGCAAAATGCAGGAAAGAAGAAAACGTTGAAGGCCATATACATTCATTTTTTATTTCAAAAGAAAAAAAAACATGTACTTTAAGTCGTTTACGAGAGAAAAGTCACAAGGAATCGGGCAATATACCATATTGATTTAGGCGAATAGATTTCAACATTTATCTCAGCAACGGAGTGCTATGTCACCTATATTAGATTCGGACTGAACAACTGAACGTTCATTTTGCTAAACCTCTGAAATATAAATTTTTCTAAATTCTTGACATGAGGTTTAATTCATTCACTTACAAATATGCCATATTGAAACATATTTTTAAGAAAGCTTGTCAAAAGAACAAATTTTAAAGATGGCTCACTTCCACGAGTCTCACGTTAGAATATACTACCAACTACCTTTTCAAAACGTACTATACACGCTAATGTCGAGTGACTATGTGACGTAATTCTAGGGCCATTAGAGGGCGGAGTTAGATACATTGATGATTTTTTCTGTTCTCCCTTGCCGGTCCCTAGTTATTCATTCGTAGGAGAAAAATCGTGTTTTTAAAAAAATTGAATTTGTTTCAAAGTTATGGTTAGGCTTGGAGGTAGGGGTGGCTTTTTATATGAAGAGGAAATGTTTGACCTGCTCTTCAGTTATCTGGTGTCAGAAATACAAAAAGGGTCCAACAGCTGATATTGTGTAATTGGGGGTGTGGCCAGGTTTCAAACAGTTCATTGACGTGAATCTTCAATTGCCACCCCACGTAACGAAAAGTTCAGTTTCCGGTCACCTGACTTTCATTCTGCCGTCGGTTTCTAAAATACTGCCCTCTATTGTACACCCCCCCCCCCTCCCGATATGTAGTCTACTTTCTACAAAGGATTGTAATTTGTGTAGGCCTTTTACACGAAACAACAAATACACAGCCTATGTCACGAGTAGTGAGCGTCATTGTCCTTCGCAACTTCAACGCAAATAATGCGGTCGGTTACCCATTTCCGTTCCGTGAAAATCGATGTTGCTTTGAAATTACAAAAATGACAACGAGAGACAGATTCGCGTGCGATCGATAAATAAACGAAATTAGAGAAACTGATGACTTTGACAAAAGTGAGACATTACGCACAGAACGAGGATGCACTTCTATGCAAATTGCTTGTTGTTGTGTGGGAATTGATTTAAATCTCATTTTTCATATTCTTTTATGAGAAACTTTAGACAAAGAAATCTGTCTCTCAATGTTTGTAATCGCATATTTACTTAGGGTGTTCCAAAAAAGTTGGAGTAATAACAATACAGTCAAGAGACTGGACCATAAATCTCATTCATTTACTCTTGTGATTAGGGCCTAAGTTATCCCCTTGCTGAAATAAAAATGTTGAAATTAATTCCCCTTTCCTTATTTAGACTGCAAGAGCAGGATCGGGAAATTTATTTAAGATAGATTGTTCAAACAAATTTCATCTTTTCATCATCCACTTACATTTCAGTGCTTCAATACTGCATATACAAGGAAAAGCAAAGGGTTCCTCCTGATAAAGTTCACAGTTGAACCAGAAAAAATTGTCGCATGGTTTTCAAAAACCATTCAAATTGGAATGATGGCATTTTTTCTTTGAAACAGTTGATTGCACAATATTTTTTTTTTTTGGGGGGGGGGGGGGATACAACTTACGGTGGGTGTATTTCTTTCCTCTTGAAATTCAAGGCAGTCGTTCGTCACCCAAACTGCAATTTTACCAGTATTCTACAGAAATTCTCAATTGGCACAGCTCTTTGAGTGAAACTAAATTAAAAAAAGCATCGTAGTTCATACTGCACCTTTACACTAAGAGTGTTTTGATTACACTTGAGGGCCCTGTATGCCCACCACTCCACCAGGATATTAAGTAGGATTGTGTTCGGAAAAGAATGAGATTAAGAGAGTTAAGGAAAGGCCTGGAGTAGGAAGACTGGGAGAATTTGAACTGTCTTGGGTAATGAGTAACTGTTTTTAAAGTAGCTCTATGACCTTAAAAATTTGCCTGTTTCAATTAAAGATGTATATTAAATGATGTATATGAAACAAATGTATTTATGACGCGGTGGAGACTTATTATATAAAAGGTTGAAGTTTTTTGCTACTCAATTTAAAATGGTTGTTCACCCAATGTGTAATTTGTATGATGACATCTTCCGGTGTCACTGACTGTATGACTTGTGCATACAATCACATCACTCTACAACAGCAAGACTGTGAACACATATAACAAAAAAGTCTGCAGTGAGTTTCCATGAAAAGTAAAATTACAGGTGTTAATTTAACTACTAAAAATGTCATCACAAATTATTACGCTGACTACAAAGCGTCCAATTTTTTGGAAACTAGTTTAAGCGCTTGGATGCATCTCAAACTTTGTAACATATTTTGTAGAATTTCAGGCTTTGGGCACACATTAAAGGAAAATGCAGTCACCCCATTTTGAAGTACAGTTTAAAGATTGTCCTGTTTCATGATTGGTTCTTGATGGTAGAGTGACAATATTGTTTCTCCTCATATGATTAATTTACTAAAAGTTTCTGCTTGGTTTACCTTGAATATGCAATGATGAAGTCCTAAAATATTATGAAAAATACTTTGAAGAGAAATGAGAAAAGAGAAAAATTGTGAGATGTAATTGTTAATTCAAAATAAGTTTGGGGTGATCACCAAGCGAGATCGTTTTCTGTTAATTGCTTGTGACTTCGCTCAACAGTACCACCCCCCCCCCCATCGGTGAGTGAACTCAATTTTAGTTTGTTCACTTCCCCTTTGCGGCTTGTGTATATGAATGAGGTTAATCAACAGTAGCATCATCTTTTCCAGGCAAAAATGAATGAAAATCAGTATTGGCTTGATAGCATCGGAACCAGCTTTTACCAAAATGGTTATGAAGGTCAATGACCATATGGAATGTGACGTCATATCCCGCAAACAAATTGAATTTGGAGTAAAATCCATCATGCAGCACTCCTGGTGTTTAATTAATCTCTTGCTTGTGTGGATGAAGAACAACTTGTGCCCGTAAAAGCAGACTCTGTGGATTTACATCTTTATTTATTTATTTTCATTTTTTGGGACCCTCTTTGCTTCAATTGTACAGAAGTTAAAAAAGCTATGCTATGAAAAGCGTGTGCTTGTTTTCATTGTAGGGTAATTATCTTGTGTTGTCCAATGTTGTTATTCATAAGTGTAATTTATTGCTACGTCCTGCCTAGCAATGCCAGTAATTGTATTATAGATGAAAGTAAAAATGAATACCCAGTAAAAATGTGAACGAAAAAATTGCTTAAAGTAGGCTACCACAATCCTAGACAAAAATGGTGAGACACCTTTGCCCAAGTGTAGCATCATGTATGCAAAGATTCGCCTGTCTTCCAAAACCCCCTACACCCTAAATCAATGTTGCCCTCGACAAAATATGCCCCAACTTTTAATAATTTCAGCATTGAACGTGGGGGTGGGGGCGGAGTACTGTCTCATGCATTTTTTATCCAGGATTGTAGAAATATTATCTTACATAATACGACCCGTAAGAGTGAGCCAGTTTCACTATTTGTTGCATATTATAGGTTTTAATGGTGATTAACTGAAAAGTTTCATGGACAAACATGGTTGCAGCTTATTTCCACGGGTAATTCTGTGTTCCAGGGTCTTGGGAATTGACGCAAGGATTCATTTTGGCAACTATTCACTGTCAACGACCTTTATATGATCATACAAACCATATTGTTATATTATAAATGAAAAATTGAAATTGACTTTTCATCGTTTTTAAACAGCTCATTATAAGCATAAAGTATTTAAAACGCAAATGCAATAACAATGGCTTGAGAAAAGTGGGTGGAATGGGAGTTGGAATGTGCCTCATGTGAGATCGATACCTATGACTGCTTGAACCTTAGGTTGAACTTTGTTTCGGACCTCCAGTCTGAAGGGCCGAGGGGAAGAGGAGCCATCATTTTATTTTGTCCAATTATATGGGTCTGTAGATGCAATTCAAGTCAAGCCAATATACTGAGAAAATGAGAATTAAAGACAGGGAAATTACTTCAAATTTTGTCATTTTTCATAGGGCTGGGAGCTTTGTCATTTTTCATGCAGCTGGGGTTTTAGGTCCCGATTCCCCATGGTCCTTCGTTTCCTATACCTATGCATATCATTGCTGTCGACCTTCTTAGAATGGCGCAATCTATGCCGCCCAAAAGAAAGATTTTTATGCTATTGATTTTTTAAATGGTATACGTGTAGACCTCAAAGCTATAACATGGGTAATTGCCAAAGATTTCGATAAAGAGGGCGCCATTATCGAATTACTGCGCACCATACTGTCTGATTATACCTTTGTACGCTTTAATGAACGTCACGAACCTTGACTTTGCCAATACCACGTTTCTCACATGTAAATACTTATTCTACAATTAGGTTTAAAAGTGTCGTCTATGTTGACTTGACCAAGCAATTTGTCTGTCATTTTCCTAAAGCTCACTTTTCAGGGGAACTTTCAAATGCAATTAAACTTGTCACAGCTGTTTGTAAGCCAATAACATAAAATGATAAGGACCTTGGTCGACGCCAGAAGTGATGACTCTTCCCCAATGTGTTTCTAAAATCGACAAGAGTTATTAGGAAACAATTAAAATTTAATTTTGAAATTGATCTGCTTGTGCAAATCTCATTTCTAGCTAAATTATTAGAATACCGTTTTGTGGCCAATTGAGTGAACAACACTCTCTGAAAGATGTATGCAAAATGTGGCAGAAATAAATAGGCCTGCTGGATGCATAGGCAATTATTCTTATTTTTCTTTAAAGAAATCAGGCAGTATAATCTTGATCGGTGTATGTCGCTTAAAGGAAAAACGCAGTTATTCGAATAGATGTAACCGGGTATTTTATATACAGACTTGTAGTTTGTACAGTATTGCTATGAATACAAGTGCGGTATCTCTGGCTGGGTAACGAATACGATTACTTGTCATTTTGCCACGAGTTCAAAATTTGCTATAACCACAATGCATAACCTCAAAACTATGAAAGTACAATACAATTCTCAGGAGCACAAGAACAGATTAGGCCTATGTGCAAAACCGTGAGTACGTGTGTGCACCACGGACTTCCTATACATGGACAGAGCATACTGCACGGTACATTGTCGGTACCTTACGTGTGAGAAAAGCGCACCAAGATGGCTGTCTGGTATGATTTTGTGTAAAAGTTTGGACTTGCTCAAGTCATTTCTCAGATTTTGCACAAAAGTTGAAATATTTTTTTAAGAATGGCAAGGTAAGGTGAAAATTACTTCACGTATTGCAGGAATATGATATTATTTCCCATTCTAGTCAAACTTTTGTGTAAAAGATTACACAGTCGTCAAATCATACAAATTATAGCTTCACGGCCCCCATCTTGGTGCGCCTTTTTTGTCCTAGTCGGTGGCCACCATCTACGGATATGACGTACACGTTACATGCTTTTTCCATATATAAAAGTCCGTGGTGTGTACTCACAACAAGTATGCGCCTATTTCATGAATGGCTCTGGAGAATGGTATGACATTACTATTATCACTAAATTGTGAATTTCTCGCTAGGCTGCAGAGAGACTTTTTAATTTACCTTGAATATTCGCCTTTTTTACTCTGATTTATTATGAAAGACGCTTGAAAGAGAAATGAGGAGAAATTTGTGAGTTTTGGCTTTTGGTTCATAGTAACTTTTGGGAGGTTCATTACCCTCTAAGTTAATCAATATACGGAAGTGCGAAGAACCTTATTTGACAGCCCGTGATACATTTAACGGTCACGTCAGCCAACACATCATCATATGTACCGTACTCAACTAAGTAAACGATGTACATCCCATTCAACGTGCAATGTTCAACATGGGTAGCCCAGACAACATAACGTGTAATAAATCATGGCCGCATATTAGACTTATATTATTACGAAGAATTTGTAGTTGTGCAATATGACATTTATTTCCGCCGTTCTCTACACATGAAAGCACTTAGTGATAGGTATTAATTAAAACATCGTGTGACAACGTATAATATAAAACATTTTACTCACGGTTCTCTAAAACGTACGAGAAAGTCATTTTCTGTTAGTTCAGGCAGTTCATATGAGCTCGAAAAATCACGAAAAAGTGCTTCGAACTTTCTCCTGTTTTTTACTTTAATGTAAGGCACCTTTGGGTGTTCCTGTGGTACAAAAAATAGGGTACTGTCTTTAGGAAGACCTGCTCTTCTGTTCTTTTCTTTTTCTGCCTCCGAGCTGTCTTTGGATTCGGCACTGTTTAACGAGTAATCAGCTGAAACTTTACGATGTATTTTAGCAATATTTATGTCTTCTCCATCCGATTCCAGTTGAATATCTCCTTCGCCTGTTTCTCGCATTACAAAAAATGTTATACTTATCCATACGACAGGAATTAGTAATGTCAATCCAAGAAGCCATCGCTGGCGAAGTTTCATCCTGAAAGCCTCAATCTTTGAAATGTTACGACAACAATGAAATCACAACGGCGACTCCGACGGTTTCCCGCCAGTAGATCGAAAGAAATACTTCTCCGTAAGACGAACGTATGCACGCATCACCAAGAAGAACGAACGTTCCGTCTGCGCTGTAACTCAAGTCAAAACGGAGTCCAAATTACAGCTCCCTTGTTAAATAAATGCGACACTTAACATGGCATGTGTTCCATAACAGTTCTGTACAGGTTAACTTTGCAACAGAGGATCCAAGTACGTACTATACGACCATGTCAATATTGACAAAGACGGCTTCAGCTTCAATACTTAGTAAAGCGTGAAGTCTGTAAAACTAAATGAAAATAATTTTGCAAATACAGGGTCATATTATCTACGGCTTACAGATATGAAAAAGTCAAAAGGTTACCTGAGTTGGTTTTTCTTCTCATACAAAAGAAGTCAAGGGTGCATGCACAAGAATCTGTTTTCCTGTTGGTTGCTTTGTGTAAACCGACGGTATTGTTCCGTATCCAAACAGTATATTTAGCCCACCGGCCAAGTTGTGACGACTTTTTGGTCCATTTTAGGAAACTACTTTCAAACTAGACATAAGTTAAATACAACTAGAAACAAGATATTAAGAAAAGAACTTAACCTCTTTGCAAATTTAAAATATCAGAAAAGTACCAATCTGCTTGTATTTCTGGGTAAATAAAATTAGTGGTGTAACTTTTGTTAAGGATTCCCGGGGCAAGAATGGGTTTCGGATGCTGCAACCTAACCACTGAAAGCAAAGTGTTATCGGGCGTGCTAGACCTGACGCATGTCCCCTCAAGTCCGGTGTCCGGGGCTTCTTCCCCTCGGAGAGAATAGGAGTTGGTCTATTGGATAAAATAGTTAATAACTGAGTATGTGGTATATGCACGATTTTCTTGGCCAAATCTTCATAAGACTGGCTGAAGTACGTTTTTGAAATTTCATTTTTTGTGAGTTACTGTAACCCGCGTGCTCAAAATACCACTTAAAGACGTTGGAACAAAAATCGAATGTAGGCCTTCCCGGCTGCAAGCAGGATGCTTAACAATCATTACAGTCAATTTGCAATTGTGGGCCGTTCGAGTATATATGTGAGGGTATCCCTCAGTCATGTACGATACGATGAACTCAGATGGAATGCCATGTGCAACATGTTTATACATAAATATATTTTCATAGGATTCGGGGAGGACTAGGTATTGCAGCATTTCCTGTTGGGAATATAGTTCCGTTGTACGCTCGTTTGTTATTGTAGCTCCAGTCCATGTGAACGAAGAGCTCGGCATCAAGGATCCTGTCAAGGCGATCATCGACTGATGGATGACCACAGAGTCGGGACCGCCTTTTTCGAATAATTCGAAACCCCAAGTCAGGGAGACACTTAAAAGCGGAGAGGAACTTTTTGAGACGAGCCTTTTGTCAGTTGATGTGGAAAGAAATGGGGATTACCAACATAAGGCCCCCAGAATCTTCAGGACGGCCCAAGGCAGCCCATATAAGTATACAAGAGCTAACCCCATTGCTGGGAGGCCCCGAAACTACCTCGTCATTTTGGTGAAAATGTATTGTCGTGTAGGACAAAAGAATTTCAAGTATTAACCACAGGAATTCTATATTACTAATTCAATTATTAATTTAAACATATCATAGCATAATTAAGCCGTGCTGTGGCCACGTGGATAAAGGAGGTGACATTTGAATTGAAGCATTGAAACTTAGCAATCGGGGGTCTGCAGTTCGATTCCCTGGCCCCGGCAAAGTGGTGGGTTTTAGATGAGAGATGAGAGAGCTAATCTACGGTTTTCCCATCTAAACTGACCTTTCAAAAGATACGAAATTTGATCTGAATTGTTGACTTGGTTGCATCCGGGTCCCGACGTGAATTTGTAATTGATTTTAGAAGCCTGAGGATTCTACCACATTCGGAGTCGCATAGCAACAATTACCCTTCAAGGCCTGATCATAGTTTTAATAATAAAATGGATAGGGTTATGCTATGCCTCGAATAAAGAATAATTCCTAATCTTCGTCTTTGACTGAGAAAAGTATTGACCACGCACCTTAGGACCATAGCAACTGAATCGAAACTTACACTACCCCCCCCCCCCCAAAAAAAAATGAAAAAAAAAAAGATCACAAAACCAACTTGAAACCCCAGTAAGTACCAAGGCAAACAAAATTGCGTAATGAGGGAACTATAGCCCATGGGGAGGGAAGATTGCAATTTTCATTTTGAATTGGATTTAGGGCAGAGACCAAAGGAAAGCAAAAAGAGTGAGTTTCAAAACAGAGCCTGAGTGAAAAAAGCTTTATAGAAAGTGCTGCGGGATTTACTTGAATAGTATTCAATGTCCAACCGGGCCTAAGTATTTGGGTTTAGTTAAAGGAGAAGGGTGAGGAAAAAACCAAAATAAAAAAGACGGGAAAATGAACCATTGTTGATGTATATCGGCTAATTTAAAATTGATATGCCCCCTATGAAACTCCTTCAATCAATGTTGTGTGGACAGGTGTAGCCAGATAGTACTTAAAAAAAGCCTAAGTCAGATTCGAATACTATCTAATCACATGAGCACTGCATGAATAGAAATCTGATCAATTATCTGAACAGATTTGTTAAGAAGCGATTCAAAATGGAACCGAATCATCAAAGTGATGAATAGATGAATATTCATATAACATTATTCACATTCATAATAATAAAATACTTAGTAGGCCTTTTACAATCTGTAGGCAACAGAGGGGACAAATGTGATGGCTATTTACCTTTCACTAATAGCAGGCAACATATTTTTCGACGGGAAGGGGAAGACGGGAGGGGAAGGGGCGACGCACTAATATATAGTAATGAGATAGGTAATTTTCATTTACCAAGAGATAGATCCCCTCTGTTGCTTGTTTGAATCAAATAACCTCCTTTTGTGCACTCGTATTCAGTTAATGGATATTTTGCTTGTATTAATATTAGTAGGTATATGCACTTACCAGCTTATCGATTATTTGAACTGTTAATAGTCATTGTTTTGCATCAGATCTGCATGCATTTACCTACAAGTTAAGGGTCTGTTCAAAATCTACCAGACTGGATATGTTGCTGCTTCTAACCTTCTAGACTTATGAACCCTGTTTAAAATCTAGGCTCATTAGTACTTGACAAATATATCGAGCTGATATCTATCAATGTTACAATGTATATAGGGCCTAAGCCAGTTCTTATTCGGTGGTATCTAGCTAATAGAGAGGCTATTATCTCTTGCTTTGTTTGTTCGCCAAACTGATCTATCTTCTCTATCAAACAATAGGTTGATGTTAGCAGCTCTCCCTTCTCACAAGATGTTTTATAATCTTTTAATCGATTAATCCTTCATTGAATACAGAGGTCGCGATCTTTGATCGCAATTACATGGCATTAACACTGACGTACCGCGGTGACAATAATACATATTTATCACGGTCGTGGTGTAGTTAGGCCTTTTAATTGAACTGCATTGCTTTAGTCCCAATTTCGATTCGTGTAGTGTATCAGGATCGGCAGAAGTATATTGGGCTGATTGTCAGCCAGACTATCTAAGCGAATTCTACCATCAGTTGACATTCAAGGAGCGTACAAGAAACATTTTGGCTGTATACAAATCCCCACTGCAGATGGTCCGAAACGACACTTCCCTAGTGTTGTTGTAAGATGCACGTGCGTTAGACCTACCAAGAACACTGAACTATCACCACTGACTTTGAAAATTCTTGTCGCGTTCCTTCTTGGCAAGTATAGGGGAAGGGGTGGCCCCAAAGTCCTCCCGGTTCCACCGCCACTGTGGTTCATGTATACTAAGGACAAGCGTTTCTTTCAGCGGGAGGCGTAAGAACGCAGCCTTCTACTATATGCCGCAAAACAGTGCATATAAATACGAAAGAAACAAGCATAAGTTTTTATACCGGCATGTCTCCACCCAATACACTAGATAGAAATTTAGTGATATATAATGCCTTATGTTGAAACTTGTCTCATACGGTATTAAAATAGAAGCAACTGCCTTTGTGCGTGATACTGCATATAAGCAATATGGTGTTGAGAACAATCTATTGCCATAACAACTGGAAAAGGGGCCATGCAAATGAGGCACCGCTAGATAAAACCAAAAGATAGTAATTTGAGGCATTAAATCCCAACAAACCAGACCATACGGCGAAGTTGTGTGTTTCATTTATTTGAGATTTACAAAAACAAAAAAAAAACAAAAAAAAAAACAAAAAAAAAAAACACCGTGTCAATGGCAATGGTTTATAATTTTAACGGATCCTAATACGGTCCATGTAGCCAGAAGTCCGTTTTTGTGAGTCAGTCTTCCATTTCTTCCTTTGCAAGACCCGCGTAATGTCATTTTATCTTAATTTGTCAACGTTTACCGCATTCATGAATAGCATGGTCAACATCTCCATTTCATTTTTCCTTATACAGGTGATGAAATAATGCCAGTTTTTATAATCGATGCGAGGGGCAGGATTCGAGAGGTTTGGGGTCATCCTATTTTTACTGTTAAGTGCTTTCACTGACGTCACATAGCCCAGCCTCTTTTCACAATGCAAATTTGATTTTGATTTCTGATCGCTTCGTGTAAGTTTGGGCTGCCACGTAAAAACACAACCAGGTATGAAAGAATCAAAGTAAATTCAATATTTGTTACTCAACCTGATATGTTTGATTAGGTTTGTGTTTTGTGCTTTTAATTCCAAAATGAAATAGACACAAATTCAGGGTGAAAACTAGCAGTGTGTAAATTGAAACTGTACTTTATAAAAACAGATTCCCCTTTAGAAGGCTACGAATTCTTTCAAGCTGTAGATGTTAGGTCGAAATTTTATTCAAAATAATTTAACCGTGCTAAGTCGCATAACTTTAATTCTACATGACAAAGAAGTTGTGGTTCCCCTTAGCAATTGACGCAATTTATCATATAGTATTACAGTACAATTTACAATAGTGTTGTATCACGGTTTGTCGACTTATCACAATAAACCCTAGTATAGTCATATTTTTAATACAGACTTTGTAGTAATAATAATTAAAGGGGCAATCACAGTTTGCTTTTACATTTTTACAACTCCATTTCTGCACCACACTTGAATTTAAAACTTAGAATATTGATCCGTGATCACAGTCTAACGTCGTAATTGGTTACAGTGTAGTAGAGACTGACTAGTCTTGCACCTGTGTGGATTTTTTACCCGACAAATATTCAACCTGAGAAATTTTCATTGATATTCAACCTAAGAAATTTTCATTCGACTGTAGTTTTCACAAAATAAATGTTTCCTCTAACCTGAAAGATTTCTTCAATGTTTTTATGTTCTGGTAAACAATCAGTTCAGAAAAAGAAAACGAGGTCCTGAAACAAAATTTTAACACGCTCTGTCCAACTGTGATTGCCCCTTTAAAGCAGGGTGTAAATAGATGCTAATGATAATACCATAGTAATAATTTTAATATATCGCAGTCAGAAGGGCTGGGTGTAACTATACCGTGCATATAATAAGGACGTACTGCAGTGTGTGTTCAAGCTTACGATTGCTTTGTTCACCTTTTGTACGTTACTAAAGTGGTAGGCAGATATTACGATAAGGACTCAGTGCAAAATGGATATATTTTTTTTTATTCTGAATTGATAAAAGTTGTAAGCATCTTGGGATGAAAGAAGTTCTGATCTCACCATTCCTTTCCTTAATGATAGATTTTAAGAATTGATTCCCGTGGTTAATTGTGAGATGGAAAGTTTGATTTGACCAATCCGAGTATATCTGTCCCCCATGCGATCATCACTAAGATCCCCCCCACAGTGTCCCAGATTATTTTCACTCAGTCAATTCCATCCATGAGGATAAGGGTCCTCCTAAATCTTCCCTACAGAAAATTTGAAATTTTTCAGTGTGGGGAGGGGGGGGGGTCCTTCCATGATTGTCTCCCTGTCACATCTCTTAAAACGTAATAAGTTTGTTGGTCGAGGTGTATTTCTCTCAATACTTTGGTTACGAGGGGCGCGATAACACTTAAAACTGTAAACCTTTCTCAAGACTATTAGCATTCTTTCTTCGAAATGGGGTGTAAATAATAAACTTTTCCCAATTTCCACTGATTCGGTAGTCACAAAAAGGTTTGTAATGAGCTAGGCCGTTAGTATCAAACTGATGATACCATTAGTCAGAAACATGTATAGTAGTTAAAAACTACGAGGCACTTTCAAACAAATGGCTGGTAGTGACCACCGTACATTTTCTGTTACCTTTCTTTCGAACGTATTCACAGTTTTATCTTTCCCTGGTTTTCGTAAAATACTATATTCTTAATGAGAGTAATACATTTAACGTACGTAATACATTGACATGATAAATTTGTGACAATTAATAGAGGATCAGCGTCAACCAGTTTGCACTGATGTAACACGTTAGGCCTCTTTGCTCAACGTAAGTTACAAGGCTTAACATTAGGTCCTTTAAGAAGCCTTTCGACCCGACATCCGACTGCAAATACCCGACTTAATTTTCTACGGACGCGTGTAAGGCCTACTTTGTTCCTGCTCATCACAATTTTGCAAATACGCTGTGCATATTGCATAAGTAGAATAGGTCGTTGCTTGAAACACCAAATCTAATAGCCTAATAAAAAAATTTTTGGCAATGAATTGGGCATCATATGAAGGCCCCAGATTCTGGTGGTGTAATGCCTCTAGCCATTTCGGTTTTGGGGGTTTCGAATAATTTGCATTAATTCAAAATGGTCGCCTATCCTTTCCTTTGGAAGTCTTTAAGTGAGCCTCAGGGAAAAAAAATAAAAATAATTTTGAAGGACATGAAAAATAAATTCTTACAGTTCAACCCCCATTTTCATAGGACATTCCGGAACTGCGATATAAAATATTGAAGTTTATTTACTCAAATTAAAATGGTACATTGTGCAATAATTTGTGATGTCATTGTTAAACTACTCAAATTACAACCTTTGTCTTTCTTTGTTTTTCTTAAAGTTACTGCACTTTGAAGCAAGATGTTATAGCACTCATACTCTTATGGGGTGATGTAATTTCTGTGCAATATGTTGTGCAAGCAACCAAGAATTGTTCAAAGTCACGAAAACAGTTTCTATTACAAAGGAAAACAAAGCAGGTTATGTGAGTTGTGCACACAAGAAAGTCAAATTATTGCGCAATGGACTCATTTGTTTTAAGTGAATTAATTTCAACATTCAATATTTCAACAAGGGAACTAGCTATGACAATGGGAGTTGAATGAGTAATATTCACTTTCTAACCTCTGAAATATATATTTGTAAAATTCTAGACTAGAGGTACACGTTGTCAAGTGTTGGTTTTGTAGCTAACAAGCCATGAATTTCCTATGAAACATGATATTATTTCATGAGGCTTCGAAACGGCCAGACCACGAGTTAGAAAGCACCACGCAACCAAAGCACTCCAAAGCGATTAGTGCTTTGAGAAATCGTATGTGTCATTACTCAAGGAATCATGTGGTAACTTGTTTCAAGTGACCTGGATTTTCTAGTTAGCCGCCGAAACTATCGGGCCCAGTTGTCATGGCGACAATGACAGGGTCCCGGCTCGTTTACGGTTCCATGAAAACACATTACGTCAAGTTATTTATTCATAGATAAAAACTTGGCATTTTCTTCAAGTTAGGCTGGATTTATTTCATGAATTTTGCCCCCGGTGGACGAGGTGTCACCCATGCATTCGCCTTTAAAATTGCACTCACACTACGACTGCTAGTTTTGGTTAAAACATCTTGCCACTTTATTTTGCTTGAAATCCAAATCAAATTAGAGGCCGCCGTCTAATTTCATATTTTTTAGGGCTTAGTTTGGTTTGGTTTGGTTAGTAGGAATATAAGGCCCTTCGCCTCACCTGCTGACCGTTTGGCCTTATTTTTGTAGTTGTGGGACCATGCGACATTTTGCAGAGCGATTCGCATAGTAGAAACTTGTGAAGTAAATTGAAATAGAGGGCGGGTGAGAATGATCGGAAATGCTGTACAAAGTAGGGCCTAGACTATATCAGTGTCAGTAAACTGCATTAAGGAGTAGAAGTTTGACTTCATGGTCCTTTGATTTGGTCTATTATAAGACTCTAACGTGGGATGGTGTCTGAAGTACCATCTCACTCATTTTGTCTTGATGATTTAATAATCAAAGCTGTGAAAGTCAAGAGTCCATGATGTCACTGGTGACGTCAGTGTTTAATACCCGTAAATATGATATTCACATACCTGTGCCATCTGAATGCCCTAAAACCGGGTGGAGAGAGCACCGAATGCTACTCCATTTGGACACTTCTATGATGCATTTTAACCTCCCCGTAAACACAGTCAGTGATTTGTCTGGGAAATTCTTCAAACTCAAGTTTTCGTAAGGAGGGAGTGTTGTAGGCCTCACCTCTATCCCACATCTCCGACGGTCTCGCACATGTGTAAATATTTGCTTATTTGATGCAACGTAAAGAAGGTCTCGTGGATAGTTTACAAGACATATTTGTAGAAACACAGTAAACCTGAGAGACCTCTTCAATGTTTCTTTATTCTGGTTAATAATTAGTTCAGAAAGAGAAAACGAGGTGATGTAACAAAATGTTAATATTCTCTGTCCAGCTGTGATTCCCCTTTAAAACAGGATGTATATAGATGTTAATGATAATACCATAGTAATAATTTTAATATAGCGCAGTCATAGGCGGCTGGGTGTAACTATACTGTGTTTCGAAAAAGCTGCAGTGTGTGTTCAAGCTTACGATTGCTTTGTTCACTTTTTGTACGTTACTATCGTGATAGGCGGATATTACGGGAAAGACTCAGTGCAAAATGGATGTAATTTATTCTGAATTGGTAGAAGTTGTAAGCATCTTGGGATTACAGAGGTGCTGATCTCACCCTTCCTTTTCTTTAGGATAGATACTAAGAATTGATCCCCGCGGTAAATGGCGGAGATGGCGGGTTTACTTTGACCAATCCGTATAATCTGTGCCCCATGTGACCATCATCAAGATCCCTCCCACTGTGTCCCAGATTATTTTCACTCGGTCAATTCCATCCATTTAAGGATAAACCCTCACATATCTTCCCGACAGAAAATTTGAATTCGTTCAGTGTGGTATTTGTACAGACGAGGGGTCCTTCCATAACTTTCTCTCTGTCACATCTCTTAAATCGTAATAAGTTTGTTGTTCGAGGTGTAGTGTTCTCAATACTTTGGTTACGAGGGTCGCGATAGCTCTTAAATTTGCAGTGTAGACCTTTCTCAATACTATTAGTACCGTATTCTTCACGGAAATGGGGGGGGGGGGGGAATAATTAACTTATTGCCAATTTCCACCGATTCGGTAGTCACAAAAAGGTTTGTAATGAGCTTAGGCCGTTAGTATGAAATTGATGAATCCGTTAGTTAGAAACATCTATAGCTGTTAAAACTTACGATTTTTCAAGGCGACTTCAATAATTGACGCATGACCATAAGTAAACACGGCTGATCGTGGCACTTTCAAACAAATGGCTGGTAGTGAACACCGTATATTTTTTTGTTACTTTTCTTTCGAACACATTCACCGTTTTATGTTTCCCTGGTTCTCGTAAAATACTATATTCTTAATGAGAGTAATACATTAAATGTACGTAATGCATTGATATGATTAATTTGTGACAATTAACAGAAGATCAGCGTCAACCAGTTTGCATAGATGTAACACATTAGGTCTCTTTACTCAACGTTAGTTACAAGGCTAAACATTAGGTCCTTTAAGAAGCCTCTCGACGTAACATCCGACTGCAAATACTCGACCTTATTTTCTACGGAGGCGTGTAAGGTCTTCATTGTTCTTGCTCATCATAATTTTGTAAATGCGCTGTGCATCCAGCATAACTAAAATTAGTCTTTGCTGGAAACACCAGGTCTAATAGCCTACCAAAATTTTGTTTAGCAATGAATTTGGCATCATATGTACATTCTCGTGGTGTAATTCCTCTAGCCATTTGGGTTTTGGGGGTTTCGAATAATTTGCATAAATTCAAATTGGTCGCCTATCCTTAACTTGGGGAGTTTATAAATGTGCCTCAAGTAAAAAAATTAAAAATAATTTTAAAGGACATGAACAATAAATTCTAACAGTCTAACTCCCATTTTCATAGGACATTCCGGAATTGCGATGTAAAATATTGAATTTTATTTACTCAAATTAAAATGGTACATTGTGAAATAATTTGTGATGTATTGTTGTACTACTCAAATTACAACCTTTGCATTTCTTTGTTTTTCTTAAAGTTACTGCCCTTTGTAGCAAGATGTGATAGCATTCATACTCTTATGGGTTGATGTAATTAATTATATCCTTTCTGTGCAACATGCTATGCAAGCAATCAGGAATTGTTCAAGGTCACGAAAACAGTTTATATTTTAAAGGAAAGCAGAGCAGGTTATGTGAGCTGTGCAACAAGAAAGTCACAAATTATTGCGCAATGGACTAATTTGTTTTAAGTGAATAAATTTCAACATTTAATATCTCAACAATGGAACGAGCTATGACAATGGGGGTTGGATGAGTAAGACTCATTTTCCAACTTCTGAATTATATATTTGTAAAATTATAGACTTAAGGTGCACTTTGTCAATGGTTGGTTTTGTAGCTAACAAGCCATGAACTTCCGCTGAAATGTGACATTACTTCATGAGGATTCGAAACGGCCAGATCACGAGTTAGAAGCACCACGCAACCAACACGCTCCAAACCAAAAGTGCTTTGGGAAACTGTATGGTTCATTCCTCAAGCAATCATGTGATAACTTATTTTAAAGTGTACCTCAAGTCGAAAAAATCAAAAATATATATTCAAGAATATGAAAAATAAATTCTAACAGTCCAACTCCCATCTTCATAGGACATTCCTGAGCTGTGATATAAAATGTTGAAGTTTATTCACCCAAATTAAAATGGTACATTGCGCAATAATTTGTGATTTCATTCTTGTACTACTCAAATTAAATCTTTGTCTTTCTTTGTTTTTCTGAACATTACTGCACCCTGTACCAAGGTGTGATAGCACTCTTACTCTTATGAGGTGATGTAATTAATTAAGCCGTCCTTGTGCAACATGCTATGCAAGCAAACAGGAAGTGTTCAAGGTCATTAAAACATTTTTAATTTTAAAGTGAAACAAAGCATGTTATGTGAGTTGTACAACAAGAAAGTCACAAATTATTGTGCAATCGTCCAATTTGTTATAATTGAATAAACTTCAAAATTTTATATCTCAGCTCAGGAATGTCATATGAAGATGAGAGTTGGACTGTTATGATTCATTCTTCATTCTCTGGAATATATATTTTTGAATTTTTTGACTTGAGGTACACTTTAAGTGGCCAGGATTTTCTGGTTAGGTGTCTAAACTCTCGCGCTCAGTTGTAACTGCGACAACGACAAGGTTCAGGCTCGTTCACGGTTCCATGATAACAGCATTACGTCAAGTTATTTAATCATAGATGATAACTTGGCATTTTCTTCAAGTTAGGCTGAATTCATTTCATTAATTTTGCCCCCGGTGGACGAGGTGTTGCCATGCATCCGCCTTTAAATTGCACTCACACTATACCACTGCTAGTTTTGGCCAAGAGATCATACCACTTTCTTTTGCTTGAAATCCAAATCAAATTAAAGGGCGTCGTCAAACTTGCTATTTTGTATAGGACTTGGTTTGGTTTGGTTCGTAGGAGTGTTAGGCCCTATGCCTTCACTGATGACGTTTTGGCCTTATTTTTGTAGTTGTGGGACCGTGGGACGTTTTGCAGAGCAATTCGCGTAGTGATAATTTGTGAAGTAAATAGAAATACAGGGCGCGTGAGAGTCGCAAATGCTGCACAAAGTAGGGCCTAGACTGTATCAGTGGCAGTAACCTGCATTTAGGAGTAGAAATTTGACTTCATGGTCATGTGTTTTGGTTTATTATACAGACCTTTGCGTGGAGTGGTGTCTGAACTACCATCTCACCCATTCTGTCTTGATGATTTCAAAACTGTAAAAGTCAAGAGTTCATAATGTCACTGGTGACGTCAGTGTTTTAAACCCGTAAATATGATATTCACATACCTGTGCCATCTGAATACCCTAAAACCGAGAAGAGAGAGAACCGGATGCTACTCTGAATTTTAACCTCCTCGTAAACACAGTCAGTGATTTATCTGGGAAATTCTCCAAACTCAATTTTTCGTAGGGAGGGAGTGTTGTAGGTCCCCCTTCCATCCCACGTCTCCGACGGTCTCGCACATGTGTAAATATTTGCTTATTTGATGTAACTTAAAGATGGTCTAATGAATAGTTTACAAACACATATTTGTAGCAACACGCTAAACCTGAGAGGACTCTTTAATGTTTTTATATTCTGGTAAATAATCAGTTCAGAAAGAGAAAACGAGTTGGTGTAACAAAATGTTAATATTCTCTGTCCAACTGTGATTGCCGCTTGAAGATAGGATCTATATAGATGTTAATGCACTCTAAAAAATTGGGCAAATTTTTTGACCAACGCTGGGGAACTATGTGTCCGACTAACGTTGGTTAAAACTTGCCCATTAAGTGGTCTTTTAAAAAGCACTGTGACCAACTGATGGGCATGTTTTGACCAGTAGTTGGTTGGAATGCTTTTTGAGAGACCAATTTATAGGTAAGTTTTAACCAACGTTAGTCGGACACATAGTTACCCAGTGTTGGTTAAATTGTTTGCCCAAATTTTTTAGAGTGTGATAATACCATAGTGAAAATTTTAATATAGCGCTGTCATAGGTGGCTGGGTGTAACTATACAGTGCCTCGTAAAAGCTGCAGTGTGTGTTCAAGCTTACGATTGCTTTGTTCACTTTTTGCACGTTACTAGTGTGATAGGCAGATATTACGACATGGACTCAGTACAAAATGGATGCATTTTATTTTGAATTGGTAAAAGTTGTAAGCATCTTGGGATTACAGAGGTGCTGATCTCACCCTTCCTTTTCTTTAGGATAGATTTTAAGAACTGATCCCCGTGGTAAATTGGGAGATGGCGGGTTTACTTTGATCAATCCGTATATCTGTGCCCCATGCGATCATCATGAAGATCCCTCCCACTGTGTCCCAGATTATTTTCACTCGGTCAATTCCAGATCCATTTAAGGATAAACCCTCACATATCTTTCCGACAGCAAATTTGAAATTTTTTCAGTGCTGGATTTGTACAGACGAGGAGGAAGGGGGGGGGGGGTCCTTCCATGATTGTCTCTCTGTCACATCTCTAAAATCGTAATAAGTTTGTTGGTCGAGGTGTATTCCTTTCAATACTTTGGTTACGAGGGCCGTAATAGCACTTAAAACTGTAAACCTTTCTCAAGACTATAAGTATTCTTCACTGAAATGGGGTGTGAATAATTGACTCTTGCCAATTTCCACTCACTGATTCGGTAGTCACAAAAAGGTCTGTAATGAGCTAGGCCATTAGTATCAAATTGATGAATCCATTAGTCAGAAACATCTACAGTAGTTAAAAACTACGATTTTTTTCTTGGCGACTTCAATAATTCAGGCGTTACCATAATTAAACACGGCTTATCAACGCTCTTTCAAACAAATGGCTGGTAGTGACCACCGTACATTTTTTGTTACTTTTCTTTCGAACACATTCACCGTTTTATGTTTCCCTGATTCTCGTAAAATGCTATATTCTTAATAAGAGTAATACATTTAATGTACGTAATACATTGATATGATTAATTTGTGACAATTAATAGAGGATCAGCATCAACCAGTTGGCATAGATGTGACACGTTAGGCCTCTTTGCTCAACGTTGGTTAAAAGGCTTAACATTAGGTCCTTTAAAGGGGAGCAATAGTGGCCATTTGACTCCCCACATATGTGTAGTACATATATAAACATTAGATATTAACACTGCTGGGTTGTTTTTCCACAAAAAACTCATACCGAAAAAAAAGTTTCAAATCTCCCGCTCTTCAAGACATGAGTATCGCCATACTCGAAGAAACACGACCATGGATCAGCTGATTGATGACGTAAAACCTGCACCTGATCAGATTTCACAAAAGTGGTTACCAACTTACGTACACTTACAGCTGAATTTATAATTACCCTTTACGAAGCTTAAAAAACTTCAGAGTTGCTTTTGCTTTACTGATAAAAATTTTTGATAACCCAATAATTTTTTGTTCTTCTTTTTGTTTCATCCCTCAAATAAAAAATACTCGTTATTTCTGACTGCTTTTGTTCAAACCAAGATAAGTTTCTTCCGGTAGACCCTGAAACTACAAGCGGTAACAACAACAAGCTGGGACTAGCGAGACCGTATTTTAGCATGCTTTTCGGTGCAACAGTTAGGTTCGTTTTCACTCATTTTCGCAAAGATTCGATTTAGTCGAACCTTTTGTAATTCTCGTAAGTAATGTAGGATATTTGTGGACACTTAAACGTTAAAAGAAGGCAATGGCGAAGAGAAATCGGATAAGACACCATACACATCGATCGGTGTTATTGTTATACGGCATAGGCTACGTATTGCTATACTAGTATAAGCCTATACGTACAGTAACGTACTGAGTGACCCTTGGTCTAACGTTAGCTTGTATAGACTGTACGGCTGGTTCGCTGCGGGTGCTGGTCACATCGCTCGCAGGTGCTCGAGTTTTCCTTGGTCGAACTGGCTCAAAATCATATGCACTTGGCCCGGAAGAGGCAGCCATATGCTTTTAAGGAGTTAATCTTTTGATTTCTGAACCTTTATCTCAAACTCAACCGTTGAAACATTTGTAAAATGAATGAAACGATGGGCAGTTGTGCTAGTCTTCAGTATTGTTACGAACGTTTGTGCAGTACAGTATATATGATATTCCGCAATAGCAAACAAAAGTATACATTAGGTGCAGGTTTTACGTCACTGTTCTGTTGCACTATGGGTAATTTCGGAGAAATATGGTGCTTTGCACTGCTTTGCCCAACTGCCTTCCAGACTTGCCTCGGAAAAACTCATACTACGTTTGACTTGGGATAAAATTGGTCTTTAATGATGCCACATTGCTTGGAATAATTATATTGAATTTCTGTGCTGTCTAGAAGGCTGTACAATTGCTTCCCTTTAAGAAGCCTTTCGACGCGACATCCGACTGCAAATACCGACCTAATTTTCTACGGAGGCGTGTAAGGTCTACTTTGTTCTTGCTCATCATAATTTTGTAAATACGCTGTGCATCTAACATAACTAAAATAGGTCTTTGCTGGAAACACCAGATCTTATAGCCTAATAAAAATATTTTAAGCAATGAATTTGGCATCACATGTACATTCTCGTGGTGTAATTCGTCTAGCCATTTGGGTTTCGAATAATTTGCATAAACTGAAAATGGTCGCTTGTCTTTAACTTTGCGAGTCTGTAATTATGCTTCTAGTAAAAAGAAAAATAAAAAAAATTATTATGAAGGACATGAAAAATAAATTCTAACAGTCTAACTCCCATTTCATAGGGCATTCCGGAACTGAAATATAAAATATTGAAGTTTATTTACTCAAATTAAAATGGTACATTGTGTAATAATTGGTGATGTCATTGTTGTACTACTCACATTACAATCTTTGCATTTCTTTGTTTTTCTTGAAGTTACTGCACTTTGTAGCAAGATGCGATAACACTCATACTCTTATGAGGTGATGTAGTTAATTATATCCTTTCTGTGCAACATGCTATGCAAGCAAACAGGAATTGTTCAAGGTCACAAAAACAGTTTATACTTTAAAGGAAAGCAAAGCAGGTTATGTGAGCTGTGCAACAAGAAAGTCACAAATTATTGCGCAATGGACTAATTTGTTTTAAGTGAATAAATTTCAACATTTAATATCTCAACAATGGAATGAGCTATGACAATGGGGGTTGGATGAGTAAGACTCATTTTCCAACTTCTGAATTATATATTTGTAAAATTATAGACTTTAGGTGCACTTTGTCAATGATTGGTTTTGAAGTTAACAAACCATGAATTCCGATGAAACATGATATAACTTCATGAGGATTCGAAACGGCCAGACCTCGAGTTAGAAGCACCACGCAACCAACACGCTCCAAACCAATAGTGCCTTGGGAAATTGTGCTGTTCATTCCCTCAAGAAACATGTGGTAACTTATTTTAAGTGGCCTGGATTTTCTGGTTAGCCGCCTAAACTCTCGAGCAAATGGCTGGTAGTAACTACCGTACATTTTTTGTTACTTTTCTTTCGAACACATTCACCGTTTTATATTTCCCTGGTTCTCATAAAATACTATATTCTTAATAAGAGTAATACATTCAATGTACGTAACGCATTGGTATGATTAATTTGTACCAATTAACAGAGGATCAGCGTCAACTACTTTGCATAGATAAAACACGTTAGGCCTCTTGCTCAACGTTTGTTACAAGGCTTAACATTAGGTCCTTCAAGGAGCCTTTCAACGCGACATCCGACTGCAAATAGCGACCTTATTTTCTACGGATGCGTGTAAGGTCTGCTTTGTTCTTGCTCATCATAATTTTGTAAATACGTTGCATGGCATAACTAAAATTAGTCTTTGCTGAAAACACCAGATCTAATAGCCTAATAAAAAAATTTTAGCAATAGATTTGGCATCATATTTGCATTCGCGTGGTGTAATTCCTCTAGGCATTTCGGTTTTGGGGTTTCTAATAATTTGCATAAATTCAAAATGGTCGCCTATCCTTAACTTTGGGAATCTTTAAGTGTGCCTCAGGTAAAAAATGAACAATTTTAAAGGACATGAAAAATAAATTCTAACAGTTCAACTTCCATTTTCATAGGACATTCCGGAACTGAGATATAAAATATTGAAGTTTATTAACTCAAATTAAATTGGTACATTGTGCAATAATTTGTGATGTCATTGTTGTACTATTCAAATTACAATCTTTGTATTTCTTTGTTTTTCTTAAAGTTACTGCACTCTTTGGCAGCAAACTGTGAAAGTCAAAGGGTCCATAATGTCACTGGTGACGTCAGTCAGTGTTTAATACCCGTAAATATGATATTCACATACCTGGGCCATCTGAATGCCCTAAAACCGGAAAACTTGGAAATTCTCCAAACTCAAGTTTTCGTAGGGAGGGGGGGTGCTTTAGGCCTCCCCCACCCCACAGGTCCGTCTCGTGCATGTGTAAATATTTGCTTATTTGATGTAACTTGAAGATGGTCTCGTGGATAGTTCCCAAAATATATTTGCAGAAACACACTAAACCTTGAGTAGATGTTGATTCAGCTCAGAATATTTCATTTTAACGAGACCTCTTATTCATACAACATCGTCAAATTGCTGCATTTATTAAACTATACCAACAGCATTAAGCGAGTCACTCTAGCGAGTCACTCAAATAA